>CM048744.1:634643409-635243409 GCA_026315105.1 Locusta migratoria | reverse complement strand
GCTTGTATCTGAGGGAAGGCCGGCGAGCAGGCCGACGTTGGTGGCTTGTTCCAGCTTAGGATTTTCATGGCTCGTTTCCTGTGAGGGGAGAGAGGGACAATGGCAAGTGCCAGGCGCAGTGCAGTGCACAGTGTGAAACAAAATATTCTAATACTACTTGCATTTGAAGTAATACGAAGCAGTTAGCAACCTTTAAGGCTCTCATTACAAAATAGCCTGTTGATAAATAAAGAATACATTAGCTGATATAGTCACATCTGGCGTAATATGTTTAATTGACAATGAAAAGTAATAAATTACCAGTGAATACAAGACAGTTACACAACTAGCATGGCAATGTTTTGTTTATAAAAATAATATATTAACTATTTCTCATTTTATTTTCAATTAATATTGTGTAATTTATCTTGAAATATTCAGTTAAATCACTTATCTGTAATATAAGAAATTGCACGATTATAATAAATAGTGCAAAGGATGTTTATACCAAAATAAAAACATAAGAAGACATTTGTTTCATGTGTAGTGTAATTATTTTGATTTTAAGTTTTAGAAATATATTGGCTGAGCGCAGTACGTTGGCAAGTCGGTTAGAACAGCTCACTTGGGGAAGTTGATGATGTAGGGAAACAACTAGGCAGTGTGGACTTTTGGCACGCGCGGCCCAGGTAGGAATCGGGTGCGAGTGGTGTAACTGGACGGGCGCGGCGTCGCTCTGCACGGTCGACAGGTGGAGACTATAGATTTTGTGTGGCAATCGCCAGGTGTGGTTGCTCGTCGTAGACAGCACCAAGTTAAATCGAGTGCTACTGTGTGTTGTGAGTATTTAGCCGGTGGAACAAGGTGTGCATCACATTGAATTAAAGTGACTGTATTTTGTTAATGGAACACGTGTCGCCGCATAGGCATGTAAACGGTGTTTGAGACAGGCACATAGTGTGAAAACAATTTGCGACAAATATTCATTTTGTCTGAGGGCTCACGAGCTATAACTTTATTTGATAAATGTGTCGACGTACAGACGTCACACAGGGTTTTAATATGGTGTAATAAACAACATAAAGTGAACTTTCACGTGTTTTCAAAAATAGTAGTTAGTACACCCTTTTCTCACATGAACTTGACTTTATTTTGAATTATTTTGTTAATCATATGCAGGGAAGAAAAGCTGCGAACGTGTGATATCATCCCCTAGAAAACAAGTCAAACAGTAGCAATTACAGTTCCAGTGTTTAGGAATTTGGTTAGCAGTTGGTGGTTGTGAGTTTTAAAAATTAATCTTTCTCTATTTAAACTCTCACCCCGAACTTTCACCTCGCACACTCTCTTATTATTTTCTCTAAGATGGCACTGAACAAAACATAAGAGAGTGTGTCGTCTTGTCTGAGACGTGTTTCATTCTCGAATGTTTCTGATGTGACTTCTCAGAAACGTACTGCTGCCTTTGACCCTTCCATCACTGTCAAGGAGATTACTAAAATGGACCCAGAATGCCCTTTAGGCAGTTCCGCCTTCTAATTTAGCACGCTGTTGGAATTCACCCTTAAAGCACAATTTATACTAATTACAGCATTATGACAGACTGTAGTGGCAATTACTTGGTAAGCAGCTCTGATAGCCCATAATTTTATATTTGCCTTTATTTTCATACACTTTCACCCGTCTCATGTATTGCTATGTATTACGACACACACTAATAAACTCGGAAAAGTCATGTGATGACAAGGGGCACCCAGTGCGACATTCTGAATAACATTGCGCACTCCTCAGCATTATCTCATGACATTTGTCTCTGGGAATTCTTCTTGCTGTTGTCTTCTACCTATTTGCATAAACTCTGTTTTATCTTGATTTACTTTGAGCCCAACCTTCTGTGCGTAGCAGTCCATTTGTTGGTACATTCCTTTCAACTTGTGCTTCGATTCACTCAGCAAGACTATGTCATCTGCATATGCAAGGCAGTCGAAGTTATCTTCCATCTGTACACAAGCCCACTCCAGTTGTCTACACTCTCTTATTATTTTCTCTGAGATGACACTGATCAAACCACATGAGAGCGCGTCCCCTTGTCTGAGACCTGTTTCAATCTCGAATGTTTCTGATGTGACTCCTCGGAAACGTACTGCTGCCTTTGACCCTTCCATCACTGTCAAGGAGATTACTAAAATGGTCCCAGTAATGCCCTTTAGACAGTTCCGCCTTCTAATTTAGCACGTTGTTGGAATTCACCCTTAAAGCACAATTTATATTAATTATGGCATTATGTTACACTGTAGTGGCAATTACTTGGTAAGCAGTTCTGCTAGCTCATTATTTTTTTATTTGTCTTTATTTTTATGAACTTTCACCCATCTCAGGTCTCGCTATAAACTACGACACACACTAATAAACTCGGAAAAGTCATGCAGTGACAAGGGACACCCAGTGCGACCTTCTGAATAACATCGCAGACTCCTCAGCATTAAGATGTGCACAAACCGCATGTATGGCAGAGGTCAGTTTCTGGCGGACCTGTGGAGAGGAATATGCAGTTTCTCGCATACTCATTAGGAAGAGCTCTCGAGAGTAGGTCTCTGTCGTACAAAGAAATCGGCGAGTGTAAATTCGGTGTGGCTTTACGCAGTTCGGGCGCCGTTCAAAACACAACAGCACCCACTGACCTATCCCACCGCGCCGGCGTGACTGGTGGGAACGTCGTAAACAGAGCGGCAGATGGCGCGCCGGCATTCCTCCCTGATTGGCTGCGGGCCGCGTCTGCCAGACGCCCGCAAAACGACCAGCAGGCCGCGCGGCCTTCCGCAAGAAGCCACTTAGCGCCCGCCGGCTGCGCCGCGTCCTTCCGGCGTCGGCGACTGCGTCTGCGCATGCGCGTGTTTATAGCTGCAGCAGTCCTTTGTTCGCGCGAGGCCTGCCAACCGCCGGCCGCGCAGAAACGGAGCAAAACGAGGTGCAAACGCGACGAGCGACGCATCGTCCTGACCGACTGCGAACGCTGGGCGCTTTGTCCGAGGAAAGTTTACTGCCGCAGCCAAGGTTAATGACGAACGGAGAGGCAAGAAAGGAGCGTAAGCTGTTGTGTTTTAGATGCATTCACGACGGAGCATTGAGTCCGCCATGAAAACCACGTTTCTTTTCCCGACGCGTATAGTAAATCTATTTTTAACGGCAGATCGTTTTATTTGAAATGCGTGAATCATTCCCCCTATGCTCTCTCGTAATGCTTCCCGAAAGACTAGTATACACTTATGTAGCTGAAATTCGCGACGGTTGTTAAATGTAATCTCGCATGTAACAGCGTACAACACGGACATATTTTTTTCCCATTTAATGTTTCACTACCGACCATGGAAATTGTTACAGCAAGAAGAAATGCAGATGATTAACGGGTATTCATTAGACAAATTCAGTATACAAGAACGCAATTTGGGTGCGTAGATATTGAGAAATCGGTACCCAGAACAACCACCTCTGGCCATAATAACGGCCTTGATATGCCTGTGCATTGAGTCAAACAGAGCGTGGATGGCGTGTACAGGTACAGATGAAACACGATACCACAGTTCATCAAGAATAGTGATTGGCTTACTGTCACGAACCAGTTGCTCGGACACCATTGACCAGACGTTTTCAATAGGTGAGAGATCTGGAGAATGTGCTGGACAGGGCAGCGGTCGAACATTTTCCGTATCCAGAAAAGCCCATACAGGAACTGCAACATGCGGTCGTGCATTATCCTGCTGACATGTAGGGTTCCGCAGGGATCGATTGAAGGTTAGAACCAAGGGTTGTAACACATCTGAAATGTAACGGCCACTGTTCAAAGTGCCATCGATGGGAACAAGAGGTGACCGAGCCGGGTGAAACGCCAGTATGGCGAATACAAGCTTCCAATGTGCGTTCACCGCAGTCGACAAAAACGGATGTGACCATCATGATGCTGTGAACAGAACCTGGATTCATCCGGAAAAAATGATGTTTTGCCATTTTTGCACCCCAGGTTCGTCGTTGTGTACACCATCGCAGGCGCTCCTGTCTGTGATGCAGCGTCAAGGGTAACCGCAGCCATGGTCTCCGAATTAATAGCCCATGCTGCTACAAACGTCGTCGAACTGTTCGTGCAGATAGTTGTTGTCTTGCAAACGTCCCCAGCTGTTGACTCAGGTATTGAGACGTGGCTGCACGATCCGTTACAGCCATGCGGATAAGATGCCTGTCATCTCTAGTTATACGAGGCCGTTGAGATCCAGCACGGCGTTCTGTATTGCCTTCCTGAACCCACCGATTCCACATTCTGCTAACAGTCATTGGATCGCGACCAACGCGAGCAGCAATGTCGCTATACGATTAACCGCAATCGCGATAGGCTACAATCCGACCTTTATCAAAGACGGAAACGTGATGGTACGCATTTCTCCTCCTTACACGAGGTATCACAACAGCATTTCACCAGGAAACGCCGGTCACCTGCTGTTTGTGTATGAGAAATCGGTTGGAAACTTTCCTCGTGTCAGCGCGTTGTGTCACCACCGGCGCCAACCTTGTGTGAATGCTCTGAAAAGCTAATCATTTGCATATCACAGCATCTTCTTCCTGTCGGTTAAACTTCGCGTCGTAGCACGTCATCTTCGTGGTGTAGCAGTTTTAATGGCAAGGAGTGTACATACTCTTACATGACTGACATTAAGTGTCTAGATATGAATTATACGAGGGTAGGTTATGTTATGTTTTTCTTTTCCTTGTTATCTAATGAAACTTGTTCATGCCGGAATTAACAAGCAGCGTCAAACCTGTGTGGTTGGTTTACGACCGCCACTCATCTTTGGGTGGACTGCGGAGTGTGTATGTAGCTGTAGATCGTAGGAACCGCAGTGGAAAGGCCGAGCGCTCTTTGGCGCCTTGCTGCGGAGTGCGCTGTTGCTCCCCGTCGGAAGTTCGAGTCCTCCCCCGGGCATGGTTTTGTGTGTGTGTGTTTGTGTGTGTATGTGTGTGTGTGTGTGTGTGTGTGTGTGTGTGTGTGTGTCTGTGTGTTGTCCTTAGGTTAGTTTAAGGTAAGACGGAGGACTGAAATAAAAATAAATAAATAAACATATAAAATAAAAAAATGAATTTTCAGTTTTTGCATGATTAAATGTTTGTAACTGCGTGGTTATTAGTCCGTAGCTTACAAACTACTCAAACTAAGGTAAACTAACATAAGGACAACACAAACACCCAGGCTGAGGGGGGACTCGAAACCCGACGGCGAACGGCCGCGCGCATTGTAGCACGGCGCCCCAGTACGTACGGCTAATCTGCAACGGCTTGCTTAGATACTATGTTCTTTTGTGAACATTTATATGTATTTTTTATTCCTGTCCGCCAGTTAGAACTGCATTTTTTTAAAATTTAATGACAACTGTCACTTTGTAAAAATTTACGCCCCTTTTCGTAAAAAGGATTATACCTCCAGCACTTTTACAGTAGAGTGTTCGTTTTGTTGGTTAACCTGCTAGAGCGCATTTCAATAGTCACATGTCTACAGGTGCGCTTGTAAAAAAATTCAAAACGTTAATGAGGCCAACAGCATCGTGTAGACCCGCATCCCTAAAAATGTGTTTGTTGGTTTCAGAACATTACAACTGATAAGGTGGAACAATGGAAACATTGCCAGATTAGAAGTCTTAGAACATTTAGGCATGGCCGCGGTGGCGAGCGGTCTGTGGCGTGCCAGTCACGGTTTGCACGGCCGCTGCGGTCGGGGGTTCGAATTCCCCCCCCCCCTCCTCCCCCGGGCATGGATGCTTGTGTCGTCTTTAGTATAAGGTAGTTCATAAGTAGTTTGTAAGTTTAGGGATTGATGACCCCATAGTTAAGTCCCATAAGCTCTACAAACATTTGAACATTTAGGCATATCATCCGGACTGAATACTGTAGCTATTCTAAGAGAACTTGACAGCTTGTGTATTGCCAAGTCATATTTTGCTGCTTCTCTAATGTCTAAAGAGTCAAGAAGCAGGAAAAGGAAACAGGCAAACGAACCCAAACATAATGAGGACCCTGATTATTGCGCAGGCTGCTTCCAAAACTTCTTGGGAACAGATCTGTAAGTTTCTCCAAGAATAAACTTGTTGTAAGACTTTATGTCTCATTTTCCCAAAACTATAAATTCTGAAACATTTCCACAGTTTTCTCAGAAACTTTAATCAAAATTTTACATATTGTTAACAACAATTGATAAGTATAATAAAAATACAATAACACAACGATTTCGGTTCAGTGATTTGCACAAAGATAATTTAATTTTCAGTGAAAATTTCAGACAAATCTGTTCAGTAGTTTCTGAGAAAATAGGGCATGAATTTGCATAACTTAACTTTTTCCGGTGTAGACTGTAGAGCCTATCATCTCGCCTTAAGTAGTTTGTCAGCCTAGGGACTGATAATCGCAGCAATTTACAAACATTCGAATTTTTGTAGATAGCAGGATCTTTCTTATGGATTTGGCTCAAACCGTGTGAACAGAGGCACATATATCTCAAATTCCAACAACATGTCTCCTGAGTGCTCCATAGGAAAGGGGTAAACGCTCGCTAAAGATTTTTCATTGCAGTATCTTTTGCAGTAATAATTCTTTAGTGGCTGGTTGGTTGTACTGCGGGAGACTGCAGATTTCGAATATTTTGGTACACGTCAAATTCAGGTTTCTTCCTAATTTTTTATTTCTTTTTTTAGTTTTATTTCTTATAATATTAAACTTGTACTGATACGGATAATATAGAGTCCTAGAAGTTGCTTTACAATAATTACGCTTTATCATTCAACACCATCTAGGGGTGTAGTCATCAGAAAAATTAAATTCTGTCATGTGACATTAACGCTCAGAGCATACTATTCTCATGTCGTATAAAAGGTCATTAAGTTAGTTCATAAAAATACATGCTAGTTAAATACTGGCGGTTGAAAGAAATTAAAAGTGAAGTGGCTGACGATGTGCTAGCAGTTAAGAGCGGCATCAGAGTCTGAAATCTAGATAAAGTGTAATTATTTTAAAGCAACTTGTGGGGCTGCATACTTCTTTACAGTAAATTAAACTGTTACGGTTGCTGCTTTAGTCAAACGATCTTCAAAACCATTAGTGAATGTTTTACATACAAAACTTAAATATACATAAACGTCCAGTGCCTCTAATTTGCTTTAATAACGCTGACAGTTATTATCAACGACATCAATTCAATGTTCATATTTGTATCCCAATAATTCGATATGTTGGTATGCAACAAAATTGGTGACGGAAGACCTCTCTTCAAAAACTTTAATGAAGTATGTTTTTCAATGAAGCATATTTCGGAGAAATGTTGTTGCTAAAAACTTCCTTCATAAAATGTGCACGGTGTGAACAATATTAATGTTTTTTTGTCGATTATCTTCCTAAAATGGAAATTAATTCTGGCACATAATTATTTCTTAGAATTTTCGGAAATATTTTCATTAAAAACTTCACTCAATTATGAAAATACACTTCTTAAATATTTTAGTTAAATTAATTACAACTAGCCTGAATATATTAATTCTACTTTTAAAAACTGTAATGTTTAAGGATTTCAGATTTCATAAATAAATGCAAGGAATAACGTATTATTACTGAAACCCAGATATCTTCATCATCTTCTTCTTGTGGGTTTACAACCCTGCTTGGATCTTCGCCTCCTCTGATTCCAAGGGCAGTAATGTTTTCTTCCATGTTGTCCAGCCATCACTTACATGGTCTTCCTTTTAATGTTCTTCTTTTGATTTTATTGGAAACTTTTTTTTTTTTTTTTTTTTTTTTTTTTTTTTTTTTTTTTTGTAGTTGTGCTCTCCATCCTTAAGACGTGACAGCTATGCTATTCTTTTAGTTAGCCCGGCAATTTCAACAATCTTCTGCTGCGCCGTCTGTCTACATTCATCATACCACTCAACATTTCTACGTCCTCTAGATTCCCCTATTATATATTTTGCCACAGTTTACTTATATAAACTCAAATTTCGCAGTCGAAAGTTTAACACTGCAATGAATAATATGAAAACGAAAATACCCGAGCCACAACATTACAAATCTATAATTTCACAATTCCAAGATTGAACGTATTATTACTGGGACTAAGTTATACAGGAATAAAAAATATTTAGCGAGCATTTTCTCTTTTCCTATGGTCCGCTCACGAAAATGATTATAGGAATTTGAAAGTCTTAGCTACATCCTTCTTCAGACACAGTTTGAGACCCACCCCGCGATCTGCTCAAATGTTTGTAAAGCTAAGGAGCCAAACTACAATGGTCATCAGTCCCTAGACTTACAAACTACTTAAACTAAATTATGCTAAGGACATCACACAGACCCATGCCCGAGGCCTGAGGGAGAACTCGAACCTCCGACAAGGAACACTCGCACACTTGGCAGCAAGGTGCGATCTGCTCTTGTAAGTAACAAAATATTGACAAATATCGCTTAAATAAATAGGATCTACCTTCGGTATGAATTTTAAATTATTCCAGGTTCTCAATTTGCAGAAAGTAGCTTTAGTAATACGGTGGAAAAACACACAAAACTTCACGTGATATAATGACTGAGGCTACAAAAATTAATAATGAGATAAATAAGCGACTAAAAATGAAATATCTACTCAAAAAGTGAAGTAATGATTTTAAAAGGATTATTATCGCAAGAGAGTCAGCAATAAAACTGTCAAGTTGAATTGGTCTCTGGCGAGCCGTGTATCGTTGTTTTATAGAAGATAATACGAACAAGCTAAGAAAGATTGTAACTATTGTATGATGATTTCCTGCAATAATTACAACTTCTATGACATTTCATCCACTTTGCTGACATTGACATTTTCACATCTTTCAGAGCACATACATACGTGATCTTTCAAATATTTTTCATAGCAAAATATCTGAAATATTAAAGGAAGCCCTGTACAAACAGGTATAAACCTCGTCTATATCTTGCTTTCGCTATTAATAACGAAAATACAACGTCATAGAAGCGAAATAATGAAGGAAAACAAATAAACAGTAACATAAATAGCTATCCTTCCAACGACCAAAATGCTTCCTTACTCTGCGTTATATCCGTAGTGCATTTTTAATGAGTGCTGTTCTGTGTGTTGTATGATTTTCTTGCAACTATACTAACTACATAAATGTTCAGCCTTACTTGGGCACACTGGGAGATGAACCATTAGTTAACAGCGTGCCACCGTTCACAGATTCATATGCGTTACATACCCTTCACTCGTACCCACCCACTTTGCTCCTGCATTTTTCTCTAATATTGCCAACCCATCTTCCATCAGATCGTTGGCTTGATTGTTTCTTATCTATTGGAATCATCAGTTCATCTACCACCACAGGCCACAGCTTCGATATGCACGACTCTAATGGAACCGACAATGGATCACTTGGAAGACGGAATAGCGGGCCGTGGTCTTCAGGGAAGAATCAGTTTCTGTCTGCACGCAAGTGATGTTCGTTTCCACATATGACTTGCAGCAGGCAAGCACTGTCTCGTAGAGTACATGTATCCAAGAGACACTGGCCTTATGGACTGTGGTGTAAGTGCTGCTCACCTATTGTGTTTGTGGACGGAATTACCAACTCGCGATACGTGCAGAATGTTGTAAGATCCGTACTTTAATCATTCTTGCAAAATAAAAGTGATGTTCCAACAAGATAATGCTCGACTACACACTGCACGTGAAACTCAACGTACCCTGCAAGACGTGCAGTGACTTCCCTGGTCAGCAAGATATGCGGACTTACCTTAGAAGATAGGAATGGAAAACCTACGTTTTTGGCTTTTGTGGATCTGGAGAAAGCTTTTGACAATGTTAACTGGAATACACATTTTCAGATTCTGAAGGTAGCAGGGGTAAAATATAGGTAGCGAAGATCTATATTCAACATGTGCAAAAACCGGACAGCAATTATTAGAGTCAAAGGGCATGAAAGAGTCGCCGTGGTTGGGAAGGAAGTAAGACAGGGTTGTAGCCTTTCCCCAATGTTGTTCAATCTGTACTCACAGGAGACTATGAAAGAATTCAGGGAGAAATTTGCGGGGTGAATTAAGTCCAGGAAGAGGGAATAAAAACCTTGCGGTTTGCTGATGACATTGTAATTCTGTCAGAGACAGCAAAGAACCTGTAAGACTAAGTAAACGGAATGGACAGTGTCTTGAAATAATGGTATAAGATGAACATTAACAAGAGTAAAAGGAGGGTAATGGAATCTAGTGTCAGAAAATCAGACGATGCTGAAGGAATTACACTGGGTAATGAGGCAATAAAAGTAGTAGATGAGTTTTGTTATTTGGGGAGCAAGATAACGTCTGACGGCCGAAGTAAAGAAGATATAAAATGCAGAATGGCTATGGGAAGAAAAGCGTTCCTCAAGAAGCGAAATTTGTTGATATCCATTAGTAGTCTAAATATTAGGAAGTCCTTTCTGAAAGCATTTGTCTGGAGTAGTGTAGCATTATATGGGAGTGAAACGCGGACGATAAGCCGTTATGACAAAAAGACGACTGAAGCTTTCGAAATGTGAATGATGAAGATTATGTGGGTACATCACATAATTAATGAGGAGGTACTCAACAGAATTGGAAAGAAAAAAGTTTGTGGCGTATCCTGACTAAGAGAAGGGATAGGTTGGTGGGACACATTCTGAGACATCACGGAATCTTCAATCTTCTAATTATCATTAGAAGGAAGTGTGTGGGGTAAAAGTCGTAGAGGGAGACCGAGGAACGAATACAACAAGCAGATTCAAAAGGATCAGGTTTCCGTTCGTATTCTCAGATGAAGATGTTTGCACAGGACGGTGTAGCGTGGGGAGCTGCATCAAACCAGTCTGCGGACTGGAGACCACAACAACAACAACTCCCTATTGAACACGTGTTGCATGTAACAGGACGACAACTGACACGTGTAACTCTTGAAACCACAATTCCTGCAGAACTACATGACATTGGATGCCAGAATCAGAACATGTATGCCGTCTGTGGATGTTAGGCCTACACCGTGTATTTACTAGTATGGGCGTCTCTGTGTGGATCGACACCTGGAACCACTGTACCGCCTGAGTTATTCATCTGAAAATGTAATCATGTCGTGTACTCAATGTATACTGTTCCAACAATAAATCCTGAGTGAATTGGAAAACTCGAAGACCGTGTACTAATTTCCTAATTTCTAGTGGCGCGTATCACATCAACCTCTAGTTAATATTAAACAGTAGAAATACCTTAAAGGATTAAACAACATTTTGGAAAGGATAGGTTGCTTCTCACCACAGAGATGCCCGATTAGCCGCAGAAAGGCATACATAACAGAATTTCAAGATCTCAAGATCCACCAAGTCAGCCCAAAAAATGACCAAAGAGCATATTTCCTTTCCTGGAATCATTCCCACATGTACGACCTCCTCCTTTTCCCGTAGCTGCGACACGCTCAATTCCTCTTACCGTCAACGGTTCCATTTTCTGGCGGCACGAGTAGAATTCTATCAATGCTGCAAGAAGCCAGGCCAGTCATACCGTCAGTGGGCGGCGGAACTGCAAGGATTAAGCAAGAAGTGCAGTTTCGTCACCCAGACGTCTAAAGAATCTTACGCCAACGACATGGTCCGGGGCCATATGATTCAGGCGGCTCCAGACGCCGCCTTCAGACACGACGCACTGAAGATGGAGGATCCCTCTCTCGAGCAGATCATAGAAATGGCCTTCAAGTTCGAACGAGACGACTGCCCCGACCGATGGGCGACCTGTCAACATTGCGGCCGAGAAGGACATCTGGCGTCCTTGTGCCGCTCATCCACCCCCGCCCAGCAACCCCACAATAATTCCGAGGTTACCACATGGCCATCTGTCAAGTGGAAATGGACGCGGGGCCAATATGCGTACACATCAACGGTACACCGATACAGATGCAAGTCGACATTGGAGCAGCCATTTCTCTGCTAAACTACTCCTCCACCAGGCTGATAACCTATAACAGAGATAGCGCTCCTTGGGCGCATGACGGCTGAGGTCACTTACAAATTTGTTACCTATCACATACAGTTCATGGTGGTCAACAGCTTGCAGTATGCAATTCTTTTTGGATTGGAAGTCTTTAAGGCCTTTGGCTTCATAATTGATGACCACGTGAATTTGGTTTCACGCTAGTTCCATTCCTGGAAGTGAACGCACTTTGTAATGTATTTCAAGATCTCTTCACGCCTGGTATAGAATGTGCGAAGGATTTTGAAGCTTCCTTTCACCTTCGACCATCGCCTCAACCTAAATACTGCAGGGCACGTCAAGTTCCAGTGTCGCTCCAGAAAACCCTGCAAAAAGAACTGGACCGCCTATAGAAAGAGGAAGTCCGCTGGCCGATACAATTTGGTCCCTGGTCTACACCCCTCGTCTTGGTCCAGAAGCCTGGCTGTCACATTCGTCTGTGTGGCGATTACAAAGCAACCTCGAATCCTCAACTTTTGCTCGAGGACTTTCCCCTACCTCGTCCTGACGACCTTTTTCGAAAATTGGCCGGTGGTCAGTTATTTTCTAAGATTGATTTGGCTGAGGCCTACTTGCAAATTCCTCTGTCCCCTGAATCCCAGCAGTGTACCGTCATCAACACCCCAGCTGGTCTGTTAAAACTCATCTGGTTGGTGTTTGGGCTGGCCAGCGCTCCTGCAATATTCCAACATTACCTAGAACAGCTCCTGCATGACATTCCCAGACGTATTAACTCTCTCGATGACATCGTCATCACAGGCTCCACATACGCAGAACATCTCCACAATCTTCCTCTTCTGTTTATCCTCTTCCTCAGGCTGGCTTAAAATCTAACAAAAAGAAATGTTCTATATTTCAGTCCTTAATTTCCTACCTGGGACACGTGATATCCCATCAAGGCATTAATCCATCCTTTTCCTACATGGAAGCCATTGCTCGCTTATCCCCTCCAAAGGACTTACATCAACTCCAGTCCTTCTTAGGGGGAAATTTTCTATTACTGCAAATTTCTCCCATCAGTAGTGCAAGTAGCAGCACCTTTGTACCACTTGTGTCGCAACAACGTTCCTTTCCACTGGACCCCTGCCTGTGCTTCAGCGTTTGACACCACCAAACAACAGTTACAATCTGCCTTATGCCTAGTTCCCTAAGACCCCTCACATCCACTTATCTTTGCCACCGATGCCTCAGTTTATGGCATCGGCGCAGTCCCTCCCACAAGCTTCAGGATGGCATTGAACGCCCTATAGCATTCGTATCCAAAGCCCTATCAGATACACAACTCAAATATTCACAAACTGAAAAAGAAGCACTCACTGTGGTTTTTGCATGTACTAAGTTCCTTTTGTATCTATATGGCAAATCGTTTCACCTCATCACTGACCACAAACCCCTCTTGCCCATATTTTCCCATCCGCCCTCCTGCCATAAAAAACTTCCCAATGCATTCAGTGGTGGGCTCCTCCACGCCAACGCCAATGCCCTCTCCCGCCTTCCACAGGGGCCAGATCCGGCATGCGACTCTTCTGAAATTTTAATCTTTCAGGTGGACCAAGATATCCAGGACGCCCTAGAGGCGTTCCCCATCACCTCGTCCACAGTTACCATCGCCACCACTCAGGACCCGCTTTTTCGTGAAGTCGACGCCGTGTGCGACAAGGGTGGCCGGAGAAACCGCCGTCCAAGTCTGATGTGCCCATGAAGTTCTTCTACTCTGTCCGCCACCAGCTGTCCGTCACAGATGGTGTCCTCATGATGGTGAGCCCCACCACGCAACCACGAGGGTCGTTCTGAAGTCTATGTGAGCCACAGTCCTGTACCTTCTACACTAAGGGCACTGGGGCGTAGTGAGGACCAAGACATTGGCTCGTCGGTATGTCTTCTGGATGGGCCTTACAGCAGACGTCACGGCCATGGTACAAAGCTGCGCTACTTGCGCCCAACAGCTTCCCCAACCACCCAAATTCTTCCTGCCCTGGCCTTCCCCGTCAGGCCCATGCGAACTTCTCCATCTCGATTTCGCAGGTCCTTTCCTGGGCCAACAATGGCTCATTCTAACAGATGCGTAATCACGCTTTCTTTTTATTGTCCATTGTTCTTCCATCACTTCCGAAGTTACCATTTCTGCCTTAACAAAAATCTTTTCCCTGGAAGGCCTTCTGACCACAGTAGTCACCGACAGCGGACCACAATTCAGAAGCCATGAGTTTGCCGCATTCTGCACTTCCAATGGCATCCAACACATCCTTACACCACCCTTCCATCCCCAATCGAATGGGGAGGCAGAACGTTTAGTCAGAACCTTTAAGATCCAAATGTCCAAATATGTTCACGACCATACCATTGAAGAAGCACTGTTTCTCAGTACTTACAGGTCCATGCCGATGGTTGGCAGCCCAGGACTCTTCTCCACCTCCTTCAGCCTGTAAACAAGCATCAGGTTCCGGCCGGCACATTGCATTTTCTGCTTGGCTTCTCAGTGTGGACCAGAGGATTCGTTTCCAAGGCTGGTTGGCTACCAAGGGTCATCCTTGGCCGCTGTGGTCGCCAACTGTTTGACGTCCGCATAGACGACTGCACAGTTCATCAACACCGCAACCAATTACGCCACCCTTTCCACACCTGCGTCGCTCCGCCGGTTTCCCCTCCGGCATCAACCGCTCCTAATCCTCTTCCTATGTGCCAGCCATCCCTTCTTCCATCTAATCGCTGGCGTAATGTTGCATCTCAGCCGTCACAGTCGCTGCCCCCTGCACCGCTGCACCCTTCAGACCCGCAACCCCAGCCACTGCCATAGTTGGGCCCAACTCACGCCGGCATACAGCTAGACCCACAACCTGGGCCGTCATGCGATGACACAGACGTACTGATGCCATTGGGTCCTCAGAAGCCGTTCTCGCAGCCTCTGCCTCGCCACCGCTCCAAACGCCTGGGGCGCCGAGCAGCACCCTATCCTCGGGCGTCTGCTTCTTTTTACGGAACAGTCACCGACATGGACATTGATGTCGTCGCTCCACAATAGGAGCCCCCCTCCCCCCCCCCTACGGAGGGGGAATATGTGCTGTTCGCTGTAGAAACGCTTGGGAGGCGAGCAGTACATCAGAACACACGCGTCGGTGGGGAAGCGTATCCGCAGCCGGCGTTTATAAGCAGAATGTTCACGAATTGGTCTCACACCTTTTCCTGCAGAATGCTGCCGCGGCCAACTGAGGAACGGTAGCACTCCGCCACCATATTTAAGGACCAGCCAGACGGCCGCCCGGCAAGCCACGCCGAATTCCGAAGACGGAATATCTCTGAGAAGAAGAATCACCGCAGAAGACGTCACCCAAGAGGATCCATGCCTACAGTCCCTTGAAGACGGACTCTGTAGTTTGCATACGACATAGTAGAATTGTAAATAGTAGAAGTATAATAAACTTAGAGTTGAAACCATCTCGGAGTAGAAGTTTGTAACACCTAGTCTCGACCATAAACTTGTAAGCAATGAGAAACTTTTCTGGGTGGGAAATTTTGCGTAAAGAAATCAGTCCGCTACCTGTTACCGAAATTATAACAAAGGTGACGGTATGACCTGTTCGTAAGCGACTGAGTATTTTTCGCAAACACTTTATAAAAGTGCTGCCTACAGCCTCACCATTTTCATTATGGCGGTGATCTCTAAGACATGTCAACTTCAAGAAGCAGTTACAGCCTTCTATTCCGGGCAATTGTCAGCTGTGTGCCTGTAGAATAAAGCAGATGAAACGTTTCATTGGATCTCTGGTTTTCTCAACGCGATTGATTAATTGTATTGTTTCGACTGTTGGCCTAAGTTTTCATTCATTTTTATATGTAACAATAACTTGTTTCGAAGGTCAAAGTTTGCATGGGAAGTAGTAAATAATTATAGACAGAACAACATATATATGCCACTGATGAATATGGAATAATGGTTAAAACACTTTGAAATCCATACTAATGCGAAAGAAGATCACTCTGTTACACTTTCACGGCTGAACTGCATAACCGATTTTGTTGAAATTGGGTAAGATTGAATGCTGAAGAATTTATGTCTCAGGATGCAGCAGCATCAGAAGATGGACCGTGTCTGGCATGGATGTGGACATGGTCTGTGACTAAAGAACTGATTAGTTCAAATATAATCAATTTACGAGATTAAATGAATACTTTGCCGTGTTTACGTTGCTACAAAATTCTTTCATAACTCTTACGCAGTTTACAACGTATCAGTAAGACTCTTGGCAATTCTGTTCCGGCTTGTGCTAAACGTAGACTGCTGGCTCGCGTAGATGGAACTCCTTTATTGAACTTCTGGATCGAACTGTGGTGTTGTGGTGCACCGCCATATGTAAGCTAGCCTCCTTCTTCCTATTGGCCGGCGCGCGAAGCAAGCAACGGGATACCCAGACTGCGGACGCTCACGGCGGCCGAAGTACTACAGAGCGACTTAATCGCCCGTCTTGTACTGGCGCCGCGACTTGCGTGGACCGCCGGCGTTGTGGCGAATAGCGACGACACAACAGAAGAACATAAGCTACTTTAGAAGGTGAGTAATTCAAGATATTTTATGGTTTTAACTACGTAAATCGAAATGTGGAACAGCTGACCATCGTTGTTTCTCATAGCTTCTGAGACGCTTGAAGAGTCCTTGGAAAAGTTATTTAATCTTTAACTTTGGAAATTTTTCAGATTCATTAAAAATTTTAATCGTTGATATGTTGTACGTAATACAATTCAACGTAACGAATACAAGGATAACACAAGTCGTCAACGTCTTCAAACTGCCGAACCGATATCGAAGACCTTTGAATCCTGCATAATTTACAAGTTGTGTAATTTATAGCATCTTCAGTCAGAGGATTAGTCACAATGTTACTAACGGAGTTTCTTGCCGTATTTAATAACGACTTTATTTTCATCTCGATAAAGGACTAGTGGCGGACTAAGGCTTTTGGAGGCCCGTGGCAGCGGAAAACAAAATGAGGCTCCACGTCCACTTAGAAATACCTGTATTACTATAATAAGTACTTTTTTTTTACAATGTATGAAAGAACATCAATGCCGCGGCTCAAAGCATGTATGTTAATAGAATTTCGAGAACGTACAGATTGAATCTTGTTAAGTTAACGTGAGGATAGTGCCCTGTGTATTTCTGAAAGAATGTACCTTGTAAGTTGCACATAAATCAAATGGCAGTTACTACTGATTTGTAGAACAATGAAAAACTGTAGTTTGTTTACTAAAGAGTTTCCAGACCAAAATACGCTTGTACAGCTTACCTTGAATTCTTTTCAGATACATGTGTTCCGTATGAAGAGAGATTAACAGCGGAAATTAAAGGTTTGTAGAGGAGTTGGAACGAATGGTCACATGTTGCGTAGCTGGCGAGATAGTGTAAGAGTATTGAAAAATATCAACTGGCAAGGACTCAGCCGACATGTTGCAACCTCCTATTTTGGAAGACATAGAAGCAGTTCAGAGGCGAGCAGCTAGGTTCATTAGTGGTAGGTTCGATCAATGCGCGAGTGTCACGGAAATGCTCCGGGGACTCAAATGGGGAACGCTGGAGGAAAGACGACGTTCTTTTCGAGAAATTCTGATGAGGATAATTAGACGACCGTAATTTGAAGCTGAGTGTAGAATGAACTTCCTGACACCTACTTACATTTCGCGTAATGATCACAAAGACAACGATAACTAGGGCTCGTACGGGGGAATATAGACATCCATTTTATCTCGTTCTATTTGGGAGTGGAATAAGAAAGGAAATGCCCAGTAGTGGTACAGTGTACCCCCCGCCATGCACCTTACGGTGTATTGCGGAGTATATATGTACATGTAGATGTACAATTGTTGTTACAGCTGAACCACAAAGCACAATAATGTTCAAGACACTGTTTTAAGAAGAAGTCATTACACTCAAAAGCATACACGTATTCATAAATATTTTTTTGCCGGCCGCGGTGGCCGAGGGGACTGAGGCACTCCAGTCACGGTCTGCACGGCCACTACGGTCGGGGGTTCGAATCCCCCCTCGGGCATGGATATTTGTGCCGTCCTAGTTCGTAAGTAGTTCATAAGTAGTTTGTAAGTTTAGGGACTGATGATCCGGTAGTTAAGTCCCATAAACTATACAAACATTTGATTTGAATATTTTTTCAAGATGAAATTGTACAAATGTTCAAATGTTTGTTAAGGTTATGGGACTCAACTGCGGAGTCATCAGTCGCTAAACTTACAACCTACTTATAAACTACCTTACACTAAAGACAACACAAACATCCATGCCCGAGGGAGGATTCGAAGCTTCGACGGGGAACGGCGTCGAGCATCGTAGCATAGCGCCTCAATGCGCTTGGCCACTTCGCCGCGACTATGAAGTTGTTCTTTATACCACTGATACAGTGAAATTTGGCTGTTTTTGCAGAAATTTTCCAATTATGAATACATCTTGATATGCCAGTAACGCAAGAAGTATTATAACTATTACGTCATTTGCGCAGAAAAATAATTACAAACAAACATTACTCCTTCGACGGCTTGATCACTACTAGGAGCACAAGTATCGTTGCAACTGTCAATTGCTAACAACTTTCAGAGCAGCGAGTGTCGCGACTTTATATGTTAGACTTCGCTGTTATTGCTATATCAGGATGTGGTGATGTTCCCCAGACGGAGAGTGAACTGCAGTGGCTGAAGTCGAACGGCGGTCCATCAGAAAAATATCCTTGGTTAAGAATTTCATTCATAACAGGCGGACGGATTGTCGTTGGTTTGCACGATGATGCCAACAACAATCGGCGGAGCGTGTCGGAGTCGGCATGTGCTAGGCTGTTTAAACAGCATATGTATTACACGCTGGGTTGATATTCTTTGTATTTTCTGAATAACTCTTTTCTTTCACACTAAGTTGTATACCCATTGACATTGAGAACATTTATCGTAAATGCCATTTGTTCGACTCTGAAGCTTTTCGTTTATGTATACGCATTACGTTGCACTTCTTCATATTCGGGGTCACCTGGAAGGTCCTGAAATTAGCACTTTGTGTACGTCTCGCTGAATTTTGTAACATTTGACTTGGATGGTCGTTAACTTTAACGGTACTTTAAACGTTATCTCTATGGCAATCTAAACACGTGAATAGCGGTGATCCTGTAATATGCTAATATTTCATTGTGTGGTGTAACGAGATATGCAATTTATATTTTTGACACTATGCAATTTCGAATGGCAAGCCAGAACCCATCTTTTGTTCAGTAGCAGAACTAATGGCCCAATAAAATTTGTCAACTGGTTAAACTCTCAGGAAATTTTAGTGCTGTTCTCTCATTTAGTCTGCCTAGTGCAGCCCACCACTCACTTTTTTGTTTGAGCAGTTCTTTTCCTCTCTGTATGTGTATTGCGCACTCTATTTTTTGCTGGTCACATTAATTTTTCCCTGCTGCCGTAGCACAGTTACTGTTAAACTACCCCTTCTTATGTTACTCTTCCCTTTAGAACTTTTCGTACATTTATTTATTTTCTGCATTCATTCAATGGCGAAACGTTCAAACGCTTTCAGTGTATTCTTCTTCGGATTTTGGATGATCGCGTATTAATTACATGCAATGCCAAGCTTTATGCATAAGCTTTCCGAATGTTAAATGTTTGTAAACGTAAGTGACCTAACTGGTGAGGTGATCGGTCCCTAGATTTACAAACTTGCATAAACTATTTTATATTAAGAACAACGCACATAACTATGCCTGGAGGACGACTCGAACCTCCGACGGGAGCGACCGCCCAATCCCTGGCATGGTGCATCAGACAGCGTGGTAGTTCTCGCGAGGCATGCATTCTGAAACACCTCCTCATTCACAGTCACTACGTAAAGCTCTTTCACTGCAGAATTTTTTTTCTCCTTGAAGAAGAACAATTTTCGAAAAATGTTTCTTTTGGTCTACGAGTTAAGTCTTGCTATTTCTATTTAAAACTATCTCAGAGTGTAGTCAGCGCAACAAAGAAAAGTACTATTCAAAAGAAAGTTACAGTATCTCAAAATTTAAATTTCATGTGGAATTTCTACTACTCGTAAGTCAAAATTTCCAGTTATTGCACTTTGTATCTATTTCTTGAAAAAAAAAATAATACAATAAAGCCATCAGCGACAGCCCGCCCCCCTAGAAAACATTCGAGCTCAGTTACGAAGACCAGGAGTTATTTTTACGCCTTCAGTACATGAATGTCGGCTGGGAACTTTACAGAAACAATAAATTTCGGCGATAAGCTATCCGCTATGTTTCTGGCGAGCAGTGTCACATAAGCATGAACAGCGCAGTCACTTGTAGGCTATAGGCGAACTGGATTACGTGAAGTTTCTGATAAATATAACCGTTTCTCCTACTTTATTTAAATGTAACATTATTTTTAGTTATCAAAACGTTAACTTTAAAGATATGTATTTTTCTCTGACAGGTATCTGACTTGCGCATCAGTAACATGTCTAGTCACAGATGTATTTTGTCATTGGTTCACGTTTTAATTAGAACCACTAACATAATAAATCAGAAGTTCGGTAGAAATGTCTATTGAAATAGGTTAATACATGTAATTAAGTGTTGCATACTACCATTTACACATGTAACAATTCGGGTTCTCCTTCTTGTGAGTGACGATAACATGTAGTGGGATAAATGTTTCTACCTTTGTGTTCATATGTCGTGTAATGCTGGGTAATAGCTGTGGACCATTTTTATACTGTAACAATACGAAACAGCGATCCTTTGTGAGTAACTATTTATTTCGCTCTTGAAAGGGTTCGGTTATTTTATGCATTGCGATTCAGAAGCACTTTTACAAACGTCGAGTACTTTAGACGGCAATGAATAGATAATACACCGGTGAAAACAATTAGCCGGCCGCGGTGGCCGAGGAGACTGAGACGCTCCAGTCACGGTCTGCACGACCACTACGGTCAGGGGTTCGAATCCCCCTTCGGGCATGGATATTTGTGCCGTCTTTAGTATAAGGTAGTTGATAGGTATTTTGTAAGTTTAGGGACTGATGACCCCGTAGTTAAGTCCCATAAGCTTAACAAACATTTTTGAAAACAATTAGCGGATCAGTTGAGATATCTAGGTTCTGAAGTATTGTCATCGGCAGAATAAACTAAACTGGTTTGACGTCTTTCCGTCTGAACAATATTACGGCAACTGAGGTAATGGTAATAACAGAACGGTGCTGCAGAGGGGGTTAGTATGACTTGTGTGTACTCTACCAAACGAATTACACAAACAATTGGATTCGGATAGTGTAATGAGCAGGTAGTGCAATGATACAACAACGTAACTTACAGCTGGCCGCGGTGGACGAGAGGACTGCGGCGCGCCAGTCACGGTCTGCACGGCCGCTACGGTCGGGTGTTCGAATCCCCCCTCGAGCATGGATATTTGTGCCGTCCTTAGTGTTAGCTAGTTCATAAGTATTTTGTAAGTTTAGGGACTGATGACTTTGTAGTTAAGTCCCATAAGCTATACAAACATTTGAGCATTCCGTAACTTACACTAAGTTATGGCACGGAGAGCCATAGGAAGGTTGTAAGTGGGAGAGAAACACAGAGAGGTAGCTGCAGCTATTGGAGTGTACCATCGTGTAATTTCCAGGACCTGGTCGCAATTTCACCCAACAGGAACCGTTAAAAGAAGGCAAGGCCAAGGTCGTTCACGGGTCACATCACAATAGGATTACCGTTATTTCGGGTTAACAAACCGTCGAGACAGGAGGCTGAATTCAACTCAGCTGCAACGCACCCTCCAAGCAACAGCAGCAAGCTTAATATCAAACCAAACACACGGAAACAGTGCAAGCGAGGCGCCCCCTCTATATCCCGAGGTGAACCACAAATCGGCTGGCTGGTAAACTCGTAGGTCGAGAGAGATCACACACGCCCTGCGACAAGATTATCATCAGTGGACGCCGCGGATCAATAACATAGACGAGGCGGGTTGCAGACGCAACTACAAGATCCTGAAGATGATCCAGAAGTACTGAAGCCTGTAAATGTAAAAAATGATTCGCAACTATACGCTGGTAATATGATGATAAATTGTTTTGCGCAGTTGCTGATACTCGGAAATCGATCATGTCGACAGTAGTAATACAATTTTACAGGTATGTGAAATATTAGGAAACGGTCTGTTAAATTTGTCTTCAATAGAGTTAGTAGTAAAGACGTAATAAATTAAAATGTCTTGCGTGATGGGGCGATTTTATTGACCTCTTATCTCATGCACTATTTGTTATACTATCATATGATTTTTTAGATACATTCAGTGGCATATGTGACTACAGTCTGTGTCGTGAATACAGTTAGTAGTGAAGAAATAAGATTCTGTAATGTCATGCTTAATGAGGCAGTTGAATTGCATCTACAGAGGAAAAGTTATAAGCAATTAACTATTTTGCTTTTATCATGTTGTTTCGGTCGTAAGCGAGAAAATGTTTGAAATAATTGTGTACGGTTTATTGCAAGTCGTTAAGTGCTTTCATTCTCAAACAGTGGATGTAAAGAGTATCGTTATTCATGCGTCGCATGATGCTGCAGTTTTTGCGCATGTCAATGTTTACGACGTCGTATCTCCTGAACTACGTTTTATTGGCAGAACACTGGGGAAATACAACAAAACTACTCAATAGAATGCCTTCACTACGCTTGTCCGTCCACTTGCCACGCGGTATGGGATCCTTATCAGGTAGTGTGACATCAAAAGAGTACGAAGAAAAAGCCCGCACTAACTATCGGGTAAAGGGAAGACAGTATTTCGGAAATGTCACGGGAGTTGTGTGAATCATTAGGAGGTCTACTTACGGATTTTCGATCACCGACGTTCTTCTACGAACGCGCATTACACTCTAGTGAAAGCAAAACGCCTTCAAAAACTAGGTATACAAGTTCACATTCACAGGATTAAAAGTTCTACATAAATAACACTGTTCTACAAAAAATAACTTTTTACTGTTTCTGATAAAAAAACATTGTGATCCTAGTTGTACTTTGAGTGCTGAATTGAAAACTGTTTTTGGTTTTTTTTCTGTTAGGGATAGTTTATGAGTAATCGCAGTTTTATTTCTCGTTACAGTTTCTGATATATTTCAGCAAACGTAAGGTGAAATTCGATAAACAAAAACACGTCTTTATGATGTTATAAGTTCATCACATTAATGGAGGGTGAGATCTAACATATAACACAGTAATATTTGTGTACACACTTTGAAGCATTTATTTGACATGAGAAATTACAGAAAATTGACAAAATAAAGTCACTTTATTGTAATGCACATCGCTTTTCCTCTTGTATTGTGAATCTTTCTTCTCTCGAATAATATTCCAGCAATAATCTGCTGACATAGAAGGTACCCACGTCCCTTCATAGCGCCTTTCTATGGTAGAAATGTCTTAATGGCATCTTTCGCCATGTTCATCAGACACGTCACTTTAACTATCTGTGAATAGTCCACATGAGAATCCATCATATGTTCCTTGAAAGAAATATTGCACCCAAGATCTTGATATGCTTTGATCATGTCCTTCACCATTGCTTTGTAGTTAGTAGCTCTTCGTCTTCCGAGAAAGTTCTCCGACACCATCTTGAAAGAGTCCCACGCTGTCTTTTCTTTGTCAGTTAAACATGCTTCAAAATTTACAGCTTCCTGCAGCACCCTGATTAGTGGGCCCACAAATACAACTTCCTTCATTTTTGCAGATGTAGACGGGGGAATTCGGTAGCTAGATATGCAATCCCACGGCCTGTTGGATCCATGGCCTTTACGAATTGTTTCAACAGGCCATGTTTGATGTCAAACGGCGGAAATAGTGTACAGGGTGTTACAAAAAGGTACGCCCAAACTTTCAGGAAACATTCCTCACACACAAACAAAGAAAATATGTTATGTAGACATGTGTCAGGAAACGCTTAATTTCCATGTTAGAGCTTATTTTAGTATTTCTCTTTAAATGTAAATTGAAATAATTCGTGCAGACAATTGTCAAAATACCCAATTGTTTCGTTAGTAAGTACTGTCCTCGATTCACCGCCAGTTGGCCCAATTGAAGGAAGGTAAAGTTGACTTCAGTGCTTGTGTTGACATGCGACTCATTGATCTAAAGTACTACCATCAAGCACATCAGTACGTAGCATCAACTGGTTAGTGTCCATCACGAACGTGATTTTGCAGTCAGTGCAATGTTTACAAATGCGGTGAATCGAGGAAGTACAGTACATACTAACGAAACAATTGGGTATTTTGACAATTTTCTGCACGAATTAACTCAATTTAAATTTAAAGAGAAATACTAAAATGAGCTCGAACATGGAAATTAAGCGTTTCCGGACACATGTCCACATAACATATTTTCTTTCTTTGTGTATGAGGAATGTTTCCTGAAAGTTTGGCCGTACTTTTTTGTAACATCCTGTATATTCAGGAGCTACCAGACTTTAACGTTGTACATACTTTTCACCAACTTCCCAACTCCACCTAGGCTATTTCTTTTTCACGTAGTGAGAATTTCAGTCTCAACTATCCCACTCGCAAAGAAAACACCCATATCTTGTGTAGCCTTCTTGCATCCCGGTAATATGGCAATTACCTTGAAATCTGCACATATTTTCCATTTGTTTTCATTGTATTGCAATGAATTTATCATCCTTTGTACTAATTCGTAATTATGTTTGGTAAAGCTAGCGTAAGCTACTGGAACATAGGGTAATTTACTTTCGCCTCTGGGAGGCGTAAAGCTTTACTGCCGAGGTACCGACCGGCTGTTGCCGTACTAGTTAATGAGCTATTTCAGGTTGTCTTAATAACAGTGGTTTGGCGGGGCATAACCTAATGACATCTAATTCTTTACACCTGCTGTCGAACAAGAAATTACCACGTTCTATCTATCACTGCTGGATGCAGCAACATACCTGTATTTCTCTATAACGTCCCTATGTTTGACATGAATTGTGAGTATACATATATTTGTATACATATTACATAAAAGTATCCATGACAACGATGTTTTGTTTACATATTTGAATTTCCCATGGTAAACTGGTCTCGAAGCACACACTTTAATATCAGAAACAGAACCCATGTCGAACAGTGTAGTTAGCATTTGAACCATGTCTGCTCGCGGGTTCAATGTCAACATCGATATCGCGGCGCAACACCAGCTATAAATTATATCATATTGACTGCAGCTGTCGTTTTCCCTTGAAAACTAAGGTAATGGATCAGTGCGACTTGAGAAGATGGGCAGGACGCTTCGCAGACGTATCCGAGAATCGCACTGACAAATCACTGAATTTGAAAGACGTCACATTGAAAGTTACTAATTAAATAAATATAATTAAATAAAGTGTGTGTGTGGGGGGGGGGTAGCAAATTGAATTGTTGTGTGACTGAATGTCTGCGGAACAGACTAATTTGCTGTAAGGCTGTCTTTGATTAACAATACGGAATGGCAAATAAAATACTCATTGAAAATTGATGAAGGAGTGAGTGAAACATAACAGGCTAACTACGTTGTGTGAAATTAAAGTCTGTGTAATCTAACAGTAGCTGTGCATTGTTAAAAAAATCGGGCTGAGGACCTTTACGGAATTTAAGTGAACCTGAACCCAGTGAGCAGATTGTTTGAAACTAGTGCTGCAAATCAGTGTGTGAGCAAATTTTTCCATTGCAAAATATAAATAAATTTAAACTGATTTAATTAATCACGACCCTTAAGTTGAAACTGCTTTTCCCTTTAATATAGTCAAATAAAGCAAAACAGAAACAGATTTAAGGAAAAACTACATTTGTGGAATTGTAGGTGCGTAACGTATTACATTACTGTGCACTGCAAAACAATCAGTTACCGAGTGATGTAATTATATTCCTCAACAACACTATTTTAATTCAAGTCTTGACTTTTGCAATTTACAGTACTCAAAGAAATAATAATAATATTAATAAAAAAGATGTTGGATATGAAAATGGACAAGAAATACCAGCAGCATTTGAACTACGAGTATGAACCAACAGAAGTATAACAAGAGAAGTACAATGTATTGTTACATTTCATACTGCCGTTCACACAAATCATAGTTCAGACTATATCATGCAAACTTTTACAAACCGTATTCCTTTTCACAGAAAGTTAACTGCAATCTAGAAATTCTCCACGCTACACTGCTACAAGATCGAGGATAAGGATGAATTACTGACAAACTATATTCCATTATGAAATTATATTTACCTTCAACCTTCAGCAACACATTTCAAGTCAGATAAAATCCACTGCACTGTAACAAAATACTCATTTTCAAATAAAACACATAATTAAGGTTGCAAAACATGTCCATAGCAAGAATTAGACGGACCAGTAGTTCACACACATGTCTTATCATTAGGTAGCCAACACGGCAGCAACAAGGACAGCATTAGGATAAATGAAGAACAAGACTGCGGGAACAGGGACCTTTCGATAAACGTAGTCTTTTATAGCCACAGATTCAAGTCAAAGAGGCTAACAGGAAATGGAATATACATGAAATGCAGGTGCAAATGAAATTAAAATATCGGGAATAGACTCCTCATAACTTTAGTCCAGTCAACGGAGACCGAAAAATAGCGAATAGGGGAAAGAACCGTGTAGACGCAAATTTTTGTACAGTGTTAGGGAAGACCGTCATGTACGACGTGCTAAAAGTTCCTACCTCTGGAGTGGGTGGTCGTTTAGAGGTACAATTTTTTCGTTTTTCTTAAATAGCTCGAAAATTATTATCTCTAGCGAAAAGGTACAACAGTACAAAATTAAACTTCATAAAATGTACTACGAAAAAGCTTTTCTGAGAAAAAAAATCGTACTGACATGTTTTTGCAAACATTTTGGACCAAAATAATAATGTCACCTGACATCTGCGAACGGCTGGTTTTAGTTAATTCAACGGAGGGTGTCAAAACTCCGTTATTTTTGGAAATATCTCTCAAACGATACGATATATGAAAAAAAGGGGAACAAAGCCATAGAGAATTTCCTCCTCTACAAATTCGTTTATTGAATTTTAGCGTCAGATGAACGGTTTATTTGCAATTAAAATTACATTACAAACGGCTTTTTTGATATTACTAACGTATTTCTTATCCGAAATATTTCAAAAAGCGAGGTTGTTTCTGGTAGCCAACAATTATGTCTGTAAAATTTGGTGCCGATCGGTTGAACGGTTCGACCTAAAAAGTGGGAAGTTGCAGAGAATTTTCCCCTCTACCAATTAGGCTAATCAATTTTCATGTCAGGTGAACGGTTCGTTTGCAATTACAAACAACTTTTGTCGCTATTACTACCATATTTTCAGTCTGAGAAATTTGAAAAAGGGAGGTTCTGGTCTCTTGCGGCCTATAATTATGTCTGTAAAATTTGGTACTGATCGGCTGAAAGGTTCGTCTTAAAAACAGAGACAGACAGACAGAGAGACATCCCAAAATTGACGTTATTTTTGCAATTACCTCTGAAACGATAAGAGATGTGAAAAAAAAAAAAAAAAAAAAAAAAAAAAAAAAAAAAAAAAAAAAAAAAAACATAAGAGAGAAAAGTTGTAGAGAATTTTCTCTTCTACAAATTCGGTTATTCAATTTTCGTGTCAGATGAATGGTTAAGCCGTTATTTAATATTAAATTTCGAGCTGTCAAAAGACGATCGCAAAGGCCCACTACTACCTTAACCTAAAGTGGGCCAATATTTTTCGACATACAGGAGGAGCAAAATTAGCAAATTCTTAAAAACCAAATTTTTATGTTATAAGGTTAAGATGTAAGGGCGATTGAAGTAGTTTACGATTGAATAAAAATATCTATACGACTTATAAGAGCCTCATACAGTGTTAGGGGATACATTGTGCACTTCTGATGTGGTCTGAGGGAAGGAGAGGGGGCTGTACGGCTGCGCTGTGAGGTGGCAGGTAGGCGACTGGAGTAGTGTGTGGCCGAGCGTCTCCCTCTGCCGTGAGAACGCCCACGTGACAAGCAGACCCAACAGCCAGGAAGGATTTCTGGGTCAGCTTCAGTTCAGTCCAATGAATGTGCGGAAGATTATTACTTTGTTTGTGCATACATAAATAATTCATTTGAGATCATTACGTGAGTACTTGTTTCCAGTTAGTGAATGACTTTTTCTTGTTTAAGGCATCTGTGAACACTGGCTGAGAAGTTTGTGAATGTGAAATTGTCAGTGACACTGGGGAAAACGGAATTACTGGACTGGCCATTAAAATTGCTACACCAAGAAGAAATTCAGATGATGAACGGACATTCATTGGACAAATATATTATACTAGAACTGACATGTGACTACTTTTCACGCAATTTGGGTGTACAGATCGTGAGAAATCAGTATCCAGAACAACCAGCTCTGGCTGTAATAACGGCCTTGATTCGCCTGGGCATTGATTCAAACAGAGCTTTGAATGGCGTGTACAGGTACAGATATCCATGCAGCTTCAACACGATACCACAGTTCATCAAGAGTAGTGACTGGCGTATTGTGACGAGCCAGTTGCTCGGCCACCATTAACCAGACGTTTCAATTGGGGAGAGATCTGAAGAATGTGCTGGCCAGGGCAGCAGTCGAACATTTTCCGTATCCAGAAAGGCCTGTACTGGACCTGCAACATGCGGTCGTGCATTATCCTGCTGAAATGTAGGGTTTCGCAGGGATCGAATGAAGGGTAGAGCCACGAGTCGTAACACTTCTGACATGTAACAGCCACTGTTCAGAGTGGCGTCGATGCGAATAAGAGGTGACGAAGACGTGTAACCAATGACACCTCATACGATCTCGCCGGGTGGTACGCCAGTATGGCGATGACGAATACATGCTTCCAACACGCGTTCACCGCTATGTCACCAAATACGGATGCGACCATCATAATGCTGTAAACAGAACCTGGATTCATCCGAAAACATGACGTTTTCCATTCGTGCACCCAGTTCGTCGTTGCGTACATCATCACAGGCGCTCTTGTCCGTGATGCAGCGTCAAGGGTAACCCTGCCAAGGCCTCAGAACCGATAGTCGATGCTGCTGCAAACGTCGTCGATTTGTTCTTGCAGATGGTTGTTGTCTTGCAAACGTCCCCATCTGTTGACTCAGGGATCGAGACGTGGATGCACGATCCGTTACAGCCATGCGGATAAAATGCCTGTCATCTCGGCTGCTAGTGATACGAGGCCATCAGGATCAAGCACAGAGTTCCGTATTAGCATTATGAAGCCACCGAATCCATATTCTGCTAACGGTCATCCGATCGTATCCAACGCGAGCAGCAATGTCGTGATATGATAGACCGCAATCGTGATAGGCTACAATCCGACCTTTATCAAAGTTGAAAACGTGATGGCACGCATTTCTCCTCCTTACACGAGGCATCACAAGAACGTTTCACCAGGTAACGCAGGTCAACTGCTGTTTGTGTATGAGAAATCGGTTGGAAATTTCCTCATATCAGCACATTGAAGGTGTCGCCACCGGCGCCAACCTTGTGTGAATGTTCTGAAAAGCTAATTATTTGCATATCACAGCATCTTCTTCCTGTAGGTGAAATTTCGCGCCAGGTAGCACGTCATCTTCGTGGTGTAGAAATTTTAATGGCCAGGAGTGTAATTTAGGAAAAGATGGGAAACCTCAAAGTTTTCTGGACAAGAAACCGTGTTGTTCAGACGTCCTGCAGGAAAGAGTAAAAAAGAGCACATTCAAGTAAAAAGATTCAGAGTGACACTGTTTGAGAGCAACGGCCTTCAACTTCTTGTGATTCCCCACATTTACATTCAGTCGTGCGGAAGCTACAGACGAAGATTTTTTTTTTTTTAAACCGAGTAAAAGAATAAAGCCAACTGATTTACGTCGAAAACGTTACAGTGTTCCATCTTTCTCCTCCAACAATTAAATTACGATATGTGGACAGGAGAGGAAGAGATTGCGTACTTGTCAGGTGTGCGATCGCCCAGCATAGGTAGGCGCTCGTCCACGTTCCAGTCATCCACCTGCCACCTCACGGCTCAGTCGTACCGCCCCTTCTTCCCTTATATTTCACAAGTGCAGAATTTATCCCCTATCTGCACGAGTCTCCTAGATGTTGTATAGACATTTTTATTCGATCACAAACTACTACAATCGACCTTACATTCTCTTTTCATCTTCTGTACCTTGCGAGGGGACTGAGGCGCTTCAGTCACGGTCCGCACGGCCACTACGGTCGGGGGTTCGAATCTCCCCTCGGGCATGGATATTTGTGCTGTCCTAGTTTGTAAGTAGTTCACAAGTAGTTTGTAAGTTTAGGGACTGATGACCCCGTAGTTAAGTCCCATAGACTCTACAAGCATTTGAACTTTTTTTTTCTGTACCTTGCAAAATATTGATCCTAGAGCAATTATGAAGAGGGTCTTTTTGGCAGTAAATTTTATGTAGTTTAATTTTGTAGTATTATACTCTTTCACTAGATACAATGGTTATCATGTTATTTGAGAAAACGTAAAAATTAGTTGGGGGACAGGGGGGATTCGAGATGGCCTTGAGCCCTACCCAGAGGTCATTCCATGAATGCTTACGTCATCCCTGCAGAAATTACACAATGATCAGCGCTTTTTGCTGCATTCCATCACATTCCGTCTGGGAATCTGGTGACATAATTGCGTCAGAATTTTTGACAAGTGTTCTGGGAATTGAAGGCTCATGTCAGAGGCCCCAGGTCCCAGGCATTCCAACAGCCAATTCAGAGTATTATATTAAACGCTGGCCGCGGTGGCCGAGTGGACACAGGCGCTTCAGTCACGGTCTGCACGGTCGGGGGGGGGGGTTCGAATCCCCCCTCGGGCATGGATATTTGTGCCGTCCTAGTTCTTAAGTAGTTTGTAAGTTTAGGGACTGATGACCCCGTAGTTAAGTCCCATAAGCTGTACAAACATTCGAACATTTTGATTATATTAAACAATTGCCTCACAGGTGTTACTTACGTCAAGGTTAGAGTGCTGAGGTTATTAATCCCCAGGCCCCCCTTCCCCAACCAATGACTGCTATTACTATCAGTTCTGCAATGTAAGTACATTAATAGTCTTATTTCTTTACGGTTAACATTCTGATCAAAGTTAGAGCACTGAGGGCATTAACCCCCAGGTCCCACGTTTGGGCACTAACATTTCCTAACTGCCCGCCCTATGAGAGTTCGGGCAGATTACAGCACTTTTTTTTTTCTTTATTGTGATTTCAATTCCCCTAAGAGGGGTGGGCTGGCAGCGCTCACAGACGCTCATCAGCCTACAGAAATAAAACAAAATTTGACACAGTAGACATATGAACATAAAGGAGATAAAATTTTGGAGATATTAAATGGAGATAATACAAAGCATTTAAAATGGAGCGAAACAGTGGACTCATAAGAAATTTAATACGGCGATGGTGGAGAATAAAAACAGCTGCTGTAGGGCGGCTGCTATGGTTTGACCGGAGAAACACACAATTTAAAACTGATGGTGTCAGCTGCGGGTTGGCCGTTTACTGTTGTTAAAATAAAACGATGGAAGAAAGACACCACACTTGAGAAGCACTCCCACAGAAGCACATCAGAATGTTCACTTTCGGCGGAGCACACGCAGTATTAAAGATGTAATGCGGGGGAGAAAAGGTGGTGAGTGGTGATGGAGAGGGTGGGGAGGAGCCACAGGGCCAGTGCAGTGGGGAAGGGATTGGAGGAATGATGTCCCATCCCAGGAAGCCATGGGTTAGAAGGAAAGTGGAGGGTGGTAAGAGGAGGATCCGGAGGGACAGCTGGGTAGAATGAGGAGGTGAGGAGGGGAAATGGGCAGGAAGGGAGGGATAGTTGGGACGCTCAGGAAGAGAAGGGGAGAGGGAGGAAGGGGAAGGATGACAGCTGGTTTGAAGGGTAGATATCAGGTTGGAGGGCATCATCCGGGAGGGGGAGGGTACGGAAGTTGCCACGGGAAAGGATCTGGAGTGTGGACAAGTGGAGAGTAGGGGGAATATAGTGGTGAAGGCACGGCAACAGACCAGGTGCAGAGAGGAGGGGATGGACTAGATAGAGGATTAGGCAGGTCTGATTTGTGGGAGATGTAACGGAGAAGGAGTCGGGGGAAAGGAATGAGATCCGAGGATCCATGTGTGGGAGGGGGGATAAAGGTGGATATGGAAGGTGAGGCAAATGACGCTCCAGTATATCCAGAGATTTGTAGAAGGATTGGGGGGGGGGGCGAAGATCCAAGCTGGACGGGCGACACATAGGGTAGGATGGATGAAGGATTTATAGGTATAGAGGACGGTAGAAGGGTTGAGGCCCCATGTTCAGCCAATAAGGCGTTTGAGGAGATGGAGGCGGGAGCGGGCTTTGTCTTGGATAGTGCGTAGGTGAGGAGTCCAGTAGAGGGTGCGATCAATAGGCCCAGGTACTTTAGGGTAGGGGTGAGGCGGATGGGACGGTTATGGAGGGTCAGATAGAAATCTCAGGGATGGAAGGAAGGGGTAGTACGACCTACACTGATCACCTGGGTTTCGGCAGGCCACTGGTTGCACCAAGCGGCAAAGAGGTCAAGGTGTACTTGGAGCAGGCGGTTGGAACGTGCGATGGTGGGAGCTAAGGCAAGGAAAGTGGTGTCATCAGCATATTGGAAGAGGTGTACAGGAGGGGCAGGCTTAGGCATATCAGAGGTATACAGGAGATATAGGAGGAGGGAAAGGACAGAGCCTTGGGGCACACCAGCAGAGAGATAGAAAAGATGGGAGTCAGTGTTGTGGATGGTAACATAGGTGGGGCGGTTGGAGAGGAAGGAGGCAATGACTTGGACGAAGTTGATGGGAAGAGCATAGGTTTGGAGTTTGAAGAGCAGGCCAGAGAGCAAGACCCAATCGTAGGCCTGTTTGAGTACTAAGGGGACAAAGATGGCGGCATGACGGGAATTTAGCTGGAGAGAAAGGAGTTGTGAAAGGCTAAGGAGTTGGTCGTCAGTGGAGAAGGAAGTACAAAAGCCACATTGGGTGCCTGGGAGGAGGTGGTGGAGCTGGAGGTAGTGATGGATGCGACGGGACAGGATGGATTCGAAGTCCTTGCTGAACTCTGGGGTGAGGCAAATCGGATGGTAGGAGGAGGCATCAGAGGGGGGGGGAGGTCTGTTGGGTTTTAGGAACATAAGGACTCGGGAAATTTTTCACAGGTGGGGGTAGCAGCCGGTGTAGAGGATGGTGGTATGGAGGGAAGCAAGAGTGGTGAGAAAAGGGAGGGGACATTCCTTGAGGTGGCGGCATGTGATGCGATCATGGCCAGGAGCCGTGTTGCGGTTGGTGCGCAGTATCAACTGCATGTCGTGTGCAGTGATTGGAGTGCTAAGGTCCAATGGGGGGATGTGGTCCAGGTATTGGAAGCCGGGTGCTAGGAGTGGGATGGAGACATCGGTTTTTACATGGACATCAGGGAACAAGGAATAATCAAAGTTAGGATTGTCAGGGATGGAGAAGACGTCAGAGAGAAAAGAGGCAAGATGCTCAGCCTTACTGGCATTATCAGGAAGGGGCTGGTCAAGGTGGAGGAGTGGATACGTGGGTATGGGTTTCGATCCAGTGAGGCGGTAGAATGAGTTCCGAGATGAGTGAATGGGGAGGTGGGCATTAAGCCATGTCACTGTCTGATGCCAGTCTAGGCGTTTTTTTTTTTTGGCAGAGGCTGCGCACATGTCGCTGGAGTTGCCAGTGGCAGAGGAGTGTATCCCGGTTACGGGTTCGGAGGAAGGAGCGGTACAGGCGGTGAAATTCCCACAGGCGGAGGACAGCCTGTGGAGGGAGTGTGGGATGGTAATGCACCCATGGAGATTGGAGAGACAATGACGATATCAGGGGTGGGTGTTGCTACTGGGGTGGGTGTGGCGTGGGAGTGGGACAATGGTAGGAATGAACTGACGCCACCAACAGAGTTCGGCATGAGTGGATATTGAGATCAGCAGCGCCAAATAGGTCGGGACGGTGCTATCTATATGAGCAATGAAGTCATAAGGGATGGGAACATAAATAGTAGCCCAGGTGACAGTGAGGGAAGGGAGGAAGAGGGTGTGGATAAGATATTCGTAAGGGATGTTGAGGAGGGGATGTGACCGAACCATGTGGTGTCAGAGATGGCCAAAAGCTACTCCACCTTGTGCAGGGGGATGGGGAGAGTCATGATGGTGTAGGATATAGGATGTGGTACTGACATGTAGGTGAGGGAGGGGAAAGGTTTCATTGAGGAGAAAGGAATCCACACGGTGTTCGGTTAAGGTGTTCATGAGGAGGAGCTTATTGGCGGGAAGGGAGCGAATATTGGAGTACAAGATGTTAAATCGTTGCTGCGCCATAATGAGGTTGAAAGGTGGTGAGAGGGAGAGGGAAAGGGAGCGAGTATCGGGACTAAACTAGGGTGTGGGGGCGATCGGTCTGGGAGAAGGTGAAGTGGATGTAATTTTGGGAGGTTGTAGCCTTAAAATCAAAGTTGGAGCGAGCGGCCAGGGAGACGGTGGAGGGTGTGAGGGTGCTGAAAAGGTGGATATTTTCGAGGACGATAGTCAGGAATCAGATGATGTCCTCTGCTGTGTGTGTGGGGGGGGGAGGGCATAAGGAGTTATTGGCGGGAATTGGAGGATCAGTGGGATGGACAGGGATAGTGAATTCTTCTTTGGTGAGAGGAAGGCGGGACTTACATTTGTAAGAGTGTGTGGGGTGTGCCCAGCTCAGTTGTTACAGGAAGGGGTGGCAGTGAGGTTAGAGCAAGAGGTTTGAAAGTGTTGGCCTTTGCAGTGTGGGCATACAGATGGCAATGTTCGGCAAGGTGGACGTTATAGGTGAGGCATCGGGAGCAGCGGTATGACTGGGGAGGTGCTCGGAAGGTTCCACCTGGTGGAGGCGGTTGTAAATGAAGGCCCCATTATGAAACAGGTGGTTGATGGATGGCGCATCTTCAGTGAAGACGTAGGTGGGGCCCGTCACATTATTAATGCGATGTGCAGAGCGGATGGATAGACGGGGATCCCGCCAGAGTTCCTCCAGCATCTCTTCCTCTGTGATCCCCGGGTTCAATTTGGTGATCACAGCATTGAGGGTGGGAGGACGATGGAGAGGAGGATTGGCGATTGGAGGCTGGAGGGGGGAGGGGCACAAGGGTGGCATTGGGTCCAAAGTGGATGCAGGGATCTTGTGGAGGATCTGTGTGTGGAGGTCAGGGTCAGGTGATTTGAGGAGAACCGAGTCCCTCAGTGGGATGATTCGGGAGATGGGGACAGAAGGGGCACACTGCCAGAATAGGAGAGTGAGGGCATGGCAGTCTAGGAGTTGGGGATCAGAGTTATTGAGGACGAAAGTGTGGAGAGCATGGTGTTGGGAGGGGAGGAGAGCTGGCAGGGGAGGTGGGTCAAGCTGGGTAGGGGGGAGAGGGGCGGCTTCCATCGGGACTGGTGGACCAGTAGCGAGAGGGTCGGCGGGCTGTTTTGTCTCTGAGGAGGTGGCTTCTGTGGACGCTCGTTTGGTCTTCTTTGGTTTTAGGAGTTCCTGGGAGACAGGAGAGGGGACAGGGGTGACTGGAAGGTGGCGCATCTTAAGCGACTTTAAAGATGAGTCGTGCATTACAGCACTTTAAAGGCTGGCTCTATAGTTGTCCATACCGAATACTGCAGAGAGAGCAAAGTGAAATGTGCGCAAATAACTGAAACTCAAGTGTTGTTTATAAAATGTGAATAAGGCAATAGTAATATGCAACTGATTTCAAGTTTTTTTAACCAAAAATACTGTTCCAACAACCCACAAATGCGAAATATGAGTTCTTGTTCTTTACCATGGCAGTAACTACTGTATTAAAAGCAAGTTAGGTCATTCAACCCTACTGTAATGTTGCTATGAAATTAATACCCATAAACTAAATAAATAAATTGATCTCTTGCTCTATTAAAGTTAATAACAATTGAAAATAAGCAGTTGTTATGATAAGATATCTATCTCAAAGACGAGTCTTCATCAAGTTAAGCACCTTGCCCGCAGATGGCATTATCAACAGCAAACAAAATATCGAAATATTTTAAATTAAATTCTGGTGTTATTTCAGGTAACTTCGGCAAAAATTAAGTAGGTCAATCACTCAAACGACATACTAGTATAGGATTATTGCAGTAAAAGCGATTTTATGGTAAAAAAATGTCTAACAGAAAAAAAATCGAAAATCGGAATATTTTACATTAAATTCAGGTGTTTTTTCGGGGAAATTTCGAGAAAATTAAGTATATCCCTCAGTCAAATGAGATACTAGTATAGCACGTTTACAGAAAATATAGTATTTACGGTTAATCTAAGTAAAGCTGAACTTACCCTAAAATCTGAATATTTTACACTATCTCTGCAGTATTGTGACAGATATATCGCCTGACATCGCAAAAATTAAATAACATACTAGTACAGAATGTATGCAGAGAAATCAATATTTATGGTAAAGCAAAGTAAAGTAGAACTTACCCTAAAATCGGAATATTTTACACTATCTCTGTAGTTTTGTGACAGATATATCGCTTGACATCGTAAAAATTAAGTAGATCTCTATACAAAATAACACACTAGTACAGAATGCACGCAGATAAAGCCATATTTATGGTAAAAAAAAGAAAGTAGAAGTTTGCTAAAAATGGGAATAAAAAACACTGATCCTGCAATTTTCTTGTAGAAATATTGCTTAACGTACATAAAGCAAACGTCCTCCAGCTAATTCCATTCATCAGAAGCTCAACATTAGTTTAAATAGATGAAAACAGCCATGATACAATTAATAATCAAAGCCAATAGCCAAATTTGGAGTGGTATTTCTACATGACCTTTTAACTGCTATCCAGACAAGAAATATATTGTCACACATAAAAGGAAGTAGTCCATATTCAATAGCTGATGCCTATTGACACACACACACATTTAACGGCATGGTTATATCAAAATACGGAATGTTTTCCTTAAAAAATGCCGTGATGTTTTTACTGTGAATATCGCAAAATGAGCGCCCATACCTCCAACGTCAGTATCTCCCAGCTACTTACAGAACTAACATAGCTATTAAATGCTGAAAATATTACGAATAGAAGTATATAAACAAAATATTACGAGACCGCGAAACTAACCTTTTCGACCCTATAACTACAGATAATCCACTAGGTTGGTTAAAAGGGAGGCACTCATTGCTAGGAAAGATGTTATTTATTTTTCAGGAAAGTCACACATGGTATATAATGTTTTGATTGATGACAGCTGTTTTGTCAAAGACAATGTCACAGAGGGAGTCATACTGCAATTCCAAAGACATTTCTATAATCGATATATCGAAATTACACAACTTACAATAAAAAAACTTACTGCATGGATCACCTCAATAAAAGAAGTAGTTCTCTGATAGCATTTTCCTTGCTGAATAACAGTTTTAATTCTACACGTAAGGTGGAAATAATTTCTTAATATTAAGTATCCGGTCAATATTATTAGCACAATACTTAAAAAAGAAAAAAATTCTATCAGTTTACTCAACGATTTTCCATGTTAGTGACGCTAGTTAAATGTCACAATAGCATTTTCAGCAACATTGTGGACTCTTTTGCATTGATTCATGAATATAACCTGCAAAAAAAGGGGCCAAGTACGATTTTTGTACCACACTCCTAAACTTACAATTTTCTTTCCTGCATAATTTCAGACCCAGTAAGACGCTAAATAAACAAGTCCCTTCAACCCAAATACCATAGTAGTACAGAATGTATGCACTAACAGCGATACATATGTTTAAAAAATTCAAACTCCAAAAAAAGTAATATTACATTAATTACTGCAAAGTATGTGTAAAATTAATGCCCAAAATCCCTAAAGTAAACATCCACAAGCCTGATATGTACTCTATACATGAGGAGCATGCACACTATTGTTTATGCTGAATATCACAATTTCAACGTGAAACTAATACCTGAAAACCGTATATACAGTCTCCTATAGCTACTTCTAGATCTACCTATGCGAACAAGAAAACTAAATTACTGGAATAACGGTCAATTTGTTAAGGATATTGCCTAACTTTAACAGGACAGTAACTACACTAAACACTCCCTGTCTATGCATAAATAAGAGAATTAAATATTTTACACAAGACTGACTGAGTTAGGCCTAGGACAACTATTGCCCAAATAATAGTATCACAGGTAAAGCAAAACAAAAATCCTTGCCTTTTATGTGCAAAGCATAGTTTAAACACCTTCTGGTTGTAGTAAATATGTTGGAAGCAGGTAAGAAAACATTGTGTTCTATGCGAATCCATGTTCAATCGTAAACGGACGTCGAATATCCTTAAAGCAAGTGGCCCAATTAAAAAAAAAAAAAAAAAAAAAAAAAAAAAAAAAAAAAAAAAAAAAAAAAATGTTTACAGGTCCACTTTAAAATCACATACATCTGCAATGGAAAGAGGTATTAGCACAAGCTAATAATCACACGACTTTGCTTCCCTGAAACGAATAAGCTTATTCCTTATTAATATCCTCCAAGCCCAATATCCACATCATTATACTTCTGAGCTTATTACCGCAGCAAACAGACAATGCAAATTTCGTCTACTGAGTATTGCCTGTGCAGGGGACCATACACCTTCTAATGACACACCCACTCACCATGATGAGATAAATCTAATTTCCTGAAGGGTAGGGATCATGGGGCAATTTTACTGGGGATGGTTGAATAAAATCGGAGAATAGCAGCAATCCAATTAGCACAATGACTGTGCATAAGTAGTTAAAAAGAGTGTGCAGGGAAGATAACATACCAGCTCTCCATTGGCCACACCTTTCTAGAGTAACTGCTGGTCAGTGGATGGTTCCAAATAGCATTTTGGAGTCGGATATCACCTTCTACTCATAGGCAATCCAAAGGAAGGGTTTGGGTTTGGCGACATTGTCTTGAACACTATGAGCAATCAAACGTACGTTAAAACTTATCTATACACTCACATTGGTGGAATCTAGTAACTAAACTATTGGAGATTAAATAAACCCTGTGCTTCTAGACCAAAGAATATTTTATACCACCACTATCATCTCCTGTACATAACCTATATGTGGCATGTTCCTCACTAAATAACACAAAAGACAGCTTACCGGGAAACATCAACCAACTGCTATTTGGTTCAGGACTGTGGTCTCTTGCAAAAACGTTTAGCTTGTGCATTTATAATCAGCTCATTCGTGCTTAAAGAAGAAGAAGAGATTAGACATACTATACAAATAAAGAGGCAACAGTTCACACACTGAACAATCTGGTGATATATATTGAGGATATTGCTGTCGAGGGAAACCTGGAATGGGTGTGCGTTAAGAGTCTATTACACGGAGCGTATTTGGTCGCTAGTCGCTGGCGTATTTGGACGCAGCTGTTAAATTCGCTCCGTGTAAACAAGGACAGCGAACAAAGACGCTGCTCCGAAACGCGAGCGCCTAAAGTTGAAGGGTGGGCTACTTTAGACGCTGGTCGCTGGCGTTTTTGATCGCTTTCAAGTGTTGATCGCCCCGTGTCATATACAGGAGGAGCGTTTAAAAGTAGCCATTAGTCGAGTCAAGATGACGAAGGAGGTAATAAATACTTGCGGTGTGTTTCTCGCAACAGTCTTAAAAGAACAATTAATCTACCAAAAGCAAAACGGAAAAGTAGGAAAAATGAAAGAAAAGGATAAATTGGATTGCGAGGAGGGGTAAATATGATATTTCTGAAAATCTTTGAGAGAATTATCGTGTGAAGGCCCTTCTGACTACAGAAATGTAATGAGGATCACATGAGAAAATGTTGATAGATTACTGTAAATGGTAGAGAATAAAACAAGGAAACAGAATACCGTCATGAGGATGGCGGTCTCGCCAAGAATAAAATTTAAATAATCGCTATTTTTAATGTCCCATAATATTGGAAAACTTTGATAAATTTCCAGAAATTTGATTACAATTCCACTTCATATTTTGTTTGGTGGGACACGGAACTTTTAATATCTTTATTTACGTCAATGATCTCAAACTTTCTCGTATTTTTTAAGACCGGTTTCGGTCAGGATGACCATTTTGAAGTCTACAACAAATCAGAAACAGAAGGATACATATAGTATTAGACTACCTTATAAAACATAATGTTTCAAATGTTTGTAAAGTCTATGGGACTTAACTACGGGGTCATCAGTCCCTAAACTTACAAACTACTTATGAACTACTTACGAACTAGGACTTCACAAATATCCATGCCCGAGGGGGGATTCGAACTCCCGACCGTAGTGGCCGTGGAGACCGTGACTGGAGCGCCTTAGTCTCCTCGGCCACCGCGGCCGGCAAAACATAATGCATTACAGTCATCAATACGTGTAATATAGCAATATGGTATCATCACAGCATAAGTGTATCTTCATTAAGGAATGTAACAACAGGTATGATGTATAATATTTTAACGCTTTTTTTATACTGATGACTGTAATGTTCAAACGTTTGTAAATCTATCGGACCAAACTGCGTGGCCATCAGTCCGTAGATTACAAACTTCTTAAACCTAGTTAAACTAACCTAAGGACAACACACACACCCATTCCCCAGGGAGGACTCGAACCTCCACGGCGGGCAACCGCGCGCTCCCAGCGAGAGGCTTTAGACCGCTCGTCCACCGTGGCTGACTGTAATGCCTTATTTATGTTTTATAAGGTAGTATATTACTAAATGTGTCCTGTTTCCGATTTACTGTAGACTTGAAAATGGTCATCACTGACCGAAACCGGTCGTCAAAACGACGAGAAATGTTGTGATCATCTACGTAAAAGAAGATATTAAAAGTAATTACAAAATGGATCACTGATATAAATTCGCGACCATGTCGCACCTTGGGAAACAGAACTGTTTGCTATCACCTAAACTACAAAACAATATGTCATACGCTACGTCGTGTTTCAAATGTTTTTGCGAAGATGCTAGCGTCTGAAGTCGCTGCGTGTCACTGCGTCAGCGTATTTATTCGCTATTCGCCCATACGCCGAGCGACAACAGACGCCAGCGACTAGCGACCAAATACTCTCCATGTGATATACCCTTTACAGAACTGCCTCTTGTGATTGTAGCACGTATCTTGAGCATCATCATGATGTTGTGGTATCACAATGAGGGCATAAGTTTATTGAATCGATGGACCTGAAGCTCTTCGGTAGTGGCTTCATTCATTATAGCAAATAACCGATAATTTTTAATAAACAAAACCCTGATGGAGATAAGGTTTTTGAATGTCCTGAGCAACAAGAGACCGAAGTGGAATCCTGCTCTAATGATATCGCTTTTACTAAGCCCCATCATTCATGAAATAAGTAGTGAGATAATAATGAATGCCTGCGATTAGATGACCTTACAGAAGGATTAGAGATGATTGTTAGAGCCATGAAAGAGGTCGTTCACAGGGGTAAAAGCAGGTATGTCCTGGAATTCCAGAACATCTCATCCCTTTATCTGTCAAGTTCATCTGAGCAGTTTGTGCACTCTTGTCTCGTATCTATACAGTCGTGCAGTCACAATATTGACAACCAGAGATTAAGTTAGAGATATTTTCCGGGAACATTAGTCTCGTTTATGGGAACATTTAGAATCCTCTGTCGACACAGACGGGAACTTTTCAACAACAAATATGTCAATGACGGCATTTAGCAGTTGTCCAAAGCACTTGCGCTTCCCACAGCCGAATTAGCGAGTTTGAAAGGGGTTACATTGGGGCTTTCAGACTGGTGGAATGATCTTTTCGGAGACGCAAGTTGCAAATGCTGCATCAGTTGAGCAGCGGTCACGTGAACATCCTCACACCCATAGAAGAGGTTCTGGACCTACACGCGACTCAGACGTCCGCCAGGATCGTCGTATTGTAAGCGCAGTGCCGGCAGAAAGTACAGCTAGCACAGCATAGGTGAGCCCAGGAGTGTCTACTCGAGCTGATTAGTGGCACACACGCCTTTATCCCGTCGTGCACTCACGCTCAGCAAACATATGCACACCTCGATTTGTTGTCAGAGGATTCAAATGTTCAAATGTTTGTTAAGCTGATGGGACTTAAGTGCGGGGTCATCAATACCTAAACTTACAAACTACTTATGAACTACCTTGTACTAAGGATAAACAGCCATGCCCGAGGGAGGACTCGAACCCCCCGATGGGGAACGGTCTCTAGCATCGGAGCATAGCGCCTCGACGCGCTCAGCCACTCCGCCGTGACGTCAGAGGATTACTTGCAAGAGCAATAGCGGTCGGTGGTGTTCAGCGACGAAAGCAGATTCTGCCCACAAGCAACTGATAGTCGTCTGCACGTACGACGTAGACATGACGAGCTCTGTCTCGTATAGCGCATTTGTACAAGACCACTAGTCGCAATCCTGGACTCAGGGTCTTGGGTACGATAAGCTATGACTGTCGTCCACCCATCTACATCGTTTTCTATCTGATTTCTGTTGATTTATTTTGATGATCATGTCTTTCTATGTAAGTGGTGCTAATAAAATATTTTCTCATTCGGAAGACAAAGTGCTGAAAGAAATTTCTAAAGCAGATCAACGTCACGTGCAACGCCTTTGTTTAACTGATTTGCACACCAACTCGTGCATCTTTTCCGTGAAACTCTTTACCCTATACCGCAATAATACAAAAAGAGCTGCCCTCGTCTGTCAGTACCACTAGTGGGGATCCCACAATGCGCAACAGTACTCCAAAATACGACGCACAAGTGTGGTGTAGGCAGTTTCTTTAGTAGTACTGTTGCATCTTTTAAGTGCCCTGCCAACGAAACGTAGTCTTTGGTTCGCTTTCCCTACACCATTTCCTATGTGTTATTTCTAATGTAAGTTGTTACTCCTAGGTTCCAATCAAATGTTCAAATGTTTATATAGCTTATGGGACTTAACTACGGGGTCATCAGTCCCTAAACTTACAAACTACTTACGAACTAGCTAACACTAAGGACGGTACAAATATCCATACCTGAGGGGGGATTCGAACCCCCGACCGTAGTGGCCTGGCAGACCGTGACTAGAGCGCCTCAGTCCCCTCGGCCACCGCGGCCGGCTACTCCTATGTAATCAGTTGGACTTAAGGCCTGTAGTTTTGACTGTTTTATCGTGTAAATGAAGTTTAACGGGTTTATTTTAGAGGTCATATGGATGACCTCACACTTATCATTATTATGGCCAGCATGTCCTTCAGACATGAACCCTATCATAGCTGAGATACAATAAAATGTGCTATTTCTGGACGAGTCGACCCACCAGCCAATCTGAGAGATCTACGCCGAATCGCCGTTGAGAAGTGGGACAACCAAGACCAACAGTCTGTTGATGATCTAGTGGACAGTAGGTCACGACGAAGAAGGCAGGCATCGGTGCAAGAGTATGTTTTACCAAGTATTTGGGATACTGGTGTAATCTGCAATGTGGAACAGAAATTCAGTATGTCTTGGTCATTCTCGCACAATTTCTGTTTTCATGAGCAGTAAAGAGAACTGAAATGTTGTTTTGTGTATTGTTTATAGTGTGTCATGGGTCATGAAACCATCGATTCGTGATGTTTTTATATAGGTAGTAAATTTGTTGAAAAATATGTAGCCCTTGTATGTGCAAATTTTTTTTTAATCATCTAAATTTTGGCGTAAATGGGTCAAACACTTTCGAGATTATTGGGAAAAACGTTAAACAACGACTTGTATTTATATAACAGCAATATTGTCTGGTTTTATCATGCATGTTACTGTGTATGACGTCATATCTCTTAAAGTATGTATCGTAGATCTCACCCCTGCAGGAGTATATGCGTCAAATTTGGTTCAAACTGGTCCATTGATCTAGGCACAGATGCGCAGCATTGTTGCATGATACAGCAGTGTTTTGAGCTTTTCATTCTTCATAACGTTCTACGTTCTGAAGTATGTAAGTCATCTTAGTTTGAAGGTTAAGTCTGCTAAACATCATCAAGACTGAAACAAACACAAACGCAGGAAATTCTACTTTATATACAGGGTGTTACAAAAAGGTACGGCCAAAATTTCAGGAAACATTCCTCACACTCAAAGAAAGAAAATATGTTACGTGGATATGTGTCCGGAAACGCTTAATTTCCATGTTAGAGCTCATTTTATTACTTCTCTTCAAATCACATTAATCACGGAATGGAAACACACAGGGACAGAACGTACCAGCGTGACTTCAAACACTTTGTTACAGGAAATGTTCAAAATGTCCTCCGTTAGCGAGGATACATGCAGCCTCCGTCGCATGGAATCCCTGATGTGCTGATGCAGCCCTGGAGAATGGCGTATTGCATCACAGCCGTCCACAATACGAGCACGAAGAGTCTCTACATTTGGTAACGGGATTGCGTAGACAAGAGCTTTCAAATGCCCCCATAAATGAAAGTCAAGAGGGTTGAGGTCAGGAGAGCGTGGAGGCCATGGAATTGGTCCGCCCATACCAATCCATCGGTCACCGAATCTGTTGTTGAGAAGCGTACGAACACGTCGGCTGAAATGTGCAGGAGCTCTATGGTGCATGAACCACATGTTGTGTCGTACTTGTAAAAGCACATGTTCTAGCAGCACAGGTAGAGTATTCCGTATGAAATCATGATAACGTGTCCAGTGAGCGTAGGTGGAAGAACATGAGGCCCAATCAAGACATCACCGACAATTCCTGCCCAAACGTTCACAGAAATTCTGCGTTGATGACATGATTGTACAATTGCGTGCGGATTCTCGTCAGCCCACACACGTTGATAGTGGAAATTTACACTTTGATCACGTTGGAATGAGATTGACATATAAAGAGAAATACTAAAATGAGCTCTAACATGGAAATTAAACGTTTCCGGACACATATCCACATAATATATTTTCTTTCTTTGTGTGTGAGGAATGTTTCCTCAAAGTTTGGTCGTACCTTTTTGTAACACCCTGTTGTTGTTCTGGTCTTCAGTCCGGAGACTGGTTTGATGCAGCTCTCCAATCTAATCTATCCTTATGTCCCCATAAGAACGGCAACCTACACCCATTTGAATTTGCTTACTATATTCATCTCTTGGTCTCCCTCTGCGATTTATACCCCACACACTTCTCTCCAACGCTAATTTCACAATTCCTTGATGTCTAAGAATGTGTCCTACTAATCGATCTCTTCTTTTAGTCAAAGTATGCCAGAAATTCCTTTTCTCCCCAATTCTGTACAGTACTTCCTCATTAGTTACATGATCCACCCACCTAATCTTCAGAGTTCTTCTCACATTTCAAAAGCCTCAATCCTCTTCCTGTCCGCACTGTTTATTCTCCATGTTTCACTTCCATACAAAGCAACACTCCACACAAACGCCTTCAGAAAGGACTTCCTTATGCTTAAATTAGTGTTCGATGTTAAGAAATTTCTGTTTTTCAAAAACGCTTTTCTTCGCATTGCCATTCTGCATTTTATATCCTCTGTACTGCGACCATCATTTGTTATTTTACTGCCCAAGTAACAAAATTCATCTACCTCTTTTATTGTTTCGTTACCTAATCTAATTCCTTCAGCATCACCTAAGTTTCTTAGGCTGCACTCCATTACCCTTGTTTTGCTCTTGTTAATGTTCATCTTATATGCTCCTTTCAACACACTGTCTATTCCGTTCAGTTGCTCCTCCAGGTCCTTTGCTGTCTCTGACAGAATTACAATGTCATCGGCAAAACGCAATGTTTTTATTTCTGCACCCTGAACTTTAATTCCTTCTCCAAATTTCCCCCTGTATAAAAGAAAAATAAAGGATTGCTGTGTAGTGCAGCCATACTGCCACCAATTATAGCTTATGAAAATGGCTTACAAGGTCTCTTCATTTGGGGTCGTGTAACGATGACACCAGCACCAGATCAGGCAACAGAGGCCTCGGGGTGAAGGGCGTGAGTTAAGGAATTCTCCCGACCTCAGGAGGCGATCAAGGTCCTCCGTGGGACGGACGTTTCCGTGGGCGGCAGCCGACACGTAGCGTCAACAGCAGCGGCTGGGAGAGAGAAGGGAGGGAGGGCTTGTTTACCAGCCACCGGCCGGCGATAACTCACGGCCGGCCCCGGCGAGCTGCGCTTCTCGTCTGCCTGGTAACATCCCTGTACTCCACAATCCATTATCTCAACATGCAGCAAACAAAGGGAACGCTTAAGAGTATATTACACGGAGGAGCGTATTTAGTCGCTAGTCGCTGGCGTCTGTTGTCGCTAGGGATGCAAACGATACCTCGATGTTTTGAAAATATCGATGTTTGGTCCATAAACATCGATGTTAACATAGATGTTTTGAACAGCGATATATCGCCGATGCATCGACGACAGAGGTCCAAAACTATCGACATTGTTCAACAATTGATTGGTAACTCCATTATTACTTTATTAGTTGCGCAGTCAGCGTCAGCTCAAGTGTGGTGCTCCTGCTGTCGTCGCTCGTCGCTGTTTTCATACTTTTGAAATAGTAGGTAAGTGAAATGTGAAACAATCTGATGATTAATCTGATGTTTGTCCAGCACGGGCTGCTGGCATTGCTGAAATTTCACCCTCCAACATCAGTAGAATCGAATCTTTGACAGTGTTATCCAGACTGATACCGTACTGCCAAAACGTCAGTTAGAACATCAAACAAAAGTCGACGAAAAATCCGAGACAAAAGCCAACCAGCCAAGTATAACGTAGCTTTTCATTTCAGCAAGGTACATGATTTGATAAACCTCATTGATGAATATTCATTTTAAAAATACAGTATTAAGTAATAACTGAAAGATGCATAATGTTTAATTTTATCCACGTCGACAGCTAAGAAAAATGCAATACGTCAACAAAACACAAGTTATTTCGCGTGTAATGAACAAATCGATGTATATCCCAAGTAAAATCAGCGCAATAGGTAGCGAAACCTTATTCCCAACTTCTTTTTCATTCGAATCTGCCATATCGCTGTGTATTCCTAGCCTAGTGAAAGAACATAAAGAAGGCAGATAATTTCTGGAAACACAGCTTCATTTCAGTGTGTTTTTCCTAATATTTCTTAAACGTATGGAAACATCGGAAAAACATCGATGTATCTTTTTTCAGAGCGATGTTTTTTTAACATCGATATTTTTCCACAGGAACATCGATGTCTGAACATAGATGTTTTTATCAACGGTGTTGCATCCCTAGTTGGCGCTAGCGTCTTTGTAAAAACAATTGAAACACGACGTAGCATATGACACATTGTTTTGGAGGTTAGGTGATACCAAACAGTTCTGTTTCCCGCCAAACAAAATGTGAAGTGGAATTGTAATAAAATTTCTGGTAATTTATCAAAGTTTTCCAGTATTACAGGGCATTAAAAATGATTATTTTAAATACTAAACTTAAAGACACTCAATTTTAACCAACTGTTTGGCGACTGACGAATTGAACACTGAAGGTTTCTTGGGAGATATCGATACCAAACACCTGAAATCAAAAATCAAAACAATAAAATATCTCATCTTCATTATATTTCTGCAGGCAGAAGGATCTCTACACAATAATTCTCTCAAAAGATTTGCAGAAGCACTATATTTATCCTTCGTCCCAATGCACCTTTTATTTTTTTCCCTCCTTTTCCGTTTTGATTTTGGTAGATTGTGTTCCTCGCAAAAGTCTTAAAAGAACAATGCCAGCATCTATTACTTCCTTCGATATTTTGACTCGACTAGTGGCTACTTTATACGCTCATGTATATGACACGGGGCGACCATCATTTGCGAGCGATCAAAAACGCCAGCACCAGCGTCTAAAGTAGCCCACCGTTCAACTTTAGACGCTCGCGTTTCGGAGCAGCGACTTTGTTCGCTGTCCTTGTTTACACGGAGCGAATTTAGCAACTGCGTCCAAATTCGCCAGCGACTAGCGACCAAATACGCTCTGTGTAACATATGCTGTAGACATGTTTCGTGAAAACTTCTTAATTGGAACGCGTGTCTAGGAGATATACTACACGTAACTAGTGCCTAAAACTGTGGCCGGATGACGCGTCACCTAAGTTCGTCTACTTGAATGCGCGTTAGTTGAATGTTTCCCAGTTCTGTTGATATTAAGCAGCATCCTCGTACATCAGCCGAGTGTGTGCAACGATCGATGCTTTGTCAGAAAACTCTACAGTACCGATTGCACCCAAACTTTCTTTATCGTCAGGTAGCAATGACGAGGGTGTTGTGAGGGTAACAACCATCAAATGTTGAAACGTCTCTAATTCTGTGGGACCAAACTACGCTAGTCATCAGTTCCTAGGCTTTAAAACTGGTTTCATATGACATCATATTTTGAGTTATTTCATCATTGAGTAAAAAAGTATTCATAGCGCAAAAGTGTGTAATTGAAATAATTTCTGTTGCCCACCCAAGATCATCTTGCAGAGACTTATTTAAGGATCTAGGGATCTTTGCAGAATCTGCACTGTATATATATACCAGGCGAAGGAGCACAGGTAGTGATAGTAGCACAGATAAATAAAACACACACACACATAAAAACGCTAGCTTTCGCAGTATAGCTGCTTCTTCAAGCAGAAGGGAAGGAGAGGGAAAAGGAAATGATGAGGGTTTTAAGGGAGTGGGCAAGGAGCCATTCCAATCCCTGGACGGGAAAGACTTACTTTGGGGGAAAAAAGAAGGGTGAACAAATACACACACACATATACACAAACGCAAACACACCCAAGCAGACATACTGTAGAAAGTAAAGAAGTTGGACAGAGATACCACTTGAAGCAGAGGCTCTGTCCAGAGAATCGAGGCAAAGATGTTCAAGATGGTGGGTGGGAATTTGAATTTAGCGGAGGTTGAGACCAGTTGGGCAACAGGAAGAGAAAATATGCTGAAGGGCAAGTTCCCATCTCCGGAGTTCAGAAAGATTGGTGTCAGTGGGAAGTATCCAGATAACCCGGACGGTGTAACATTGTGCCAAGATGTGCTGGCCGTGCACCAAGGCGTGTTTAGCCACAGGGTAATCCTCATTACCAATAAACACTGACTGCCTGTGACCGTTCATGCGAAAGGACAGTATTTTGCTGGTCATTCCCACATAGAACGCTTCACAGTGCAGGCGTGTCAGTTGGTAAATCACGTGAGTACTATCGCAAGAGGCTCTGCCCTTGATTGTGTACACCTTCTGGGTTACGGGACTGGAGTAAGTGGTGGTGCATAGGGCAGGTTTCGCAACAGGGGCGGTTACAAGGGTAGGAGCCAGAAGGTAGGGAAGGTGGTTTGGGGATTTCATAGGGATGGACTAGGAGGTTACGGAGGTTAGGTGGGCGGCGGAAAGACACTCTAATTGGAGTGGGAAGGATGTCATGAAGGATGGATCTCATTTCGAGGCAGGATTTAAGGAAGTCGTATCCTTGCTGGAGAGCCACATTCAGAGTCCAGTCCAGTCCCGGAAACTATTCGGTGACAAGAGGGGCACTTCTGGGGTTCTTCTGTTGAAGGTTCTGAATTTGGGGAGTTGAAGAAGTGGCTATGGCAATCTGTACCATATCAGGAGGATAGCTGCGGAATGGGAAAGCTGTTACTAGGTTATTGGTATACTGGTTCAGAGATTCAGGACTGGAGCAGACTCGTTTGCCACGAAGACCTAAGCTGTAGGGATGGGAACGTTTGATGTGGAATGGATGGCAGCTGTCATAATGCAAGCACTGTTGTTTATTGGTAAGTTTGATGTGGACGGATGTGTGAAGTTGGCCGCTGGACAGATGGAGGTCGACGCTGAGGAAAGTGGCATGGCATTTGGAATAGGACAAGGTGAATTTGATGGGACCAAAGGAGTTGAGGTTGAAGAGGAAATTCTGGAGTTCTTCTTCATGGTGAGTTCAGATCATGAAGATGTCATCAGTGAATCTATACCAAACTTTAGGTTGACAGGCTTGGGTATCCAGGAAGGCTTCCTCTAAGCGTCCCATGAATAAGTTTGCATACAAGCGGGCCATCCTAGTTCCCATGGCTGTTCCCTTTAGTTGTTGGTATGTCTGGCCCTCAAAAGTGAAGAACTTGTGGGTTAGGATGAAGCTGGCTAGGGTATTAAGGAAAGAGGTTTTAGGTAGGGAAGTGGGTGGTTGGAGTGAAAGGAAATACTCCCCTGGACATGTGGGATATTTGTGTATAAGAAAGTGGCATTAATGGTTACAAGGATGGTTTTTGGAGGTAACAGGCTGAGTAAGGATTTCAGGCGATCGAGGAAGTGGTTGGTGTCTTTGATGAAGGATGAGAGACTGCACATGATGGGTTGAAGGTGTTGGTCTATGTAGGCAGAGATTCGTTCTGTAGGGGCTTGCTAACCAGCTACTATGGGGCATCCGGGATGATTGGGTTTGTAAATCTTGGGAAGTAGGTAGAGGGTGGGGGTGCGGGGTGTTGGTGGGGTCATGAGGTCAATGGAGTCAGGTGAAAGGTTTTGTAGGGGGGCCTAAGGTTTTGAGAATTCCTTGAAGCTCTGCCTGGACATCAGGAATGGGGTTGTCTGGACAGACTTTATATGTGGTACTATCTGAAAGCTGACGCTGTCTCTCAGCCACATACTCCCACCGATCAAGTACCACGGTCGTGAATCCCTTGTCGACTGGGAGAATGACGATGGAATAGTCAGCCTTCAGATCACGGATAGCTTGGTATTCAGCTGTGGTAATGTTGGGAGTAGGATTAAGGTTTCTCAGGAAAGAGTGAGAGGCAAGGTTGGAAGTGAGGAATTCCTGGAAGGTTTGAAGAGGTTGATTTTGAGGAAGAGCAGGTGGGTCTCCCTGTGACGAAGGACGGAACTTTTTCAGGCAGGGTTCAATTTGAATGATGTCTTGGGGAGCTGGATCATTATGAGTAGGATTATTTTTCATCATGGCAAAGTGGTATCTCCAGCAAAGACTACGAGTATAGGAAAGTAAATCTTTGACAAGGGCTGTTTGGTTTTTATATATATTTTTCCTGCTAGGAATTCTTCCTAAGATTCTGCAAATATCCCTATATATGCAGGGTGTTTCACTAAGTGTGTTTGCCTCTGTAACTTATAAAATAATAGGTGACGGGAAATTTTAATACAGTAGGTCAACACAAGAAATGTTACATTTTCTGCGGAGCTATGAACATAGTTTATTGTATCATTTTCCAAAGAGCTACAGCACAAAGATATAATTTTTTAAATGGAACAATAGACTTTTCTATTATGCATTGGATTCGTTGCAACCAGCTGCGTCCAAATCAATTTAAACTACATTCCTATCACTGTTAGTTTGGGAGCTACAACCCCTCAAAGTTTCAGGGGCAGATACCACAAACGCTGCGCTTAATGCAATGCACCTTCTAAATGTGGTGCGGTCGAGTTGTAACGTCGCCTGTGTCACAGAGCGATAAGCTTCCTCGATGCGCTGTTAGACTGCCGATTGTCACCGCACACGGCCGTACACTCGACAGTTGGAGCAAATGTTCAAATATTTGTAGAGTCTATGCGACTTAACTACGGGGTCATCAGTCCCTAAACTTACAAACTACTTATGAACTACTTACGAACTAGGACGGCACAAATGTCCATGTCCGAGGGGGGATTCGAACCCCCGACCGTAGTGGCCGTGCAGACCGCGACTGGAGCGCCTCAGTCCCCTCGGCCACCGCGGCCGGCTCCCAGGTACACTGACAGGTGAGTTATATCGCGCTTTTATAGCCGACAGTTTGGGTGGTCTCCTTTAACATGTGTGTCTACACACGACAGTCCATATGTGGATGCCGCACGATGGTCACCCAGCCCATTCTGCGCGTGCTGTTGTGGAAGAACTAAACAACAGGTTTGCAGGAAGATGGTTGGGGCACCATGGTCCTCATTCATGACCCGCAAGGGCGTCCGATTTAACACCATTATATTTCTTTTTGTGGGGATATCTAAAGGATCGTGTTTATGTCACTGAGCCCACATCCCCAGATGATCTAAAACGGCGCATCGAGGACGCATGTCGCTCCGTCACACCGGCGATGTTACATCTCGTCCGCAGATCCTTTCGACGGCGCATTGCATTATGCATTGAGGAACATGGACACACATTTGAACATCTCATGTAAATCAACTTCCCACCGCCATAACATCCATCACCCACCACACAGACATGTATTATGTACAGCGTGTAGTAACTGCCCCTGAAACTTTGAAGGGTTGTAGCTCCCAAACTAACAGCGATAGGAATGTAGTTTAAATTGATTTGGACGCAGCTGGTTTAAACGAATCCAATGCAAGATAGAAAAAACTATTGTTCCATTTAAAAAATATATATCTTTGTGCTGTAACTCTTTTGAAAATGATACAATAAACTATGTTCATAGCTCCGCAGAAAGTGTAACATTTCTTGTGTTGGCCTACCGCATTAAAATTTCCCGTCACCTATTATTTTATAAGTTACAGAGGCAAACACACTTAGTGAAACACTCTATATTTCAAAAGTAATATGAGTGTGTGGAGCTACAACAGTAGGAGAAAGGATGATCTACACACTGTAACTTTGGCACAGAAAGGGGCGAATTATGCTGCCACAAAAGTCTTTCGTCACTTACCAGATAACATCAAATGCTTAACAGATTGACAACCAGCATATACAACAAACCGAAAGAATTGCTGAACGACAACTCCTTCCACTCAGTAGATGAATTTTTACATAGATTTAGTTCTTTTATCAAAACATTTAATTAAAAAATAAAAAGGAAGTCATATATAATGTTATCTTTTACTAAACACTGACACATTCCACATAATTACGAATTATGATCTATGTAACAAGTATTAATCTAATCTAATCTTAAACTAACTTAAAGTAACATAAGGAGAACACATACTGACACTCATAGACACACATTCCCGACGAATTATGCACAAGTGTATGTATTATGAGCTGTGGTGTGGCTGCAGCTTTGTAAATTATTAAATAAGGTACTGGATTCCAAGATTTATCTAAGCCAAAGCCGCTGACCCTGTACGAAAGGCCACATTCACATAAGCCAGACGACGCGTACAATCCAGGAAACACGCACGAAACACCGAAGAAATAACCATATCTTACAACCTAGTAAATCTGCGGTGGCAGAGCATTGTATTGATAGTGGGCACTCTAAGATGTTCGAAAACGTCAACATTTTAGCCTCCACTTCATCTTTCTGGAACTCAGTGGTGAAAGAAGCAACTGAATTTCGCTTCGGATCAAATTTAACTAACAGTGACAGCGGCTTTGGCTTAGATAAATCTTGGGCTCCCACACTTTCTTTAATAAATTTCATAATTTTACAAAGACGTCGTCGCAGCACAGTTCATAATACATCGATACCTCCGCGACAATGGACCATGCAGTCACAGATATAATTTATACATTTGTGTACTTCCTTGCCGCCGAGCAACGTCTTTGGCGCCTTGTGTACCTGTGGCCGCATGCGTAATAGCGCGGTTCGCACGTTTATAAGCATGAAGCGCGTGCTGGAACGTCAGTTTACGACTCTCTCTGAAGATGGCTGGATAGCGCTCAGCCGAAATATTGCATGAAGTCACGTTTATGCGGCTGCACGCGCGAAATTTATTTGAACACGCACAAATGGTGTGGGTGGCTACGGGTCGCAGGATGTCATTGGTGTCGGCCATACTGGTCGTAGTGCCCTGGACGCGCACCAACTGTAATTTGTGTTTGTGCGCAGCAGCAGCCCCAGATACCCCAGAAGTCGTCCTGCCGGCTGTGTCATCTGAAAGTCTTCCCTCAATACTGTGTTTTGCCTTCAGGATCGCCCGTTTCGTGGAGTTAGTGTATTTTTCACAAGATATAATATCGGCTTCGTATTCTTCGTCATCAAGTAAGACTTCTATGGTGTCGTCCAAGATCTTTAAACTATCCAAAGTTTCTTGTTGATGTTCGATCTATTCTATTTCATTTTTGGGCGGGGAGTCGTCAAACGAATCTATTTGGTTAACAAAACGTTTAGCGTTGGAACGCTGTGTTCGTCGTTTACGTTTTAGCATAGTAAGACAAGCAGTTGTTTCAGTACATGCGCTCACGATTAGTTGTAATTACAGCGTTGCTAACAGATGACAGCACTTGACAATTGCTAACAGATGGCAGCACTTGATAAGCATTAATTTAAAAGTCTCTCGCTAGAGGTCAGTTATGTGTTTGTTATATAATCAAATTATTATTTTACGCTCCACTCGAATATTGCTCCAGTACGTATTCCACATGCAGTAAGCTGATACATTAAATTACTCCACTGAATGTCAGTAAGCTGAAGATTTCAATATGTAAATGACTTAGCTGAGAGCGTGCGTGCCAGGTACGTTACGCGTGAAGAAATTCTGCCGTGTAGTAGCTCGAAATAGATGCGTAAGCCTTCTTGAAGTGTCGGAGACGCTACAGAAATTCCAAAAGTTACCGTGCGTGTTCTCTTGTCTCGGGTTTTGGCACCAGATAATGAGTGGGAACAATTAGAAGAGTGATTTTTAACTTCACGTAACGCACAAGTTTATTAGCACAGAGCAAAACAAATTATCACACAGATTAAGGTTAGAATACCTCCTTGCGTTTATCAACAAATCAAAGATATAATACAAATGGCAGAATCAAAGACGACATTTAGTAGTTCTCCCTTCGATCATAGATACTGGTAGACTGGGCATGACATCGTTTTCATAGCACCAACATCTCTGCATCTAAACCATTTCTTTGCCAAAATTCAGGTGGTAGTAGACATCTGTGGTACAGCTTTGCCCAGGATTATACAGAGCTTTTTGTGAAGGAATGCAACATTAAATTTCAAATGAAAGTATTATTAGTTTAAAATGATGGTATTTCTTGAAAACGGTGGAGTTGTTTATTATATCCTGCTAATGTTTGCTAACAGTCACGTGATCATATGTTTGAAACACGCCATGGGTATAGCTACTCTGCTGTTTGCTCGGTCTGTTAATATCTGTGGTCGAAGAGTTCTCCACAAGTGCGTCTCCGTGGCATGTCACCTATTTGCTTCACACGTTGATATCAGACTCAGTCTTACAACTGTAAACATTCCCAATAAAATGGTTCACACAAATAATTCCCACAAAGTCATCTTTACGTGGATACCAGTACAGCTACTATCCCTCAGGAGTATTAATTTTTCTTCCGGCATTGTGCAGGGTGATTATACTTAAACTTTCAAAACACTGTAAAAATAACACCACTGGTTAGAATGGCGTCCAATGGTAACTGAAGAACGTATGGCAGAAGAAAAATAAATAGTTTGAAAATTGATGAATAGATGGCGCTGTAAAACATTATAATTTAATAGTGATAACTGCAAATGACAAATGAATGATACAACAATGCCTAAGGTGTAAGTTAGACCACAAAAAAATTAAGATAAAATAAATAATAATAAAAAACAGTACTACTGAATGTGCATGGTGTACTGGCCTGATGGTGTTAGTGACATAAGCCCATCCACCAGGGCAGGGTCAAATCGCACCGGATGGGAAAAATCGGTTGTTAATTATGCTGATGCCGAAAACCGCATAAAAAGCATAAATCAAAATTTAAATCGGATTCATAATTGCCGCGTGACTGTCGCGAAAAATGTTCATTATGCTGTCCACCGTTTTCTGCAACAAATTGAAATCAAGAAACAGCATGTTCCATAACTGATCGAAGTGTTTTGAGGTCGCGTTCAAAATGTGTTGCGCAATGTGTGCCTTCAATGCAGCCAAGTTCGCCATCGGAACAATGAAAATCACATCTTTCAGATAGTCCCACAGCCAGAAGTCACACGAATTTACGATCAGGAGATTAAGACTGCCAGGCTGTAGGGAAATAGCGGCTGATAATCCCAGAATTTCCCAAAAGGTGCTTCAGCAGCTGCTTTACTGCATTAGCAATGTGCAGAGGTGCGCCATCTTGCACAAAAATGATCCCATCCCCACATTCACGCTGTTAGAGGGCTGGAATGTCATGGATGCTCAAAAAAAAAAAAAAAAAAAAAAAAAACTCATAGTGTTTACCAGTGAACGATAAAGGTAATAGGACTGGGGGGAGCTACCTCTTCGAAAAAATAGCGCCCCATGATAAATGATGCCGTAAACCCGCACCCCACTGTGACCTTTTGAGGATGAAGCTGTTCTGGTGGATCTGCGTGTGGATTTTCTGTTGCCCGTATGCGAAAAATCTGTGTATTGACTTAGCCTGTCAGATGGAAGTGGGCTTCGTGTGTCCACAAAGTCATCCACGGCCATTCATCGTCCAACTCCATGCGAGCAATAAATTCTAAAGCAAAAGTCTCTTTTGCTGGTAGATCAATAGGACCCAACTCGTGCACGTGAGTAGTTTTGAATGGATAGCAAAGAAGGATCTGCCGTAGGATGCACCGTTTTGACACTTTTGTCCTATGTTTCGGCAATTGTCCGTGAAGTACACGTTTGCACAACAGCAGTCGACTCCTCCTGCATTGTTGTAGCCACTTCATCCACTGACATCGAATCGTTTCTTCCCACTACAGTGCTGCACACTAAAGGAACCCGTCTTTTCGATTTTGCGAATCGTTTTCTCCATACCCACGTCAGAGCGAAATATTAACACACAAGTAGAATTTTATATACACCGATAACTTTCCATCCCAATATACTCCACTCTTTTATCATTATCAACCCTCAAGCAACAATGCAACCAATAAAACCATTTTCAAAGAGTAAATATAATTTTCGAAGAGTAATTATTGTTCCGCATTTCGCGTTATATTCTTAAAATTACTAAATATCTATCAGATAGCTATAGAACCGTGCTTAAAACCTTCGTCAGGTATAAATTCGTAACTATACAAATATTTAAGTCTTTGTGTCTTGTCATTCGAACGTGATAAGCGTACACCGAACAGACATTCACATTAATATGAGGCGCGTCCAGAAAGTAAGTTCCGTTTGGTTATATAAAACGAACGGGTACAGATACAGAAAAAAATATTGATTGTACAAAAATCTACAACTGTTAAACCACTTTTCTACATAGCTTGGGAGGAAGGAGGAAGGACTCTTAGGTTTTAACGTCCCGTCGACTGCTTGGTCATTAGAGACGGTTTCTACATAGCTTCCGAAATTTTGTAGGCAATTGTCATAGCATGGCACAAGGTTTTGTGTGCCTTTTTCATAGAATGTTGTCGCCTGTGCATTCAACCATGTGGTAACATGTTCTTTCAGCTCGTCGTCATCGTTTTTTTTTTTTTTTTTTTTAAAAAGAGTGGAGCCCCTCCACGCTCGCACTAGCATGGTGACCAACTCAAGAGTTCTACTGTCACCTCTGCATGTGTTAGTAAGTTAATGAAGGCGTCACAGGAGCGGGTACTGTGATGTGTTCCGTACGTGTGGATAAGATTACCCATTAATACGGTCCATATCGGGAGATAGTATTGGTCGAAAACTTCGAAAGAAGAGCGGTTTTAAGGGCAGAGGGAAAAAAGTGCCAAGGCAAGCGCCAAGGGAAAAAAACCACTGCGACAGTCAGGTGCGGGTAGTAAGGGCAGTAGCGGATTCCTTGCTAGCTGCGATAGTTCATGCAAGGGTAGGTTAAGTTAGTAGCGGGTATCGTGCATCGATTACCGTGTCAGAGCTAAGGCCGTCATAAGACATCAATCCGTTAGTGCTGCAGCAGAACCTGCTGCGTTGGGCTGCACTGCCACTCTCGACCGGCTGGTCAAGTGCGGCAGCGAGCCGCGATGTTTCTGCGTCCTCTCTCCGGCGGTGGCGTCCATTCGTCACGGTACCTCTGCGCGCAAATGACTGCGCCGAGAGGTTCCTGCCGCCGGTCGTCTGGGCCGCAACCTTACTGGGTGGCGCACGATTTCTTCAGCGACTCCTCCAGTGATTGCCCCTCCAGTGAGGCCTTCAGTTTGGCGTTGAACTCGTCAATCGCCCGCTGTTGGGCAGGCGTCGGCGTCCACATCTGGGCAGCTGTCGACTGCGGTTGCAAGACCACAGGAGCGCCGGTCGTCACAGCAGTGGGCGCGCCAGAGCTCTGCGCCACAGGGGCGGGCTCTGTAGCGTCCTCAGCGTCGTCGTCGTCAGCGTCGTCGTCGTAGAGGTCGCGCGCCAGTTCGGCGTGCAGCTGCCGAATTTGTCGGCAGACCTCGTCCCTCTCCGCAGCAAGTTGGGCCTGGAAGGCCACCCTCTCTGCTGCCATGGCGGCTTTGAATGCCGCCGTCGCCTCCTCCGCGGCAACGCGCAGGTCGTCCCCGGGCCGCGTCGTCTTCTTTGGGGCGGATGGCGCCGGCCCCCTTTCCGCTCTCGGCCGGTCCGCGCCGCCGTTGGCGGTGTTTTCCGGCCGGTCGCGGTCAGGGGGCGCGGCTGCCGCGCCGTCCCCTCGCCGTCGTCGTCGCCGCCGTTTCCGCCGACCATGCGGCGCCGCCGCAGCGGCCGCCGCGCCGCCTCCGGGTTGGCTCCGGCTTGAAAAAGCCGGGCAGCCTCGCCAGTTGGCAACGTGAGGACCGCCACAACGGGCGCAAGTCGGCGTCTCTTCCCTGCCGCGCACGCAGTCTCGTGTGTCATGCTCGCCAGAGCATTTGACGCACCGCGCTGCGTTGCGGCAGTATTTGGCCACATGGCCTACCCCCTGGCATCTGAAGCACTGAGGGAGAGGGTCCATGTCGGCGGGGAGAGCTTCCACCGTCACTGGGAAGCCCAAGAGCTTCCGCAGGGCGAAGACGTCGCCCCCATCATCGACCGTTTGCACGGCGACAACGTAGAGTGGCGGCCTCGTCCTGTTGATCCGGTTGTGCAACTTAGCAGTTACACCACCGAACCCTGCTCGCCGCAGCCCTTCCCGGACTGCTGCTTCGTCGCAGCACCATGGCAGGCCCTTCAGGAGCGCCCTGGTGTACTTCGCGCGCTTCCCTTCAGACGTAGTCTTCAAGGGAGGAGCGTCGACGATGAAGGCGGCCACAGCGCTCTTCAGTGCCCTGTGGTCCGACTTCGTTGCTGCTTGTAGCGAAATGGTCGCGTTCGAGTTGACCAGCTCGATGCCGACCTCTTTCTTGCAGCAGCCGACTATAATATCGTACACCTCGACCCACGCGCCACTGCACGAGATGTACAAGGGCGGGGGAGGTGTACGATCTTCTTCAGTCTTTTTACCGTGATCTGCAGCCTCGATGAGTTGCGTGACCGACGGCCCCTTCACTGCAGGTTTCTTCTGCTGCGCCGATTTCTTCACCATGCTGTGGTGCGGGAGGACACGACAATTTTGCAGCGTTGTTAAAACAACGCAACGACAATTTGCTTCGTTCCCGCCACAGCACGGACTTCCTCACAGCTCTCCGGCAACTGGAACAGAGCGCGCTGCACCGACGATGCGCACGCCTCCGCTGCTCAGCTGCAACTTCGTCATCGTTGAAGTGTTGTTCACCAAGGACAGATTTTAGGTGTTAGAAGAGGATTACTATATATATATATATATATATATATATATATATATATATATATATATATATATATATATATATTTTTATTTTTATTTTTTATTTTTATTTTTTTTTTTTTTTTTTTTTTTTTTTGACGAAAATGCCTGACCTCACACACCGAATGTGACCAAACAATTCTTACGGAAATTTCAATGGGACCTGTTTGATCATCTGCATACAGCTCGGACCTTTCTCCTAGAGACTTTCATCTCTTTTACACGTAAAATCTGTCCTTGGTGGTCAACACTTCAACGATGATAAAGAGCTGTTGCCACATGGTTCAATACACGGGCGGCAACCTTCTGTGAAAGATGCATGCAAAAACTTGTGGCACGCTATGAAAAGTGCCTGCAAAATTTCGACAGTTATGTGGAAAATAGATGTAGAATTTTGTGCAATAAAATTTTGTTCTGTATGTGTGTACAATTTCATTTTGTTACCAAACGGAACTTACTTTCTGGACGCGCCTCGTATTTATAGATAAATAGCTATGCAATCGCCATAAAACAGTACCTTAAGCTTTCCCCGGGTAGACATTAGAAACTGTACAAATTTTTAGCTCTTTATGTCTTGTAGTTCAGACGCGATAAGCGTACATCGCACAGACATTCACATTTATAGATAGGATAAGGTGGTACAAATTCGATATAAGTACAATTCCGATCAACATAAGTTTTCGCGCCATTTGTCTGTCTCGTTGTGTCTCGTTGTAGAGTAGCAGTTTTCTACAGCTCCTCCTGTCTTTTCCAAGAATACACCGCTTTGCGGTAAGGAGATATAAATTTTTTTCCCTTTAAAGAGGTAAGTGAAGCTACTTAGACTAACGCGCTCTTATAAATCATCTAGTTAAGGTTGACTGGATTCGATGCCAAAAATGCAATGTTTGGTACCACGAAGTATGGATTGGTGCGTGACAGAAAATGTGCTTTTTATGTGGAAGATGCCCATAAACAAAATTGTACGAGGAAGTGATCAAAATTGTACCCAATGTGATACATTTTCGATCGATTTTTCTCAATTCCGTAACCTTTTTTTGTGTGTTTATTCCAACATTTGTAACTTTATAATATTTGTGTTGCATATTCATTAAACAGAGAGTTAAAATTATTCCTTTTCTGAATTTATTTCCAGTTATAATAACATTTGTCCGAAATGATCGAAATTGTACCAAGTTACCCTATAAAATAGCAACTGTCACTAAGCAAAAGTATAGTTTTCAGTAGACAGCTGTAATAATACTATCTTTTAATAAACACTTTTCGCACTGCTGCGGCTTGCCGGTGACTGCGGGATGAAACTTTGTTGGCAGGTGGTCGGCTCTCGCGCTGTGGTGACCGGCTGGCGACCGCCTCCGTCCTTGCGGCGTCTGAGCGCCCTGCGCGGCTCACGGCCTGCAGCGCGTGGGGTCTCGGCGTGACGGCGCGCCGTGCCTCGCCTCGGCGCTGTGTGCTGTGCTGTGGTGTGGCCTGCCCGCGGTTATATACGGCCGCAGTCTGCGCCGCCGCTAATCGTGCGCCGTGCTGCAGCAGCCGTCTGTGTAGCCGCCGCTGCGGCCAAGCCGTTCATCTCGCGAAGCCGCTGGGAACGTCTCGAAACTGACCTGACTCGAGTCTACATCATTACTGTGCTGCAAGGACTTCCATTCCTCAAGATATGTCACATTGAACCATTTTCCCGAAATACGAGGCGCGTCCAGAAAGTAAGTTCCGTTTGGTTATATAAAACGAACGGGCACAGATACAGAAAAAAATATTGATTGTACAAAAATCTACAACTGTTAAACTACTTTTCTACATAGCTTCCGAAATTTTCTATACAATTGTCATAGCATGGCACAAAGTTTTGGGTGCCTTTTTCATAGAATGTTGCCGCGGGTGTATTCAACCAAAACTGTTCAAATGTTTGTTAAGCTTATGGGACTTAACTACGGAGTCATCAGTCCCTAAACTGACAAACTGCTTATCAACTACCTTATTACTAAGCACGGCACAAATATCCATGCCCGAGGGGGGATTCGAACCCCCCGACGTAGTGGCCGTGCAGACCGTGACTGGAGCGCCTTAGTTCCCTCGGCCACCGCGGCCGGCCGCCTCCATCCCCTCGACCACCGAGGCCGGCGTGTGGTAACATGTTCTTTCAGCTCGTCATCATCGTCCAAGTGTTGTCCACCAAGGACAGATTTAGGTGTAAGAAGATATATATATATATATATATATATATATATATATATATATATATATATATATATATATATATACGCCTGACCTCACACACCGAATGCGACCAAACAATTCTTACGGAAATATCAACGGTACCTGTTTGATCATCCTCCGTACAGCTCGGACCTCTCTCCTAGCGACTTTCATCTCTTCTTACACCTAAAATCTGTCCTTGGTGGTCAACACTTCAACGATGATAAAGAGCTGTTACCACATGGCTGAATACACAGGCGGCAACCTTCTGTGATGGATGCATGCAAACTCTTGCGGCACGCTATGACAAGTGCGTACAAAATTTCGGCAGTTATGTGGAAAAGTAGTTTAAGAGTAGTAGAATTTTGTGCAATAAAAATTTCTTCTGTATCTGTGTACAATTTCATTTTATTACCAAACGGTACTTACTTTCTGGACGCGCCTCGTATATTGCTCAAAACTAGAGTCCGGCCGAAACATAATTTGCGACCGATACCGAAACCATGGCCGAATATTCGGCTCCCTTTCTAGTTTCGGCCGAAAGCGAAACTTTTCGTAATTAAGTTAAAATTTCAGGTAAATTTACATTACACCACCAATAAAAAGTTTTCCCACATTTCGCAAGATCTCCTTATAACTTTTCCCCGTCCTACGATAGTTACAAAAATTCACCCGTGTTGCGAGAGTGAAGATCGGGGTGAGAGTTTAAAATACGGAAAGTTTAGTTTTTTAAAACTCACAAACACCAACTGCGAACCAAATTCCTAAACATGCAAAAACACTGGAACTGTGATTGCTATTGTTTCACTCGTTTTCTAGGGGATGATATCACACATTCACAGCTTTCCTTCCCTGCATATGATTAAAAAAAAATTCATAATCAAGTCAAGTTCATGAGAGAAAAGGGATGTACTAACACGTGAAAGTTCACTTTATGTTGTTTATTTCACAATATTAGAACCCTGTGGCTGATACGTCTGTACGTCGACACATTTATCAAATAAAGTTATAGCTCGTGAGACCCCAGACAAAAATGAATATTTGTCGCAAATTGTTTTCACACCATGTGCCTGTCTCAAACACCGTTCATGTTCATGCCTATGCGACAACACGTGTTACATTAGCCAATCACAGTCACTTTAATTCAATGCGATGCATACTTTGTTCCACCGGCTAAGTATTCACAAACACACAGTAGCACTCGATTCAACTTGGTGCAGTCTACGATGAGCAACCACACGTGGCGATTGCCACACACAAATCTATAACCTCCACCTGGCGATCCACATTCAGAGCGACGCCGCCCGGGAAGCTACCCCACTTGCTCCCGCCTCATCACTTCCTGCCCTCACGCGCGCGCGCGCACTAAAAGCTCAACCACCGGGTTTTTTCCCCTACGTCATAAACTTCCCCATGTGAGCTGTTCTAAACGATTTGCCAACGTACAGCGCTCAGCCAATACATGTCTAAAACTTTACTTAAAATCAAAATGATTACACTACACATTAAATAAATGTCTTCTTAGGTTTTTATATTGGTATAAACATCCTTTGTACTATTTATCATAATCTTGCAATTTCTTATATCAAAGATAAGTGATTTAACTGAATACTTCAAGATAAAATACACAAGATTAATTGAAAATAAAATGAGAAATGTGATTCTTCAGTTTCTCCCGGAGTATTTGATGATCAAAATATCCACGGGTGTACTGCCGGTCTATAGTGTCCAACGGGCACAATATTTCGGCGATCATACATGTCGCCATCATCAGGTGAACTGACGGACTGAGCTCCTGGAAACGCGCCGGCACGGAGATCCGCACGCTACGGCTGCTCGAAGGGAACTGGGTTCTAGCCCGGTAGCGGGCCATTTAAATACCCGCGGCCCGCGGAGCGACCCCTCTGCGGTCCGCGCCCCGCGCCGCGGCCGCGCAGTGGAACCGATTGCGCCGGCGTCTGAGAAGACGTCGGTGTGAGGGCTCTGTCCGCCGTGGTCGTCACTTCGTTACGTTTGCTAGATTTACTCTTAATTAACCCAATCGCTGGTTCCCAAGCTTTGCTAAGATTATAGCCAGAGTCACGGTTTATGAGGTCGTCACTTGTGCGAATTTCAATGGCCTCTCTAACGACGCAGTCCCAGTATCTCGACGTCTGTACCAGAATCCTAGTGTGTTCATACTCCATGGCGTGATTCTCCGACAAACAATGTTCAGCGACCGCCGACTTGCTCGGATACATCAATCGTGTGTGCCTCTGGTGTTCAACGCATCGATCCTCGACGGTACGCATCGTCTGTCCAATATATGACTTTCCACACTGACACGGAATCTGGTACACGCCCGCCTTACTCAAACCGAGATCGTCTTTAGTGACGACACTTTCGTCATCTGGCCACATGGTATGGATAAACTCCTTGACTTCCTTACACATCTGAACTCCATACACCCCAACATCAAATTCACTATGGAGACTGAAACGGAGGGTAAATTGCCGTTCCTTGACGTCTTGGTCAAGAGAAGAGCTGACGGCACCCTGGGTCATAGTGTATATCGGAAGACAACGCACACTGATCTGTATTTACACGCAGACAGCTGTCACCACCCTTCACAGAGGAATGGGGTACTTAAAACTCTAGAACATAGGGCGCGCACTATCTCCGACACAGAGAGTCTACCCCAGGAATTGGAACACCTGAGAACTGTATTTCGAAAAAAATGGGTACTCAGAGTGGCAGCTTCAGCGGGCTCTCCGCCCAACCACTACAACACAACCTGTGGAAACGGATGAAAACGCAAGGGAGGATGTAGGCACTGCGTTCGTTCCATATACCGGCGCACTCTCAGGGAAGATCGCCCGCATTTTGAGAAAACACCAGGTTGGAACTGTTTTTTGTCCGCCGAATAAAATTCGTGCACTGGTGGGGAGCGCTAGAGATGATCTCGGTTCGAGGAAGGCGGGCGTGTACCAGATTCCGTGTCAGTGTGGAAAGTCATATATTGGACAGACGATGCGTACCGTCGAGGATCGATGCGTTGAACACCAGAGGCACACACGATTGATGTATCCGAGCAAGTCGGCGGTCGCTGAACATTGTTTGTCGGAGAATCACGCCATGGAGTATGAACACACTAGGATTCTGGTACAGACGTCGAGATACTGGGACTGCGTCGTTAGAGAGGCCATTGAAATTCGCACAAGTGACGACCTCATAAACCGTGACTCTGGCTATAATCTTAGCAAAGCTTGGGAACCAGCGATTGGGTTAATTAAGAGTAAATCTAGCAAACGTAACGAAGTGACGACCACGGCGGACAGAGCCCTCACACCGACGTCTTCTCAGACGCCGGCGCAATCGGTTCCACTGCGCGGCCGCGGCGCGGGGCGCGGACCGCAGAGGGGTCGCTCCGCGGGCCGCGGGTATTTAAATGGCCCGCTACCGGGCTAGAACCCAGTTCCCTTCGAGCAGCCGTAGCGTGCGGATCTCCGTGCCGGCGCGTTTCCAGGAGCTCAGTCCGTCAGTTCACCTGATGATGGCGACAAGTATGATCGCCGAAATATTGTGCCCGTTGGACACTATAGACCGGCAGTACACCCGTGGATATTTTGATCATCAAATACGCCGGGAGAAACTGAAGAATCACAACATACACCTTTACGGGGAGGAGATGTATCGCAGCATGAAGAAATTTGAAAAGGTGCGCCACCGTAGATGTCGTTTGCTAAGTACTCTTGCTTTTCTAAAGAGATGTCGTTCCGAGAATGTTGTTCCAAATTTTGCTAAGGTTACGCATCACATCGATTCTGCAGCAGCCAAGAGAATTAAAAAACGGGCCGGCCTCGCATTGCTTCGTGAGAGAGTGCATTTCACCCGCCGTAGTCTTGAGTTCGTCTCTCTGGAACTATTCCATCTGCATTTGCAACTGGCTAGTCACTTCACGTCTTTTTCCTGGGATTGGATTGATGGTGTTACTTCGGTTGCAGCCGATTCCGCCCATAAGAAGGCAACGGGACGTCAAACAGCTAAGTTCTCACGCCTCCTTGACAAGCCACCTCTGCAGGTTCCGTGCAAGACCGTCATCAATCTGAGTGGCATGGAGTTGAGTGATGATGCGGTCTCAGTTTTAGAGAAAGGACTCAACTTTGCTCCTACCCCCAAGTTCACACCTGTCGCAGAAATTATTAGTGCTGTTGAACAGGTTGCAGCTCGACTTCCGCCTGATTCAGCTGAGGAAATACGTCGTGAAACTTGTCGTGCATTGACGAAATCCAAGCCCACGAAGTCAAACATCACTAGTAAAGAGAGGGCGGCCATTCGTGACCTGAGGGAGCGCCCTGATATTGTTGTCTTACCGGCTGACAAAGGCAATGCTACGGTTGTTGTCTCCCATAAGGACTACACTGAAAAGATGCAGAGCCTGCTAAATGACGATTCCTACCGGAAGACCAGCGTTGACCCCACAAGGAAGGTGGAAAACAAGACGAGGGCGCTTCTCAAGGATGCGGATTTACCGGAGGGTGTCGCCAAGAAACTTTTACCTCAAGGTCCGGTACCGCCAAGACTTTATGGACTCCCTAAGGTTCACAAAGATGGGGTGCCGTTACGTCCCATTGTCAGTAACATCAGGGCACCTACATATTTGTTGGCCAAATACTTGACGGGAATATTAAGTCCTTATGTGGGTAAATGCCCTCATCACATCCGTAATTCCGTGGATTTTGTGAAACGCCTTAACAACTTCAGGCTGGATGAGTCAGATATCATGGTAAGTTTTGACGTCGTTTCGTTGTTTACGAGGGTGCCCATTCGAGAGTCACTAGATTTGATTGGTCAGAAATTTGACGAGAAGACCACCGAACTTTTTAGGCATGTCTTGACCTCCACGTATTTTCTTTTCAATGGCGAATACTACGAACAAACGGAGGGAGTCGCCATGGGTAGCCCACTCTCCCCTGTGGTCGCAAATTTATACATGGAGAATTTCGAAGAAGAAGCCCTTGCATCATCTTTCTGGAAACCTACTTGCTTTTTCCGTTATGTGGACGACACTTTCGTCATCTGGCCACATGGTATGGATAAACTCCTTGACTTCCTTACACTTCTGAACTCCATACACCCCAACATCAAATTCACTAAGGAGACTGAAACGGAGGGTAAATTGCCGTTCCTTGACGTCTTGGTCAAGAGAAGAGCTGACGGCACCCTGGGTCATAGTGTATATCGGAAGACAACGCACACTGATCTGTATTTACACGCAGACAGCTGTCACCACCCTTCACAGAGGAATTGGGTACTTAAAACTCTAGAACATAGGGCGCGCACTATCTCCGACACAGAGAGTCTACCCCAGGAATTGGAACACCTGAGAACTGTATTTCGAAAAAAATGGGTACTCAGAGTGGCAGATTCAGCGGGCTCTCCGCCCAACCACTACAACACAACCTGTGGAAACGGATGAAAACGCAAGGGAGGATGTAGGCACTGCGTTCGTTCCATATACCGGCGCACTCTCAGGGAAGATCGCCCGCATTTTGAGAAAACACCAGGTTGGAACTGTTTTTTGTCCGCCGAATAAAATTCGTGCACTGGTGGGGAGCGCTAAAGATGATCTCGGTTTGAGGAAGGCGGGCGTGTACCAGATTCCGTGTCAGTGTGGAAAGTCATATATTGGACAGACGATGCGTACCGTCGAGGATCGATGCGTTGAACACCAGAGGCACACACGATTGATGTATCCGAGCAAGTCGGCGGTCGCTGAACATTGTTTGTCGGAGAATCACGCCATGGAGTATGAACACACTAGGATTCTGGTACAGACGTCGAGATACTGGGACTGCGTCGTTAGAGAGGCCATTGAAATTCGCACAAGTGACGACCTCATAAACCGTGACTCTGGCTATAATCTTAGCAAAGCTTGGGAACCAGCGATTGGGTTAATTAAGAGTAAATCTAGCAAACGTAACGAAGTGACGACCACGGCGGACAGAGCCCTCACACCGACGTCTTCTCAGACGCCGGCGCAATCGGTTCCACTGCGCGGCCGCGGCGCGGGGCGCGGACCGCAGGGGGGTCGCTCCGCGGGCCGCGGGTATTTAAATGGCCCGCTACCGGGCTAGAACCCAGTTCCCTTCGAGCAGCCGTAGCGTGCGGATCTCCGTGCCGGCGCGTTTCCAGGAGCTCAGTCCGTCAGTTCACCTGATGATGGCGACATGTATGATCGCCGAAATATTGTGCCCGTTGGACACTATAGACCGGCAGTACACCCGTGGATATTTTGATCAAAATGAGAAATAGTTAATATATTATTTTTATAAACAAACATTGCTATGCTAGTTGTGTAACTGTCTGTATTCATTGGTAATTTATTACTTTTCATTGTCAATTAAACATATTACGCCAGATGTGACTATATGAGCTAATGTATTGTTTATTTATCAACATGCTATTTTGTAATGAGGGCCTTAAAGGTTCCTAACTGCATCGTATTACTTCAAATGCCAGTAGTATTAGAATATTTTATTTCACGCTGTGCACTGCACTGTGCCTGGCACTTGCCATTGTCCCTCTCTCCCCTCACCGGAAACGAAAACTGGCAAATCCTAAGCTGGAACAAGCCACCAACGTCGGCCTGCTCGCTGGCCTCCCGTCAGCTACAAGCACACAGCAAATCTCAACGTGGAGAATTTCTACCTATGGCCTAACTATAAATGTTGTCACCCAACTGTGTACATACATTGCTACCATAATTAATAAGATTAAAATTGTGTAACATTTAGTGCATTGGCATGGTCAATGTTTGCAGTGAACTTCATACTGTTTAATTATCAAATGCTATTAATTACCAATATTTCTATTGGGCGGTAATCTCACAGTACCCCCACTTGCGGCATCAAAACCATGTGCAGGATGGTGCAAGTGGCACCAAAATTAATACCTTCAAATGAGCAAAATTTAAAATTACGAAATTATGGTTCGGATTGATTCAAACACTATACAAATTATGGCCTCAACTAATGGAAAATAAGGTAAAGGTAAAGCAGTCAACAATCCGAAGATTGGTTTGAACACCACAGTGCTTTACTAGGCATGGTCCTGTTTGGAGGTGGTATGCCGTTGCCTTCCTCCGACCTTCGAACTGACTTGCCCAGCCAGTTATAGGGGGACCTACAGTTTAACGTGGGTTCCGAACCACGGTGCTACTCGTTATTTTTCACATGAGCAATACTGATAGAGGTGAAAGAAGTGGAAAGTGACAGATAAAAATCCTAGGACCTTTCGGGGATCGAACCCGTGACCTTTGGATTTGTAGTCTGTCACTCTACCACTGTGCAACCGAGGCGCACTTAAATAAATAAACAGGGCAGTGAGAAAATTTACCAATATTTGTACCATTAAGACCACTTATAGTGTGTGCATATTTTTAAGAAAAGAATCCTTATAACTAATTACATCCATGAAATTTAAGCATGCCTGTTGTTTATATACAGAATTGGCACCAAATTTATAATAGTATTAACCTTTAGTCTTCAGAAGATCTTGCCCTACATGGAAAAACTAAAATTATCACTATAAAAACTTTTCACAGTTTACACTCGACTTGTTTAAAGGAAATCTCTCACCACTTTGACACTGAGAACCCCAGAGTCATCGTTGCAGCAACTCTGGTCCATGGTGTATGGTCCTATGTCTCCGTCATTTCAACCAACATGCTGTTGCAGCTTAGATTCATGGCACTGGATCAAGCGTTCTTGTTCACACACGTCATATGCACCCTACATGGAACAGGAAAAGCAGAAGGCACTCATGAGTCAACATAGACAAAAGTTTGTCTGGACACCAGGATTCGGTTGGATTTGTATCCCACCATTCTGCCATCCAGACTTGGTGCAATTGAAACTAAGCATTGAGACATGTACAGTAACATGGAAATCAACAGAATTAAAAACTCAAAGTGGCTTGTGTTACTCATTATCAGATCAACCCAAACCACCATGCCTGCACTCTCATCAGCCATAGTTTCAGATGAAGCAGACAAGAAAATATGTGGCCTACTTGGAGTATTACTCCAGCAAATAAAATACCAACAACCTGCCTGTTTTAAAATATATCTTAAAGCTCAAATAATACTTCCAAAAGAATGTTATCATAGAGAATTTTCTCTTCTATCAAAATGACACCTACAAGCATAAATACAAATCCTACCCCTCAAACAAAAAATAAAAAAAAATAAAAAATTTTGCTGGTGTGAGATTTAATTGGCACATACTATCCTAAGTTAATCCTAGCACGTCTATACTTCACAGTAACTACAACTCCTGCAGCTTGTGAGCATCAATTGAAAACAATATATCTACGTCCTCTAGTCCTGATTCCAGATTAGTACACATAAACAAAAAATAAAAACAATTTAATTATCACTCATAGAATTACCTAACTAAATAGTTTAACTACTCATACATAAATTATGATGACACAATAAACACACTATCCCTCTCAGCTACTGTTTCAGGAATGAGTCCTGACAACAATTGCACCTTTCACCAACACATATACATAAATACTAACACAGACCACAGAATAAATATACACAAATTCTTGAACTACTATGTACACTGCTTTGGATCACATACTTCCTGATTTATAGTGGTTTATGGCAGTTCCTTGTGTAAACATGCCATTAAATCTTTATCATTTACAAAATTTTTGAATTTCACCCTCTTCATGGATCCCTCCAGACTTAATTCTAGCACTTTATCCTTATATTCCAACTGAGCTTCATATTTGCACAGAAAATCACTTCCTAACACTAGATTTAAACATAGACCTTTCATCTCCAATAAATCTTGAATAAACAGCTCCTCCTCAATGATTACTTCAAATTCCGAGTTCCCTGCATTTAACACCCCTATTTTTCTTGAAAAAGCATAATTTTCTTTTTCCCATGCCACTGGCTCTACTGCTTTAAATATTTGAGGAATTGGATCCAATCATCTTGCCCATACTCATGCACTTCTTTATTAACCCAACCTGACTTTAACCCATCAATATCCATTTCATGACACTGTTCATTATTATGAATCATAAAAACTTGTATTTTCTCCTCATCATCATCTAACCCCTGCTGTACAACTCTCTGTCCCTCACTTATCTCATCATGATCTAGGGTACACATGCCTAATCCCCTTAATTGATCATGCTCATTGTCCCCATTCACAAACTCTTTTAACACATTGTAATAAGTCTGGTCCCTATTATATTGTTTGCCTAGTCTGTCCAAGTACTCATTTGTGTAACAGCCAATAATCTGGTGCCCACTTCCTAATCCACTTTATCTTCTCAATAATACCACTGTCCTGTCCCAACACATCATCAGTTACAGGTAGGTGTACATCCACATTGACAATTTCACCTACTTCAGAGACATTCACATTTCTCTCATTATTCATACTAGACCCAGTGCCATTTATTGTTTTTACTGAATCACATTTAATTTTTTTAAATTCAGAACTCCATTCATTCTCATTCACACACTCAACACCATCTATGCTGGCTCCAGTACCATCAATGTTTACATTCATCCTTTCACATTCAGTCAACACTTGTGCCTCTGACCTATCCAAAACTAAGGCTAACCCAACACTGTTTTTATCTTCTTTAATGATATTATCAAATAAATTTCGCACCTCATATTCCTCTTTACTGTCCTCATTCCTATCATTTCTCCTCCTGTTTGCCTTTCTTTTGTCATGTTGCATAAACCAATCCCCAAAAATTGCCTCGCAACCTATAACAGCATCCATCTGACACATACTTTCCTCTCTTTTCTCCCTTTCCTTGTTTACTCTATTTATGTTTTCTTCCCTCTTTTATCCTTGCCCTTGTGAAGTCCTACTTCCTCTTTCCTATCATCATCTCTGTCCATGTGACATAGTTTTTCCTCCCTTTTCTCCCCATCTCTATTCCTACTGTAATTATGGTCATTTGATCCCCTGTTATCCCATCTTCTGGTTCTGTTATTAGAATAGCTCCTTGTCCCAAAACGGACCTCATTTGGAACAAATCTTAGTTTTCCTGATTCTGTCTCTGATTTTCTGTCCTACTGTTATCCCCATTCCTATTTTCACCTTCCTGCCTTTGATTTCTCCTATCATTTTCCCATGTTTCCCTCTGGCTTCTATTATCCCAGTTGTCTCCTCTGTTATTGTTACCTCTCCAATTTTCATTTAATTTCCTCTCTCTATTGTGGTTTCCCTGGTTGTGACCCACATTTCTACTGCCTCTGTTTTCATTGTGGTTCACATTCTGTGTTCCCCTGAGCTGTCGTTCCATAACTAAACCCTGGTCTATCTTTTCTACAAATTCAATGAAATTCTCAGCTGAATCTGTGGGATGGTGAATTAACTGCCAATGCAAATCTGCAGGTAACCTGCTACACAAAGTGGAAATTACTGCTAAAAGACTCAAAGGTGTATCTAAATGCACTAGTTTCTCAAGTTCCTCCTGACAAAATTCCTTCATGCTCTCTTTCCCTTTCGCATAGTTTGGCCCGTTCAAGAATTCATTTTGTATCGTAGCTTGCTTGGCCTCCACCCAATACTTATTAAAAAACAATTTTTCAAACGCCTCAAAAGTAACAAATTTATCAGCATACTGATTTGCCCAAGTTTGAGCAAACAGTCAAGCATTCTCTTTGCTAACTTCACTTTACACTGGTCTGACATACCAGGCACAAATTTGTCCTTGCATGCAGCCAAAAAATCTACTGGATGATAATTACCCACTCCTGAAAACTTTTTGCCATTAGGTGTCTGCACCATGGACCAATTAGTATTTCCTGATGCAGTACACAATTCTAGATTATTTATTCTAGTGTTCACCTTCTCAATCTCAGTATTGTTTGCTGTCACTACTGGTTCTATCTGCTGTATTCTCTAATTTTCCTGACAACAAAGTTTTTGTTTCCTCAATACCTGCACCATCCTCTTGCCAACCTCAACCAATACTTGCATAGTGCCCTCATTCCTGTGATCACATATTTGTTTCACAGCATCTAACTTGCCTCCAGCCTCAGTCTCAATAGCACCAATTCTGGCATATATCTCCTTTTCCCTATTTTCAAACCGTTCTGTTAGACTTCCTATCTTTTTGTCAATGTCTGTGATTATTTCTGCCTTTAATGCAAACTTTGAATTTTGTAGTGCCCCAATGTCTGCCTTAAAGTCTGCTTTCAATTCTGATTTTACAGTTCCTATTTCTGATCTTAAATTTGATTCTAAATGCAAGTTTGAATTTTCTATTTTTGATTCTAAATGTGAGTTTGAATTTTCAATTTTTTATTCTAAATTTGAGTTTGAATTTTCTATTTTTGATTCTAACTTTGAGCTAAAACTCGCTAACATGGCTGCGATCATCTCTGGTGTCAACAACATTCCCCCAGTATTTACCCTCTCTGGACTTTCAGGTATGCTACTCTCTGAATCTACGTCGCTTGGCGACTTTTTAAAAACCTGGTCAATGATTTGGTACCACAAGAAGGCTTGATTAACACACAAGAATTTATAGCGCCAGCAGCTTTACTTATCTTTTAATCCAGAAGTTGTTGCACCGAGCTGCGACGTCCCCAACGCTCGCTGCCGTCTGTTGTAGAAGCTGTGGCTGGAATATGTCCTCACTGCATCCCTTATCCTTTGTAGAATAGAAGCTACTGGGTCCCGACGTCCCGTTGGCGACTTGCGAAGTCCCCACGATCACTGCTGTCCGTTGCAGACGATGAAATTTGAGTGCGTGGATCTTTCGCACCGCCGCTCACTGCTGCCGGGCCGATGCGCCGTCGATCGCCGGTTACAGATGCCCGCGCCCGAACTCTGCCAGCCACCAACCGTCGTTAACCGCGCGACGCGTTCGCGTACCGTCCACGATTATGCTAACTGTTTTGTCCACTATCACTGTCCTAAGCACACCCTACCTCTCTGTCCGAGCAAGACCAGTGTGAATTTATCCCGCTCTCTGCTTCCAGCCGCCACACACAATTGAAATTGCCCGTCGCGTCCGCGCACTTGTTTTCAACTGTTCGTAACTGTTCACTGTCTTATACACACCCTAATTTCTCCGTCCGAGCAAGTCCAACGTGAACTTATCCCGTAACGAGCCTCCAAATGCGAAAGTGAAGATCGGGGTGAGAGTTTAAAATAGGGAAAGATTAATTTTTAAAACTCACAACCACCAACTGCGAACCAAATTCCTAAACATGCAAATACACTGGAACTGTGATTGCTACTGTCTGACTCGTTTTCTAGGGGATGATATCACACGTTCACAGATTTCCTTCCCTGCATATGATTAAAAAAAAAAATTCATAATAAAGTCAAGTTCATGAGAGAAAAGGGATGTACTAACTACTATTTTTGAAAACACGTGAAAGTTCACTTTATGTTGTTTATTTCACACTATTAGAACCCTGTGGCTGATACGTCTGTACGTCGACACATTTATCAAATAAAGTTATAGCTCGTGAGACCCCAGACAAAAATGAATATTTGTCGCAAATTGTTTTCACACCATGTGCCTGTCTAAAACACCGTTTATGTTCATGCCTATGCGACGACATGTGTTACATTAACAAATCACAGTCACTTTAATTCAATACGATGCACACTTTGTTCCACCGGCTAAATATTCACCAACACACAGTAGCACTCGATTCAACTTGGTGCAGTCTACGATGAGCAACCACACGTGGCGATTGCCACACACAAATCTATAACCTCCATCTGGCGATCCACATGCAGAGCGACGCCGCCCGGGCAGTTACCCCACTTGCTCCCACCTCATCACTTCCTGCCCTCGCGTGCGCTAAAAGCTCAACCACCGGGTTTTTTCCCCTACGTCATAAACTTCCCCATGTGAGCTGTTCTAACCGATTTGCCAACGTACAGCACTCAGCCAATACATTTCTAAAACTTTACTTAAAATCAAAATGATTACACTACACATTAAATAAATGTCTTCTTAGGTTTTTATATTGGTATAAACATCCTTTGTACTATTTATCATAATCTTGCAATTTCTTATATCACAGATAAGTGATTTAACTGAATACTTCAAGATAAAATACACAAGATTAATTGAAAATAAAATGAGAAATAGTTAATATATTATTTTTATAAACAAACATTGCCATGCTAGTTGTGTAACTGTCTTGTATTCATTGGTAATTTATTATTTTTCATTGTCAATTAAACATATTACGCCAGATGTGACTATATGAGCTAATGTATTGTTTATTTATCAACATGCTATTTTGTAATGAGGGCCTTAAAGGTTCCTAACTGCATCGTATTACTTCAAATGCCAGTAGTATTAGAATATTTTATTTCACGCTGTGCACTGCACTGTGCCTGGCACTCGCCATTGTCCCTCTCTCCCCTCACCGGAAACGAAAACTGGCAAATCCTAAGCTTGAACAAGCCACCAACGTCGGTCTGCTCGCTGGCCTCCCGTCAGCTACAAGCACACAGCAAATCTCAACGTGGAGAATTTCTACCTATGGCCTAACTATAAATGTTGTCACCCAACTGTGTACATACATTGCTACCATAATTAATAAGATTAAAATTGTGTAACATTTAGTGCATTGGCATGGTCAATGTTTGCAGTGAACTTTATACTGCTTAATTATCAAATGCTATTAATTACCAATATTTCTATTACGTGGTAATTTCACAGTGTGCCTAATCATTATATAAATACGCTAACACGAAAATTGTGGTACAGATTACTAATCTATTCGTACAAGAAGGCCAATGAAAGTTACATAATTCGAAAGATTGTTTGTCGTAGATTTCATGAATATAAATATTATGTGTGCATTTAGCCATTAAAAGTGGTAAAAAGAAGTAGAAATTTCCCTATCTACAGCTTGGATCAAGTCCTACATTCTCCAACAATCAGATCACTGATTGGCTATTCGCCCCGACCAAAGACGCTGTAACGCAGCGTAGCTGCAGTATTAAAACAACGTTTAAAAATAAGCGAATATCGAAACATGGAGTGCTCCCAACTCACTTTCTTGTGTCGTTCAAATGCTTCATTTTCGTAGTGATTAAGAGTGGTTAAAGAAAATGGATGTTTTCATATAAATGCCGATATAAAGGATGATGCACCGGGAGAGGCATCTAGCGGTGCTCGGATGGAACTACGAAGTCTAGAATGCCGATATAAATGATGATGCGCCGGGAGAGGCATGTACCGGTGCACGGGTGGAACTATGTAGTCGACATGTTGTCAGCTCTGGAATTCTGAATATCGTAGTATCGAAATAACATTATTTCTTGGCATTGTATAAATATACGAACACCGAAATCGTAGTTCCATTTCAAATATTAGGCTAATGAAAATTATATACTCCGAAAATGGCACGAGAAGTATATACTTCCGTTTTTATTTGTTGTTATTGTGTCAGGCATTTTCCTTAACACGTACAAGATACCTTTTCATACCTCCCTGTGCCGTTTAAATTTTACCAAATATCCCAGCGGCCTCCTATGATAATGTTGGCAATGCTGAATAGTGAGAATCGTGTGACTCTTCATTTTAGCCAGTCGCTTCACAACGCTGATGTTTTCTCATGGAATCTTCACTTTAAGATGACAATTGTTTTTACTGAGCGGACGATGGAAAATACAAGAACCTGTCAAACATAAAGCAGGAACAGCATTATTTGTATCTGTACGATACATCAATCGAGTCATTCTATGTGGTTTGAACAAATGGGCAAAGATTTTCTATCGTGTTGTTGATGTTGCCAACATAATCACGCGAGGCCGCCGACGTGATACGTAAAATTTTACTGTCAGTTGTGACACAACCGCGAATAATCTAACAGTCATGGCCACCAAGTGTGGCACCCGTGCTAACCTAAGGACAAGACTTGGACCGAAACTCCCCAAAGACTTATCCAAACACGAAATCAATTGCGGAAGGTGATAACTATGTTTGAAATAGGTGTAGCTTATAGCAGTAAAAGAAGTCTGATTACTATGAAACAAAAATTAACTTAGATAATCTTGCAATACTATTGTTGTACTAATTAAAAATTATTAACAAAATGTTTCATTAATAAAAATTTATACACGGTCGCCAGCCTAATGAGGCATAAGAATACCAAGCAGTGATAAATTAAGAATTCAGTTAAATTTAGAAGCTTAGTGCATAATAAGTAAAGGGCGGAAGAAACTTTGTCACCAGTTTCATAAAAGATAAAAAATATCAATCACAAAAATAATAAAGATTAAAATGAAAGCAGTAATTATTTAAATTATTGTAAAGGTAAGACTCACCTCATCAGTTACTTTCTGTTACTACAGAATATAGCGTGGAATGCATTATTGCAGTGCAAGTGGCACTCAGAAACAAAGTTACTGAAAGGCTTATAATTAGTGGTATATATATATATATATATATATATATATATATATATATATATATATATATATACAAATCTACTGATTTTATGGTCAGTGCTGTTTCTAATGTTCTGTGTAAATAAGTGAGAAATTGGTTATGATTATGACCTCTATTCAAAAATCTACGAAAAGAACACTGACTAGCATGTATCACTTTGTTGAAAATAATGAAATCTTTCTCCCTACCATGAAATTAATGATTCTGTTACAGTTAACTATTATTTAAGTAACACTTTGCTGAATAGGTTCATCAATTAAATCTGCTAGCATGGAATCTAGAATGACGTCACTCAAACTGTACTGACAAATTATAGGAACACTATAAATTTTGATTAATATCACAACTAGAATTTTTTGGTCTGATCTACTTCAGTTATATGAACTGATTAAAATTAGTTATGTGGCGAAACAGTAACTTATTCCTACCAATACTGTTGTGCAAGAGCAATGAAATTTATAGTTGCAGAACTGTATATTTTACCAAGAAGATTCTCCAAAAAATTTACAGTATTAAAATTGATTGCTGCTTTTAGAAAAAATAGAATGACTCGGTTAATAGTTCTTTACAGGAGAGGATCTCTATTAGGTTATTTGACTTGGGAAATTGTGGTTACGTACACACTACTTTTAATTGAAATGTGACCTCTATTGAAAAACATTCAAAACACAAGTTAAATCTCTCAACGACCAGTTTATAAACAGTAACAGTAAATATTGTGACATGATATTAATGCGGAGTAGTGGCGAGGTGGCGGCGCAGCATATACAGCTCGAATTTCATCTTTATGCAGTTTGTGAGCCGACATTGTAACAGCGGTTTCCAGTAGCTTCTATCTAGCTCCATATGCAGACAGTATAAGTGTTACCATTGCATAACACGTTCACCAAGGCCACTGTACGTAGATTGGTCTTCTGCCTCAAGTGAAACAAATATTTGGGCACAATACAGTAGCACAAGTCTGCCACTACGTCTTGCTGCTGTGCCCTCAGGTTCACTACTGCTGTGAGCTCCCACCACAGACTGACTGCTGTGAATGCCAACCTTCGACTCTACTCTGTCTCCGTTAGCTGTGCGCCAACACCACCTTTTCATTTACGACGGAATTCTGTTCACAAAAAATGTTCAAATGGGACTTAACTACGGGGTCATCAGTCCCTAAACTTACAAACTACTTATGAACTACTTACGAACTAGGACGGCACAAATATCCATGCCCGAGGGGGGATTCGAACTCCCGACCGTAGTGGCCGTGCAGACCGTGACTGAAGCGCCTCAGTCCCCTCGGCCACCGCGGCCGGCTTCTGTTCACATTGGAATCACTTTACCTTTTAGTAATCATGCTGGTCGTGAGATATTACAAATTTACATAATGTTCACATACATAAAACGATTCAAAAATAAAATTGACACTATCGAAGCCAATTAAAATTACAAAAATAATATGCAAAAATAAACATGATATAGATATTCATAAAACATACAAAGCACATGAAGTACAGACATCACATACCATACAATAGTGGAATCGAGTGTAACATGAATGAAATTTAGTAACTAACATAGCATAAAAATGAAATATTATTAAAAAAAAAGACAAAAAAAAATATTGGTCAAAATTGGGCAATGGCGTTATACAGTGACCATTGTAAACACAATTGATCGATTTTCGACCACAGGCAGTACTAGTTATCTTAATTGCGTGGAAAGACTATAGGTAATGGAACCGATGATGTAGCAGAGATTATAACCGGAACGTTGCTGTACCTATTTGGTAGACAACAACGATCGATAGTTATAAAGAAAGCGGAAAGTAAAATTTGGAATAAAATAATTAATGTTTAAATGAAATATGCGGAACAAACGGAACACAGGAATTAATATGGAAAAAGTGGGTAATTTATTGATTTACAGTCACCAGCTCGTTGCACAAGCAAATAATGTAGTGGGATGTTAATAATAGCAAATGTAATCAGCAACGTGAAAAATTACGTAAAATTTGGTGGGCAGGGAATCAGAGTATGCGCGACAAATCCGGTTCAAAAGACACTGACAATACACTAATTACTGAGAAATAGTGCGTTAACACAGAGGCTGAATGTAAGACAGTGAAATGCAAGCCATAGCCACACAAATGAAACATGCAGCATATCATGCAAAACTCTTGCCTCAATGCCTACTATTTATAGTTTCAAGTAATTGTTTATTTAAGTAGCAGAAATTATTCAAAAGCAATTATGCAAAGCGCTTTAGCAATAATCAAATTGTAACTGCACTATTAACTGTGCTGATAACATGCTCAAAAATTAATTAATGACTTGACGTGATAATACTGAATATTTTGAAAAGAACAATTTAACCTTCCGATTAACTTTTGCCTTCTCTTTAACCAGGAATTATTAGCATTTCAAACACTTGCAAATAATCACTATTCTCACTAACCAGTATTTGCAAGCAGAAACTTTACATCCATTTAATATGCAATGAAAATTAATTAATCTTTTGCACTATGTTGAAATATCTCTTGCCATTGAAAGTTAGTCTAGCAGTTTCATTCAACTTAGCAAACCTACTGAACAGCACACTGGCATAAGGTACATTTAGTAACACTTTTCCTAACAAATTATTATTAATCACTGTCACACTGTCTTTAATGACTTTGATTTTAGTTTTCTATGGGTTTGTGTATATTCTCGGTAAAACAATGGAAGAGGAAAGGAACCTGTCTACACAATGATTATGGGTAATGATCTAAACACAGGTTCACAAATAACAGTGTTTACTATTGAACAATTATCGCTAATAGGCTGGTTAGCTGTACATGCTAAGACAAACTGGACAGATCTTACAGATTTCGGTGTACGACGTGGTGCTGCTAACTGGAGACTATTGGCACTTAACAGTTGGCAAATACAGGCTCTTCTTGGCGACGAATGGTAATTACAATTTTGGGCCCACAGCAACCCTCTTGATGAATTTGTTAATTATGTGAGCTCTGCCCGTATGAATGAATAATACTACCTGTTCGCCGTATCTTCCATTAGTGCCAAACCAACATTCTTCTTCACATACTTTTGCTGTACACCATTGCGCGCTCCCTCTCGCTATTACGTCTGTCTGCGACTACGTCAGAACAACGACTCTCTCTCGCTCTGCGCCTCTGCGCTACCAGCGATGAAACTCCTTACTCAAAGATGATTCTATACAATAGCAAAGCCCTTGCTAAACCAGCGTGTCTACTTTGGTTTTACACTTTAGTTTTGACACATACATATATTAACAGGACAATGTCAATACGTTACAAAAATATAATATAGAAATACATAATAAATTACAAATAAATACAAATAATAAGGAAAAATACATAAAGCATCGATTTACATTACTGTACGCACACATAACTGGAAGGCACTGTTGTTCACTGTGTTGTTGCGTCACATCCTCCCTTTATTAAGCCTACTTGAGTATTTGTAAACCTAACCAGGTGTCCTTAGATGGGAGGCGAACAGGTTTAGACCAGTCGACGGTACTTTATTAAAGTACTCCCAAATTTGATTCTATTCTTCTCATTGTGGCATTTTCTGTGTAAAAAATTAAAGTAAAGAGAAGAAGTAAACTGAACTCGATACAGTAGAGTCTCGCTATTTCGAGTCTCGGAATTACGAGCTTCCCATAAATCAGAGCGCCATAAAACAAAACAAAAACTGCTGGTACATTCTGTCTTTGCTGAAAAAAGGCACTCCACTATTATATCTCGAAGTAAATAGTTATGAACTTTAAAACCTTTAGTCTTCCAATGTAAATGCCTCTCCAAGCATTTAACAATAAAGTTCATATTTTTGGCACATGTATTCTTTTCAATGTCGATTTATTTCTTTTCGCACATAAATTTCCACAGTTCGAGGTCGTTCCGGTCCGGTTCACTTCGAATTAACGAGACTCTACTGTGTCCGTTCCACAAGAAATTCCACAGTCCTGCATATGTTGTTGTAGGCAGGTACTCTTTATGTACAGAGTAGACATGCCAATTAAATACTACGAAATGCTAGAGCCTGGACATGACTACCACAATGCAAAATACGCACAAAGTAATAATTTGTTTGCTTCATAAGCAGCCTCCTTACAGTTTTTTTTTGTTGGGAGCGCTAGCTTTCTATTGCCATCTTAACTTTCGCTTTTGCAATTGAGAAACAACGTTACGTATCTCCTTTCAAATCAAATCAAATGTTTGTATAGCTTATGGCACTTAACCACGGGGTCATCAGTCCCTAAACTTACAAACTACTTATGAACTAGCTAATACTGAGGACGGCACAAATATCCATGCCCGAGGGAGGATTCGAACCCCCGACCGTAGTGGCCGTGCAGACCGTGACTGGCGCGCCGCAGTCCTCTCGGCCACCGCGGTCGATCGTATCTCCTTTTCTGGCATTCCTAAATACGTAATGCATATAGGTTACAGTCAATAAATTAGCTTCAACCCCATATTACTTATTTAAAAAACACCTTGTTTTCAAGGAAACACATTAATAAAACTTTTCAGCATAACAATATGATAACCGCTTCCATTACCTACAATACTGAATGAGTGAAATCGTAAACAACTTAGTCTAAGAATATTACTATAAGATACTATTGCGTTATATTGTCTTTAACAACAAAATACCCACATCTTTTACGCGTGAGGAGACACTCCTAGCAGATAAACGTCACGCACTTAACTGAGGTAAAGCGCTATTGTTGTTTGGATCCATCCCGATCACGACCCGACTTCGTGAGTAAATTCAAGAAACCTAGTTTTTTTCTGATTTCTGAACGAAACCGAAATTGCGGTCAATTCTTACTTAAAACAATTAGGGTACCGGGTGAGATATCATACACGATTTACATATGGTGACGTATTTTACTCTGAGATAAAAGTGGAAAACTAGCTGCTTCAGTCCATGGTTCGGCACTTTTCTTTCACTTTTACAGACGAACATATTTTGTGCTCCGACAGTAGCATTTTTCAGCTCTTCCCTTGTTTTCCTTGCTACAGCCCATAGTGCTACACAAATAACACCAATTCCGCAGATCAGTAAAGGTCTGACAGCAGTTTCTATGTTTCCATTCTCTTCCTGTTCGCACTGTTTATCGTCCATGTTTCACTCCCGTAAAAGGCAACACTCCACACAAATACCTTCAGAAAAGACTTCCTTACACTTAAAATAATACTCGATGGTAGCAAATTTCTCTTTTCCAGAAATGTTTTTCTTCCCATTGCCAAACTGCATTTTTATCCTCTGTATTGCGACCGTTATATGTCATTTTACTGCCCAAGTAACAAAACTCATCTACCACCTTCATTGTTTCGTTACCTAATCTAATTCCTTCAGCATCGCCTGATTTTCTAAGACTGCATTCCATAATATTTGTTTTGCTCTTGTTAATGTTCATTTTATACGCTCTCTTCAGCACACTATCCATTCCATTCATCTGCTCTTCCAGATCCTTTGCTGTCTCTGACAGAATTACTATGTCATCAGCAAAACGCAATGTTTTTATTTCTTCACTCTGAACTTTAATCCCTATTCCAAAGCTTTCCTTGCTTTCCCTCAACGCCTGTTCGATGTACAAATTGAATAACATAGGAGAAAGGCTACAACCCTGTCTTCCTCCAACTAATGCTTACCTTTCATGCCCTTCGAGTGTAATAACTGCGGTCTGGCATTTGTGCAAGTTTTTTCCCTGTATTTTATCCCTGCTGCCTTCAGAATTTGAAAGAGTGTATTCCAGTCGACAATGTCAAAAGCTTTCTCCAAATCTACAAACGCCAAAAATGTAGGTTTGCCCTTCCTTAATCTATCTTCTAGGATAACTCGTAAAGTGAGCATTGCCTCCCGTGTTCCTACGTTCCTCCTGAATCCAAACTGATCTTCCCCGGGGTCAACTACTACCAGCTTTTCCATTCTTCTGTGCAACCATGACTTATCAAACTGATGGTTCTGTAATTTTCACAACTGTCTGCGCCTGATTTCGTTGGAATGATGATTATTACATGTGTTTAAAAGTCTGATGGTATTTCGCCTGTCTCATACATCTTACGCACCAGGTGAAATAGTTTTGTCATGGCTGACTCTCCCAGTGACTTTAATAGCTCTGAGGAAATGTCATCTAGTCCCGGGGCCTTTTTCTGACCTAGGTCTTTCAGGGCTCTGTCAAATTCATCTCTCATTATAGTATCTCATCTTCTTCCTCTTCTCTTGTATCTAAGTTCATTTCCTTTATAGAGATCCTCTATGTACTCTTTCCACCTTTCAGCTTTCTCTTCTTTGCTGAGAACTGGTTTTCCATATGAGTTCTTGATATTCGTAGAGCTGTTTTTCTTGTCCCCAAATGTCTCTCTTATTTTCCTGTACGCAGTATCTACTTTCCCCCTTGTTATACATTCTTCTACCGAGAGGATGCCATCATCACATATTCATACAGTAGAGCTGTATGTCCTCGGGAAAAGTAACGGCTGTAGTTCTCCCTTGCTTTCAGCCGTTCGCATTAGCTGATGTTACAAGGCCAGCTCAGTCAATCATCCAGACTGTTCCCCTGTAACTACTGAAAAGGCTGTTGTCCCTCTTCAGGAACTACACGTTTGTCTGGCCTCTCCACATATACCCCTTCGCTGTGGTTGCACCTACGGTACGGCTATCTGTATCGCTGAGGCGCGCAAGCCACCCCACCACGCCAATGTCTGTGATTCATGGGGATGTACGGTAATTTGAACCTTCGGGTCTTGGTAACGGATAATATTACGCAAGAAGTTTCAGTACTTTCAGCACCATCATTTAAAAACTTGTCGTAAAAATTTCGACAATTTGCTATGAAAAGAATCTAGATGTGTCCATCCACACAAGTGATACTTTTGATAACCAAAAATAAAGATAACTATAGCATCTTGTAATAATTAACCAAATTTTCGAAAACGGGAAACGGATTTTCTAAGCAATTGATGATTTGAGCCACTTGCTACTCCCAAGATAACGACTCTTCGAAAATAGCATTCACGTATGCGACGTATTGGAAAATTTAGCCTTCGCGTACTATCGTGCGCGGATCGACCTCTAGAATCGAACGAGATACCATCCCGCTATCAGCTTTCAATAAAATTTCGGTATGTTATCTGCATTTTAGACTCAACTACGCAATGTGTTTCTACTACTGAAAACGATTTAAAATATGTTGTAATACTTTATTAAATTGATTGTTGAGAGTGAGTGTGATGAATTACCAAAAATCGAATCGCCCCTTCATCGAGCGAAGATATCGATCTGAATTGTTTTCTTTTCTTTTCTTTTCTTTTTTGCGAGTAGAGTTTTTCATATTGGATGGTAAGTTTCAAAGCGGCCTAAACGACGTCCCACAGCAGAATTCGCACTTTATCGACCGAAACATCATGTTTTTAAAAGGATGTATCTGAGCCGCTGTGTTATTCCAGTACCTATTTCAAAATGAAATATTCATCGCATTTGAATCTGAACATGTGAACAACGCTCAAAAGGAAATTTCACTAGTTCGGCGCGGATGAATTGCCGGTACTGACAACTGCACCGCAGCAGCCATAGCAGTGACTTGACTATACCCAGCGTGCTTGGCGGCCAAGTGCCATGTTCTCCTGGCTGCGTAATAAGTTAGAGTTACTTATGTTATGGAAAACATTGCGCGTCAAACGAGTCATTTCTTTACATTTTGATTTGCTAGTCACACAAAAGACAGGATATAAGTCAAGATATCTATCGAGAGCGGACATAATGGCTCATAATAAAATTGTGAGACAATTTTTTTTCGCTAGGAAGTATCCTTTGGTGCTTTCCTCTCATTTCGGATAATATTTCATTTGTTTCAGAAGATAAATGTATGTGGTTTCCATGTAAGTGCCACGTGGGAAAAATACTGGCTTATTTATAAGTTATAAAATCATGCAATGAAGATATGCTATAAAGCATACACAGATATAAAATACATGCCACTGTATTTAGTGATCTCAAAAATGTTCAAATGTTCGTGAAGCTTAACTGTGGGGTCATCGGTACCTAAACTTACAAACTACTTATGTATTACCTTACACTAAAGACGACACAAACATACATGCCCGAAGGGGGATTCGAACCACCGACGGGGAACGGTCACTTTAATGTTCTCAAATTGAATCTGTAATATATATTATTAGTATCACTGATTAATATGTAACCACGATATATATATATATATACGAGGGTTGGAACTTAAATATTGGTAACTATGAAGACATTACGCAATGGAATCTACTATTGTGGCTGATAACACACGTTGTTGACATACCTACATCACCGTCATGCGCACTATCGAGGGAAACACAGTCACTTGTGAGCGAGCAGTCTGACGTAACGATGTGACGGCAGGCCGTCGGTGCACAGTACTACTGTTCGTTTTCGCAACCAGCTTTGCAAAATAATCGGCAACACTTTCTGTCCAACCCACCCTTCATTTTTCATGACAATGCGTGGGCACATACAGCGCAAGCTGTGGTTGCTCTGTTCTATCGATGGGACTAGCAAGTAGTGTACCATCCACCATACTCCCCGGACTTAAGTCGTCGTGACTTCGATTTGATTCGGAAGGTGAAGGAACCATTTCGTGGTATTCGCTTCAGAACTGTTCCAGAGATTCGACAGACAGTGGCCGCTCCATTCGCACCACCAACTGAACAGCCTCTGCTAACGGAATACTATGCCTTCAATATCGCTGGCAACGAGTTCTAAACAATGCTGGTGACTACTTGAAGAACAGTGACAAATGCAAAAATGAAACGCTTTTGTATCAGTTGTGAATAAATAGTTGCCACTATTTAAGCTCCAATCCTCCTATATAAACTTTTCAGAAACCTTATGCCCGGACACGGCTTCGCAACATTAAATGCATCTTTTCGAAGATTTGACATCCCTGGTCTAGGGTGAGTGACATACCGCTATATTGATTCCTGTTGTTTAATCTACAAGTCCCTGCAGGAAACTCCCACGAGTATTATGAACTCTGTGGGCTAAGTTACGATCGGTGACACACTTAGTTACGTACCATACTGATTTTTTTATTGTTTTATGAATATAATGTACTTCACTATACAATCTGGTATGGCATATAATTGGTATACAAACTTTACAGGTTATATTTAGATTATCCATTACGGATGTTTCAGAACCCGTGACTTATTTTCAATATTATTTAAGAAAACTGCTCCAGTCACTTTTACTTGAAATGATATTTGTGTTTCCGATGGTATCTGGTAGTAATCGTTCATCTTTGTTAAGAGATTACAGTCCCCAAGGCTCCTGTCAGTAGACTTACATCAGCTGTAATTTTGAATACAAAATAGTGTGAGAATCGCCATCTAGGATATTACGAAAAATTCTCTGAACAGAAGTTAAAATGTAATCATATCTATCGGCTAGTTTGTTGTCAACCTCAGATGACGAAAGAACATTGGTTACAGTTGAACACAGGGCAATTGTGCTTATGTTTAGCTCGCTTTACTACGCTCTTCCACATCGTCAGGTGTTCAATACAGACTTTTGGTTCAAAAGATATATGAGATACTCTCTTCACATTTTAAATTTATAATAGAGCATAGCTACAATAACAGAAAGGTGCGTGGGAAAACCTGAACAGAGAAAAGTAGCGAATTATCTCGGTATTTGGATACATTTTACTGCAAGGAACTTTATTTTTAACTTTCCGCTTCTGTCGTGAATTTATAAGGATGTTGTATGTATAACTATTCATAGGCAGTTTAGGAGAACAGATTTTTTATATCTGGCAGTTTACATTGTAGGTGGAGTAATACAGGCACTCGATAGATCAGACAACTGTACAATGTGATCAAATACTAACAGGCTATCACAATGCTGTCTACCGTAACTTAGAATATTATCTTAGCCTAATTGAGTTAGATGGACATTATTACAAGGAAATGCACAACAACCCAGAGCACATGGATTACTTATGATAGTGATTGCTTCTGTTGTTGTTGTTGTTGTTGTTGTGGTCTTCAGTCCGCAGACTGGTTTGCTGCAGCTCTCCACGCTACCTCTCCTGTGCAAGTCTCTTTATCTGAGAATACGTTCGGCAACCTACATCCTTTTGAATCTGCTCACTATATTCGTCCCTCGGTCTCCCTCTACGATTTTTACCCAACACACTTCCTTCTAATGCTAAGTTGACAATTCCTTGACGTCTCAGAATGTGTCCAACCAATCTATCCCTTCTCTTAGCCAGGATATACCAGAAACTCCTCTTCTCCCCGATTCGCTTAAACACCTCCTCATTAGTTACGTGATCTACCCATCTAATTTTCATCATTCGTCTGTAGCACCACATTTCAAAAGCTTCTATGAACTTTTTATCTCAACTCCTCATCGTCCACGTTTCACTCCCATACAATACTACACTTCAGACAAATACTTTCAGAAACTAACATTTAAATTAATATTGGATGTTAACAAGTTTCTCTTCTTTAGAAACGCTTTTCTTCCCATAGCCGTACTGCATTTTATATCTTCTTTACTTCGGCTATCAGAAGTTACCTTGCTACCCAAATAACAAAATTCATCTACTACTTTTATTGTGTCATTACCTAATATAATTCCTTTAGCATCGCCTGATTTTCTGTCATTGCATTCCATTACCTTCGGTTTACTCTTGTTAATGTTCATCTTATATCTTCCTTTCAAGGCACTGTACACCCCATTCAATTGCTCTTCCAGATCTTTTGCGGTCTCTGACAGAATTACCATGTCATCGGCAAACCGCAAAGTTTTTATTTCTTCTCCCTGCACTTTAATGCCCTCTCCAAATTTCTCTTTCCGTTCCTTCACTGCCTGCTCATTGTACAGATTAAACAACATTGGGGAAAGGCTACAACCCTGTCTTACTCCCTTCCCAACCTCTGCGTCCCTTTCTTGCCCTTCGACTCTAATAACCGCTGTCTGGTTTTTGTATAGGTTGAATATAACGCTTCGCTCCCTATATTTTACCCCTGCTACCTTCAGAAATTGGAAGAGTGTATTCCAGTCGACACTGTCAAAAGCTTTCTCCAAATCGACAAACGCTAAAAACGTTAAGTTTCCCTTTCCTTAGCCTATCTTCTAAGATAAGTCGTAATGTGAGTATTGCCTTCCGTGTTCCTACATTTCTCCTAAATGCAAACTGATCTTCCCCGAGGTCGGATTCCACAAGTTGTTCTATTCGTCTGTAAATAATTCGTGTTAGTATTTTGCAACCATGACTTATTAAACTGATAGTTCTGTAATTTTCACACTTGTCTGCACTTGCTTTCTTTGGAATTGGAATTACAATATTCTTCTTGAAGTCGGAGGGTATTTCCCCTGTCTCATACATCTTTTACACCAGATGATATAATTTTTTCATGACTGGCTCTCCTAACGACATCAGCAGTTCAGGCGGAATATCATCTACTCCAGGGGCCTTGTTTCAAGTCCTTCAGCACTCTGTCAAATTCTTCTCGCAGTATCATATCTCCTATCTCATCTTCCTCCATCTTCCATTTCCAGAATAATGGCATCAAGTTTATTTCCGTTGTATAGGCCCTCTATGTAGTCCTTCCACAGTTCAGCTTTCTCCTCTTTGCTTAGTACTGGTTTTCTATCTGAGTTCTTGATATTCATACAGCTGCTTCTCTTGTCTCCAAATATCTCTTTTATTTTGCTGTAGGCGGTATCTATCTTTCCCTTAGTTATGCGTTCTTCTACGGTTATGCTATTGTCCTCTAGCCACTCCTGCTTAGGCAGTCTGCGCTTCCTGTCAATCTCATTTTTCAGACGTTTGTACTCCTTTTTTCCTGTTTCACTTACTGAATTCACTTGTTTCTGATGAAAGTAAAATTCCAGTTTTAAAATAAGTTCATTGAAATGGTCTCAATGTAAGTCTTTCAATACTGTGACTATTTAGTTGTAATTATTTTTTGCATGATATAGGCAGGTGAGAATTGCGGCGTAAAGTAGTTTGTGCAGTGGTAATAAGTACAAAAAAGCGACTGTTGGCTCTTAAGCATATTAATTGTGTGTCTCAATAACAAATGAACATGTAAGTATTGTCGTATCATAGTGTTTAAAAAAATGTTAAGCTTTCAGGCAAAAGAATAGCTGCTTTATGCTCTTATTCTTGCAGTCAGCTGGTGATAAGTGCCCGCTGCAATTCATTGTTTCATCATTGGTCGGTGCTTGTGTTTACATTAGATTTGTAAGCCTTCGAACATCGATTGAGTGCTGACGCAGAGTTTTACAGAAAAACGACATTGATTTTTAGTATGACAAACACTTCTTCGCCTTTCAAAATAATATTTGTTCGCTTTTAACCTTACGAGCTGTGGCCCTTTCATTGTGAATATTCTAGGAACTGTTCTCGTGACCTCTCCCACCGAGGACGTTTCCTCCGAACTGTGGATCCAAGGAATTCGTAGTGACATCAATTCTGTCAGGGCCATTCCTCCCAGTATTTCTCAGGACTGCGTTGTACTTCAGTACTTGAACAGGCGCTATAAGTCTGTCAATATACGGAAGGGCGAGCGGCTTTTAGTGCTGGAAGTGGCATTTCCCGGAAGACTTCCTTAAAGGTCGACTAGGAATCGGTTTTCCGCCTAGCAGTGCAGTGCAGTGGCTACACTTCCTTGTAGGTTGGTGTTTTTAGTGAAATACTAATTTCTGCATTACGTATATTTTTAATGCATTAAGACGTGAATAATTCATTCTCAGTCATACAGGGGGTGGACAAAAGAATATGAACTCTTAATACCGAAAGAGTATTTATTTTTTAGCGAGGAGGTATACCGCCATTTACTTTGAGAACAGCTACAACTACGAGGAAAAGAATCGTAAAGTGTGTTCATAATTTCCAACAGATTTATCAGTTCTTCGAACAAAGCTTGGGTCAACTGCTTCAACAATGTTGAACCTGTAAATTTGTTCCTCTTCTCTAAAACTCCCCCATATCGCTCAGATACGCTAAGACATAGTTTTTTCATTATCCCGGTGAATGGTAGTGAAGTTTGGTAGCGACTGGGTCAATAATCCGCGAAAGAGAGCAATAAATACTCTTAAGAAAAAAAGTAGATATTCTGTGGCCAGTGAGCTCAAAGATTATCTGTAGTTGTACTGTGTATTACGAAGTCGTGACGTTCGACACCATATTGGTGAACGTGTTTCTGTCATACAGAATCCACATGTCAGTATCATGTGCGTACGAAGAAGTTAACATCCTAAAATTTCTAATCGTTTCTACTAGTTGCTTACGCAGAAACTCATATACAACAGGTACTACCTGTTCTGAAAATCTGAATATTATTTACAAAATATTCTAGACACGTACTCCTGCGTCGAAATAGTAGAAAAAGACACTAGTTGTGCAAAACGTTTACTTATATTCTTATTCAGAACTAGTGTTTCTCCTGCGTTGAGTTTAATGAATAAATTACGTTTTTTGAGACAACTAAATAAAGTACAATGACGACAGATTCGAAGCGTATGATATAAGCATGATTTTCACACAGAATATATCCAATCCGTAAGCTCAAACGGAAAGCAGTGTAGACAAGAGGCAAATATAAAACTGAACACTAGATATACCGTCTATAGCAGTGAAATTTATTTATTAAATGAAATGTGATAGAAACACTAGTTCTGAAGAAAAATATAACTCACATGTGGAGGTTCTGATTTCATTTCCTTTGACTTCCCTACAATCATAAGCGACACAAATACCATCAATATGTATTTATTTCAGAGGACGCAAGATTCAAAACAACATGACCTAAACGTACGGAGTTTCCAAAGTAACTGTAATAGACCGTCAGGATTTCAACAGATCTAAACCATTCTATGGTAGTGTATCCAGTGTTAATAACTGAGATCACTGCTTGTGACTTACGAACTTTACAGTACGTGCGCAAATACATTTATTGTTCCATTATGCTCTAATAAAGCATGATTTTTCATTTAGACTTAATAACTCAGTCATGTCATCGTATAATATTGACTTAAAACACAAGCTTTTCAGATGCCAAAAATGGCGTTTGAGTCGACGGAACGGATGAATAGAAGGAAGTTCGTCTGTCACTAGACAGCGAGAGACACGCTTCGAGACTCGTCTGCCGAACATCGCAAATATCCCATACTAACCGTGCGAAGTCGTTGCTAGTGTTTTATGATTGTTTCTCATGCTGTACGAAGCATGCATGAATTTTTTTGGTATACGTTTGAGCGAATTATCATTTTGGAATATGACACTCTTTGTTAGTAATATGTGTTGTCATACGTGGTGTGAAATACTCACTTATTCGTCCAGAGAGGGTAATGACAGAAACTGATGAGTACCACCATATATATACCCAAATCATGACGTAACCTCATCCATTTTTCACTGTAGAAAGCAGACATGTAGTGTCTTTAGCTCTTTTGGAGTTCGATACACAGTACCGGTTGCTTGTGGGTAGAAAAGTAAACGATTATTCATCGGACCACAGACCACACTTCCAGTCACCCTGATTTTATGACCGTAGCGCCAGTTCCTTCTCAGCTCTGCGTTAGCGTACGGAATCTTCAAGACTTCTCGTCGCCCATGGGGTTACATTGCTACTTTGGCCTCCCTGTTCTCCTGATCTATCTGCTATCTAAAACGTTTGGTCGATAACTGAAGAACAACTGACCCAGGTTGCACCACTCTCTGCCAAACAAATTCAACTGCGCCCATAAAAATCAAAATGTTCAAATGTTCGTAAATCTATCGGACTCAGCTGCATGGTTATCAGTCCCGTAGCTTACAAACTACTTAAATTAAGGTAAAATAACCTAAGGACAACACAAACATCCATGCCCGAGTGGGGGACTCGAACCCCAGACGGTGAACGGCCGCGCGCACCGCAGCTACTTTGGCCATATGTGGAAGTAATGTGGACTGCTGTATGTCAACAACTCCTTCATAATCTCTTTGATTCAATGCCGAGACATTTGGCAGTGGTTGTTGTTGCTGTTTTCAGGAGACTAAACATCTAGGTCATCAGTCCCTTGGCAGTGGTTATAGCCAGCAGTGGAGGCAACATTCAGTAGTGATTTCATCGTCTTCCGCACTTCACATTGGGCTTTAATTTCAATATTGTAATCTCTAAACAATGTGTTATCCCCCAGAGAAATTTAGTTGTGTTGCATTTTGGACAGTCAGAACTGAAAATGTGGAACAGTGTTCGTTTGTTTGCATACAGATTTATAGATTTATCCAGATCTTAATGAAATTTTCATCCATTGACCTTAAGAACAAGATTAATATGACTGTCTTGCTAATTTTAAAATGGTGCACGCTGGAGAGTACCTTGCAACGCAATTCAGCCCCATAAATGTTCGCAAATGTGCATGTGCTTTCCTAGAGAAGGTTTTTATGTGTAGCAAGCCGAGGTATGGTCTGTGGAAAAGGGTACTGTTTCACCATTCACCATGAAAGTTGGTAGGATCATTTAATAAGAATAAGGGAGAGGATATGTTGAAATGACGGAGGCGGAGGAGACTGGAGGCGAAAGGATAAGGATAAGGGTAGAGGGGGTAGGAGGGGAGGATCAGATAGAGGAGGAGGGATTAACGAAGACTGAAATAAGTAATAACGGCGGGCTTCACCTACTTAAAACAAAGAAGAATAATTGATTAGAAAGCGAGGGATTCAACTGAAATTTGTGCAACGGCAGGGGTTCTAACCCGGGATCTCCTGTTTACTAGGCAGTCGCTTTATCCACTTTTCCTCTGGTAGTTCGGACCTTTGTAGATAATGGGTCTTGCTTAGGAATTCTAAGCATACGCGTTGTTCAAAATGCCACCAGAAAAAAAGTTCCACACTGGCTGAGTGGAGCCGGTGCGGTTGCTCAGCGTGTTCGGTGAGAGAGCTAGATGTCTTCTCTAATAAAAAAAATCTAAGAGAAAAACTCAAGGATCAACATGAGACAAGCACAATAACAAACTCGCAAAGAACTGTACTGCCCAAGGAAGCCGTGGCTCAGCGCTCCCGGTCAGAGGACTCAACACCCAATGTTATAAAAAAAGCTGAGCCAAACACTTAACAAATATGAAAAACGACTACAAAGCATCTCACTACCAGAAGGACAAAAAAAAAAAATCAAAAAAAAAAAAAAAAAAATATTAAGGCGACTGCTGACTCGAAGCGGGAAATCTGAGTTTGAATCCTGGTCCGGCACAAATTTTCCAATTTTCCATTGGAGTTATTTCAATGACCTAAAACGGTAGAACAGTGTGAATATTTCGAATTGAAATTACGGCCTTTAATGTCAACAAATGGTGTCTATTCTTTTGAACATGTCCGAAAAGAACAGACACCATATCAATAAACTCTGAATTACTTTAACGGTGTTACTCGAAAAGAACTTCACTGATTTCCAGCGACTCCCATTTTAGTTCCCCAAACATCTCTGTAACACTTGTAAATTGATCGAACCTACCAGTAACAAACGTAGCCGGCCGCCTTTGAATTGATTCTATGTCTTCCTTTAAACCGACCTGGTGGGAATCCCAAACACTTGAGCAACACTCAAGACGGGCTCGCACTAGCGTTCTATGTGCTGTTACCTATACAGACTTATCACACCTTCCCAAAATACTTCCAATACACTGGTCCACAATCCGCCTTCCCCACGACTGTACTTATATATCTCGTTCCATTTCAAATTGCTAAGCAGCAATACAGCTACATATTTAATTGACGCGACTCTGTCAAGCAGCACAATACTAATGCTATATTCAAACATTACGGGATTGTTTCTCTTATTCATTTGCATCACCTTACATATTTCAAAAATGTTCAAATGTTTGTTAAGCTTATGGGACTTAACTACGAGGTCATCAGTCCCTAAACTTACAAACTACTTATGAACTACTTACGAACTAGGACGGCACAAATATCCATGCCCGAGGGGGGATTCGAACCCCCGACCGTAGTGGCCGTGCTGACCGTGACTGGAGCGCCTCAGTCACCTCGGCCACCGCGGCCGGCTACATATTTCAACATTTAGAGCTAGCTTCTGTTTTTCACACCACCTAGAAATTTGGTCATCCTGCATCCTACTAAAGTCATTCAATGACGACACATTCCTGTACACTGCAGCATCATCAGCCAATAGCCGCAGATTGTAACTCACTTTGTACGTCACATCATTATATAAATACGCTAACACGAAATTGAGGGTACCGATTTTTAATATTAATAATACAAAAACGTCAATAAAATGTGAAAGATGGTTTGTCATAGATGTGAAACGTGGTTTTTCATAGATGTTACGAATATAAAAATTATGTGTGCACGTAGCCGTTAATAGTGGCAAAAAGAAAATTTTAGGATGATACTTCAAAGTCTCCATACGTTTTGCGACTATATTATAACCCGTTGAAGGTGGCAAATTGGTACAGGTAAAATTACTCAGTTAGTGGTAGGAGATCCAATCTGAAGGTCTTCAGTTCGATTCCCATTGCCTCCCATTTTTTTATTCTTCGTAATGTTCAAATCTTAACTTTTAAATAAGGTTGTTAAATATAATTAAACAAATTAGTTTATGCACGCAGTATCAATATATTCAGATTCATTACAATTTTAATTAATGTGTTTAAAGAGCAATTGTTTTAAATAATAGACTTCAAGTGTCTCCGTTGATTTTACATAAGATAATGGTTTATATAAATACGCTAACACGAAACTGAGGGTACAGATCATTATATAAATAAGCAAACAAAATGTTCAAATGTTTGTAAATCTATCGGACCAAACTGCGTGGTCATCAGTCCGTAGCTTACAAACTACTTAAATCTAGGTAAACTAACCTAAGGACAACACACACACCCATGCCACAGGGAGGACTCGAACCTCCACGGCGAGCAACCGCGCGCTCCGCAGCGAGACGCTTTAGACCGCTCGGCTACTCCACCGCGGCAATAAGCAAACACAAAGACTGAAGTACCCATTTTTATCCTAGTATTCAGTATACAAGGATGCTAATGTAACATACATAATTTGAAAGGGGCTTAGCCAAAGATGTGCCCACAGTGAAATAAAGTGTGCACGCAGCCGTTATGCACACCGCGGTGGAGTAGCCGAGCGATCTAAGGCGACTCGCTGCGGAGCGCGCGGTTGCTCGCCGTCGGAGGTTCGAGTCCTCCCTGGGGCATGTGTGTGTGTGTGTGTGTGTGTGTGTGTGTGTGTGTGTGTGTGTGTGTGTGTGTGTGTCGTCCTTAGGTTAGTTTACCTTAGTTTAAGTAGTTTGTAAGCTACGGACTGATGACCACGCAGTTTGGTCCGATAGATTTACAAACATTTCAACATTTAGTTATGCATGGTCACTCTGTAAACACAACTGGTCGAATGTCTACCATGGCCAGTACTAGTCAACATAAATACTCTGAAAGTCACACTGACATGCATGGCAGAGGCTTCATCGAACTGCTTTTATTATGTTTCTCTACAGTTACATTATCTAATAGGTCGTGGAAAAAAGGAACAACTTACTCTTTCTGTTTTTGATCTGATTTCTGTTATTTTATTTTGATGATCCTATCTTTCTAGGTTGGTGGTACCGAAATGCGTTCGCTTTCGGAAAACAAAGTTGGTGAAAGAAAATTCGCAAATAAATCTCGCCGCCTTTCTTTTTATGATTTCCACCCCAACTCGTGCATCATTTCCGTGACACTCACTCCTCTATATCGCGATAATATAAAACCAGCAGCCCTTCTCTTTACTTTCTCTAAATCGTCTGTCAATCCACTCGATGGAGATCCCACAATGCGCAGCAATACTCCAAAATAGGACGCGCAAGTGTGATGTAGGCATTTTCTTTATAGGAGAACTGTTCTGCCAACGAAACGTAGTCTTCGGCTCGCCTTCCTGCAATATTTTCTATATGACCTTTACAATTTATGTTGTTTGTAATTGTTACTTCTGGGTATTTAGTTGAATTTAAGGGCAGTAGTTTTGGCTGGTTTATCGTGTAAATGAAATATAGCGGGCATCTTTTAGTGGTCATATGGATGACTTCACTCTCTTATTATTAAGGGTCAATAGTCACTTTTTGCACCATGTAGATGACTTATCTAAATCATTTTGCGGTTTACTACCCGATAAGTGACAGCATCATCCGCAAAGAGCTACTCAGATGGTATCGAAAACCGTTTATAAAATAAGGAGCAGTAGGAGTTTATAAAACTCCCCTGTAGAACATCAGATATCACTTCGGTTTTACTCGATGACTTTCCATCAGTTACAACATATTGTGTCTTTTCTGACAGGAAATCACGAATCGAATCGCACAGTTATGACAATAGTCCATTAGCAAGGAGTTTGATTATAAAACGCTTGTGACGTACAGTGTGAAAAACCTTCCGAATATCCAGAAATACGGAAAGCTACTGGAAACTGGAAAATCCAAGAAAGTAGCGGTGGTGGGGAGAGAAGATCTCCAGACTCACCCTGGAGAAGGCTCATCGACTGTCTTGTAACCAAAGGGTGTAGAAACCTCTTTGGTCGCATCAGCAGCAGGGGTTGGTAATGACTAACTATCGACTCTCAGCCAGAGAGAACCATGCAAAGCGAGCTATCACTACCCACATTCAGACAGCCATTAGATTCTCACACATCCACTTAAAAGTAAAACAAGTACACATTCTCATAAATTAATAATAAATTATTAAAATAACAAAATTTTAGGAATATATTTCTGAAACCAATATTTTAAAAACATAAAATAAAAATTATATTCCTCAAGCCTTGAAAAGAGTGGGTTTCTAGTTTTAACAAAATGCTAATCTAGCAACATCAAATAAATTACAATTATACAAAGAATATATGGAAGACGACAGACGGTTGTCTTTGAGAGTTAATAAATATAACAAAACAAATGCGTCTGTGAATCACATAAATAAAATTAAGAATATTCTGAAGCACACTGTGCAATGTGTATGTATTTCCGAACTCAGCACAACGCTACGTAAGACAAATAATTTGCTTGTGTTATGACTGCTCTTGGCAGGTAGCGCACAGGCCTTGTATCTAGGTGATATTGCTTTAATACACCAGCCATATCAACTTTTGAATTACGCATGCTGGAATTTATAGAGAAAGAAACTAATAGTGATACTCTTACGAGATGGTGGGAAATCGTGTTGCAATCCGTCCGCCTTTTAGTGGTCATATTCATTTAGTGTTGAAGTCTTTGGTTGCCAAACGACACGCGATGCTACAGACTGACTTTGCAGGTCCGTTCGTTAACTTCCAGTTTCCGTCGAAGTAACTAAAACCCTTTATGGCAGGTTCGTGTGTGGGCTGCCAGTAGTTATTACGCTGGCTCGCTCTCAAAGCGGGCCGGTCTCTTGAGAGACGGCGACAAGTTTTGTTGTGAACAGCGCGAGGCGATTCGTTGGGCCCAGGTGCAGCGCCGCCAACTGGCACGCCCGTAACTCTCTGGAGAGTATAAGCGGAGCGCCGTCCATCGCGCCGAGCCGCCCGCCTGCCATTTAATTGCGGGCGCTGCAGTTCCATTAAGCTGCACCCGCTCTATATTTGCGACGGCGCGGCGCAGAGGCCAGATTATTCCAGCGCTGCGCGGGATATATCGCCCCGACGGCTAACGAGGCCCCACCCCGCGGACGCCGTGCCCCTGACTCCACAGGCCCCTGACCTCCTCTAGGCTGCCCTTGGTACTGGCGGTAGGGCGACCTCTGGTGTTACACCGACTTAGCGAATGTCGTAGGATCGGAGAAGTGTACGAACATGTGAGGCGATACATCACGACTAGGGACACCTCTGCTGTTAAACTGACTTAGCGAATGTCATAGGATTGGAGAAGTGTACGAACACGTGAGCCAATACATCACGACTAGGGACACCTCTGCTGTTAGACTTAGCGAATGTCATAGGATTGGAGAAGTGTACGAACACGTGAGCCAATACATCACGACTAGGGACACCTCTGCTGTTACACTGACTTAGCGAATGTCATAGGATTGGAAAAGTGTACGAACACGTGAGCCAATACATCACGACTAGGGACACCTCTGCTGTTAACTCACTTAGCGAATGTCGTAGGACTGGAGAAGTGTACGAACACGTGAGCCAATACATCACGACTAGGGAGACCTCTGCTGTTACACTGACTTAGCGAATGTCATAGGATTGGAGAAGTGTACGAACACGTGAGCCAATACATCACGACTAGGGACACCTCTGCTGTTAGACTTAGCGAATGTCATAGGATTGGAGAAGTGTACGAACACGTGAGCCAATACATCACGACTAGGGACACCTCTGCTGTTACACTGACTTAGCGAATGTCATAGGATTGGAGAAGTGTACGAACACGTGAGCCAATACATCACGACTAGGGACACCTCTGCTGTTAACTCACTTAGCGAATGTCGTAGAACTGGAGAAGTGTACGAACACGTGAGCCAATACATCACGACTAGGGAGACCTCTGCTGTTACACTGACTTAGCGAATGTCATAGGATTGGAGAAGTGTACGAACACGTGAGCCAATACATCACGACTAGGGACACCTCTGCTGTTACACTGACTTAGCGAATGTCATAGGATTGGAAAAGTGTACGAACACGTGAGCCAATACATCACGACTAGGGACACCTCTGCTGTTAACTCACTTAGCGAATGTCGTAGGACTGGAGAAGTGTACGAACACGTGAGCCAATACATCACGACTAGGGAGACCTCTGCTGTTACACTGACTTAGCGAATGTCATAGGATTGGAGAAGTGTACGAACACGTGAGCCAATACATCACGACTAGGGACACCTCTGCTGTTAGACTTAGCGAATGTCATAGGATTGGAGAAGTGTACGAACACGTGAGCCAATACATCACGACTAGGGACACCTCTGCTGTTACACTGACTTAGCGAATGTCATAGGATTGGAGAAGTGTACGAACACGTGAGCCAATACATCACGACTAGGGACACCTCTGCTGTTAGACTTAGCGAATGTCATAGGATTGGAGAAGTGTACGAACACGTGAGCCAATACATCACGACTAGGGACACCTCTGCTGTTACACTGACTTAGCGAATGTCATAGGATTGGAAAAGTGTACGAACACGTGAGCCAATACATCACGACTAGGGACACCTCTGCTGTTAACTCACTTAGCGAATGTCGTAGGACTGGAGAAGTGTACGAACACGTGAGCCAATACATCACGACTAGGGAGACCTCTGCTGTTACACTGACTTAGCGAATGTCATAGGATTGGAGAAGTGTACGAACACGTGAGCCAATACATCACGACTAGGGACACCTCTGCTGTTAACTCACTTAGCGAATGTCGTAGGACTGGAGAAGTGTACGAACACGTGAGCCAATACATCACGACTAGGGAGACCTCTGCTGTTACACTGACTTAGCGAATGTCATAGGATTGGAGAAGTGTACGAACACGTGAGCCAATACATCACGACTAGGGACACCTCTGCTGTTAGACTTAGCGAATGTCATAGGATTGGAGAAGTGTACGAACACGTGAGCCAATACATCACGACTAGGGACACCTCTGCTGTTACACTGACTTAGCGAATGTCATAGGATTGGAGAAGTGTACGAACACGTGAGCCAATACATCACGACTAGGGACACCTCTGCTGTTAACTCACTTAGCGAATGTCGTAGGACTGGAGAAGTGTACGAACACGTGAGCCAATACATCACGACTAGGGAGACCTCTGCTGTTACACTGACTTAGCGAATGTCATAGGATTGGAGAAGTGTACGAACACGTGAGCCAATACATCACGACTAGGGACACCTCTGCTGTTACACTGACTTAGCGAATGTCATAGGATTGGAAAAGTGTACGAACACGTGAGCCAATACATCACGACTAGGGACACCTCTGCTGTTAACTCACTTAGCGAATGTCGTAGGACTGGAGAAGTGTACGAACACGTGAGCCAATACATCACGACTAGGGAGACCTCTGCTGTTACACTGACTTAGCGAATGTCATAGGATTGGAGAAGTGTACGAACACGTGAGCCAATACATCACGACTAGGGACACCTCTGCTGTTAGACTTAGCGAATGTCATAGGATTGGAGAAGTGTACGAACACGTGAGCCAATACATCACGACTAGGGACACCTCTGCTGTTACACTGACTTAGCGAATGTCATAGGATTGGAGAAGTGTACGAACACGTGAGCCAATACATCACGACTAGGGACACCTCTGCTGTTAGACTTAGCGAATGTCATAGGATTGGAGAAGTGTACGAACACGTGAGCCAATACATCACGACTAGGGACACCTCTGCTGTTACACTGACTTAGCGAATGTCATAGGATTGGAAAAGTGTACGAACACGTGAGCCAATACATCACGACTAGGGACACCTCTGCTGTTAACTCACTTAGCGAATGTCGTAGGACTGGAGAAGTGTACGAACACGTGAGCCAATACATCACGACTAGGGAGACCTCTGCTGTTACACTGACTTAGCGAATGTCATAGGATTGGAGAAGTGTACGAACACGTGAGCCAATACATCACGACTAGGGACACCTCTGCTGTTAACTCACTTAGCGAATGTCGTAGGACTGGAGAAGTGTACGAACACGTGAGCCAATACATCACGACTAGGGAGACCTCTGCTGTTACACTGACTTAGCGAATGTCATAGGATTGGAGAAGTGTACGAACACGTGAGCCAATACATCACGACTAGGGACACCTCTGCTGTTAGACTTAGCGAATGTCATAGGATTGGAGAAGTGTACGAACACGTGAGCCAATACATCACGACTAGGGACACCTCTGCTGTTACACTGACTTAGCGAATGTCATAGGATTGGAGAAGTGTACGAACACGTGAGCCAATACATCACGACTAGGGACACCTCTGCTGTTAGACTTAGCGAATGTCATAGGATTGGAGAAGTGTACGAACACGTGAGCCAATACATCACGACTAGTGACACCTCTGCTGTTACACTGACTTAGCGAATGTCATAGGATTGGAAAAGTGTACGAACACGTGAGCCAATACATCACGACTAGGGACACCTCTGCTGTTAACTCACTTAGCGAATGTCGTAGGACTGGAGAAGTGTACGAACACGTGAGCCAATACATCACGACTAGGGAGACCTCTGCTGTTACACTGACTTAGCGAATGTCATAGGATTGGAGAAGTGTACGAACACGTGAGCCAATACATCACGACTAGGGACACCTCTGCTGTTAGACTTAGCGAATGTCATAGGATTGGAGAAGTGTACGAACACGTGAGCCAATACATCACGACTAGGGACACCTCTGCTGTTAGACTTAGCGAATGTCATAGGATTGGAGAAGTGTACGAACACGTGAGCGAATACATCAAGACTAGGGACACCTCTGCTGTTAAACTGACTTAGCGAATGTCATAGGATTGGAGAAGTGTACGAACACGTGAGCCAATACATCACGACTAGGGACACCTCTGCTGTTACACTCACTTAGCGAATGTCATAGGATTGGAGAAGTGTACGAACACGTGAGCTAATACATCACGACTAGGGACACCTCTGCTGTTACACTGACTTAGCGAATGTCATAGGATTGGAGAAGTGTACGAACACGTGAGCGAATACATCAAGACTAGGGACACCTCTGCTGTTACACTGACTTAGCGAATGTCATAGGATTGGAGAAGTGTACGAACACGTGAGCGAATACATCAAGACTAGGGACACCTCTGCTGTTACACTGACTTAGCGAATGTCATAGGATTGGAAAAGTGTACGAACACGTGAGCCAATACATCACGACTAGGGACACCTCTGCTGTTAACTCACTTAGCGAATGTCGTAGGACTGGAGAAGTGTACGAACACGTGAGCCAATACATCACGACTAGGGAGACCTCTGCTGTTACACTGACTTAGCGAATGTCATAGGATTGGAGAAGTGTACGAACACGTGAGCCAATACATCACGACTAGGGACACCTCTGCTGTTAGACTTAGCGAATGTCATAGGATTGGAGAAGTGTACGAACACGTGAGCCAATACATCACGACTAGGGACACCTCTGCTGTTACACTGACTTAGCGAATGACATAGGATTGGAGAAGTGTACGAACACGTGAGCGAATACATCAAGACTAGGGACACCTCTGCTGTTACACTGACTTAGCGAATGTCATAGGATTGGAGAAGTGTACGAACACGTGAGCGAATACATCAAGACTAGGGACACCTCTGCTGTTAAACTGACTTAGCGAATGTCATAGGATTGGAGAAGTGTACGAACACGTGAGCGAATACATCAAGACTAGGGACACCTCTGCTGTTAAACTGACTTAGCGAATGTCATAGGATTGGAGAAGTGTACGAACACGTGAGCCAATACATCACGACTAGGGACACCTCTGCTGTTACACTGACTTAGCGAATGTCATAGGATTGGAGAAGTGTACGAACACGTGAGCGAATACATCAAGACTAGGGACACCTCTGCTGTTAAACTGACTTAGCGAATGTCATAGGATTGGAGAAGTGTACGAACACGTGAGCGAATACATCAAGACTAGGGACACCTCTGCTGTTAAACTGACTTAGCGAATGTCATAGGATTGGAGAAGTGTACGAACACGTGAGCGAATACATCAAGACTAGGGACACCTCTGCTGTTACACTGACTTAGCGAATGTCATAGGATTGGAGAAGTGTACGAACACGTGAGCGAATACATCAAGACTAGGGACACCTCTGCTGTTAAACTGACTTAGCGAATGTCATAGGATTGGAGAAGTGTACGAACACGTGAGCGAATACATCAAGACTAGGGACACCTCTGCTGTTAAACTGACTTAGCGAATGTCATAGGATTGGAGAAGTGTACGAACACGTGAGCCAATACATCACGACTAGGGACACCTCTGCTGTTAACTCACTTAGCGAATGTCGTAGGACTGGAGAAGTGTACGAACACGTGAGCCAATACATCACGACTAGGGAGACCTCTGCTGTTACACTGACTTAGCGAATGTCATAGGATTGGAGAAGTGTACGAACACGTGAGCCAATACATCACGACTAGGGACACCTCTGCTGTTAGACTTAGCGAATGTCATAGGATTGGAGAAGTGTACGAACACGTGAGCCAATACATCACGACTAGGGACACCTCTGCTGTTACACTGACTTAGCGAATGTCATAGGATTGGAAAAGTGTACGAACACGTGAGCCAATACATCACGACTAGGGACACCTCTGCTGTTAACTCACTTAGCGAATGTCGTAGGACTGGAGAAGTGTACGAACACGTGAGCCAATACATCACGACTAGGGAGACCTCTGCTGTTACACTGACTTAGCGAATGTCATAGGATTGGAGAAGTGTACGAACACGTGAGCCAATACATCACGACTAGGGACACCTCTGCTGTTAGACTTAGCGAATGTCATAGGATTGGAGAAGTGTACGAACACGTGAGCCAATACATCACGACTAGGGACACCTCTGCTGTTACACTGACTTAGCGAATGTCATAGGATTGGAGAAGTGTACGAACACGTGAGCGAATACATCAAGACTAGGGACACCTCTGCTGTTAAACTGACTTAGCGAATGTCATAGGATTGGAGAAGTGTACGAACATGTGAGGCGATACATCACGACTAGGGACACCTCTGCTGTTACACTGACTTAGCGAATGTCATAGGATTGGAGAAGTGTACGAACACGTGAGCGAATACATCAAGACTAGGGACACCTCTGCTGTTAAACTGACTTAGCGAATGTCATAGGATTGGAGAAGTGTACGAACACGTGAGCGAATACATCAAGACTAGGGACACCTCTGCTGTTAAACTGACTTAGCGAATGTCATAGGATTGGAGAAGTGTACGAACACGTGAGCGAATACATCAAGACTAGGGACACCTCTGCTGTTAAACTGACTTAGCGAATGTCATAGGATTGGAGAAGTGTACGAACACGTGAGCCAATACATCACGACTAGGGACACCTCTGCTGTTACACTGACTTAGCGAATGTCATAGGATTGGAGAAGTGTACGAACACGTGAGCGAATACATCAAGACTAGGGACACCTCTGCTGTTAAACTGACTTAGCGAATGTCATAGGATTGGAGAAGTGTACGAACACGTGAGCGAATACATCAAGACTAGGGACACCTCTGCTGTTACACTGACTTAGCGAATGTCATAGGATTGGAGAAGTGTACGAACACGTGAGCCAATACATCACGACTAGGGACACCTCTGCTGTTAGACTTAGCGAATGTCATAGGATTGGAGAAGTGTACGAACACGTGAGCCAATACATCACGACTAGGGACACCTCTGCTGTTACACTGACTTAGCGAATGTCATAGGATTGGAGAAGTGTACGAACACGTGAGCCAATACATCACGACTAGGGACACCTCTGCTGTTACACTCACTTAGCGAATGTCATATGATTGGAGAAGTGTACGAACACGTGAGCCAATACATCACGACTAGGGACACCTCTGCTGTTACACTCACTTAGCGAATGTCATAGGATTGGAGAAGTGTACGAACACGTGAGCCAATACATCACGACTAGGGACACCTCTGCTGTTACACTGACTTAGCGAATGTCATAGGATTGGAGAAGTGTACGAACACGTGAGCGAATACATCTAGACTAGGGACACCTCTGCTGTTAAACTGACTTAGCGAATGTCATAGGATTGGAGAAGTGTACGAACACGTGAGCCAATACATCACGACTAGGGACACCTCTGCTGTTAGACTTAGCGAATGTCATAGGATTGGAGAAGTGTACGAACACGTGAGCGAATACATCAAGACTAGGGACACCTCTGCTGTTAAACTGAGTTAGCGAATGTCATAGGATTGGAGAAGTGTACGAACATGTGAGGCGATACATCATGACTAGGGACACCTCTGCTGTTACACTGACTTAGCGAATGTCATAGGATTGGAGAAGTGTACGAACACGTGAGCCAATACATCACGACTAGGGACACCTCTGCTGTTACACTCACTTAGCGAATGTCATAGGATTGGAGAAGTGTACGAACACGTGAGCCAATACATCACGACTAGGGACACCTCTGCTGTTACACTCACTTAGCGAATGTCATAGGATTGGAGAAGTGTACGAACACGTGAGCCAATACATCACGACTAGGGACACCTCTGCTGTTACACTGACTTAGCGAATGTCATAGGATTGGAGAAGTGTACGAACACGTGAGCGAATACATCAAGACTAGGGACACCTCTGCTGTTAAACTGACTTAGCGAATGTCATAGGATTGGAGAAGTGTACGAACACGTGAGCCAATACATCACGACTAGGGACACCTCTGCTGTTAGACTTAGCGAATGTCATAGGATTGGAGAAGTGTACGAACACGTGAGCCAATACATCACGACTAGGGACACCTCTGCTGTTACACTGACTTAGCGAATGTCATAGGATTGGAGAAGTGTACGAACACGTGAGCGAATACATCAAGACTAGGGACACCTCTGCTGTTAAACTGACTTAGCGAATGTCATAGGATTGGAGAAGTGTACGAACATGTGAGGCGATACATCACGACTAGGGACACCTCTGCTGTTACACTGACTTAGCGAATGTCATAGGATTGGAGAAGTGTACGAACACGTGAGCGAATACATCAAGACTAGGGACACCTCTGCTGTTAAACTGACTTAGCGAATGTCATAGGATTGGAGAAGTGTACGAACACGTGAGCCAATACATCACGACTAGGGACACCTCTGCTGTTAGACTTAGCGAATGTCATAGGATTGGAGAAGTGTACGAACACGTGAGCCAATACATCACGACTAGGGACACCTCTGCTGTTACACTGACTTAGCGAATGTCATAGGATTGGAGAAGTGTACGAACACGTGAGCGAATACATCAAGACTAGGGACACCTCTGCTGTTAAACTGACTTAGCGAATGTCATAGGATTGGAGAAGTGTACGAACACGTGAGCCAATACATCACGACTAGGGACACCTCTGCTGTTAGACTTAGCGAATGTCATAGGATTGGAGAAGTGTACGAACACGTGAGCCAATACATCACGACTAGGGACACCTCTGCTGTTACACTGACTTAGCGAATGTCATAGGATTGGAGAAGTGTACGAACACGTGAGCGAATACATCAAGACTAGGGACACCTCTGCTGTTAAACTGACTTAGCGAATGTCATAGGATTGGAGAAGTGTACGAACACGTGAGCGAATACATCAAGACTAGGGACACCTCTGCTGTTAAACTGACTTAGCGAATGTCATAGGATTGGAGAAGTGTACGAACACGTGAGCGAATACATCAAGACTAGGGACACCTCTGCTGTTAAACTGACTTAGCGAATGTCATAGGATTGGAGAAGTGTACGAACACGTGAGCCAATACATCACGACTAGGGACACCTCTGCTGTTAGACTTAGCGAATGTCATAGGATTGGAGAAGTGTACGAACACGTGAGCCAATACATCACGACTAGGGACACCTCTGCTGTTACACTGACTTAGCGAATGTCATAGGATTGGAGAAGTGTACGAACACGTGAGCGAATACATCAAGACTAGGGACACCTCTGCTGTTAAACTGACTTAGCGAATGTCATAGGATTGGAGAAGTGTACGAACATGTGAGGCGATACATCACGACTAGGGACACCTCTGCTGTTACACTGACTTAGCGAATGTCATAGGATTGGAGAAGTGTACGAACACGTGAGCGAATACATCAAGACTAGGGACACCTCTGCTGTTAAACTGACTTAGCGAATGTCATAGGATTGGAGAAGTGTACGAACACGTGAGCCAATACATCACGACTAGGGACACCTCTGCTGTTAGACTTAGCGAATGTCATAGGATTGGAGAAGTGTACGAACACGTGAGCCAATACATCACGACTAGGGACACCTCTGCTGTTACACTGACTTAGCGAATGTCATAGGATTGGAGAAGTGTACGAACACGTGAGCGAATACATCAAGACTAGGGACACCTCTGCTGTTAAACTGACTTAGCGAATGTCATAGGATTGGAGAAGTGTACGAACACGTGAGCCAATACATCACGACTAGGGAGACCTCTGCTGTTACACTGACTTAGCGAATGTCATAGGATTGGAGAAGTGTACGAACACGTGAGCCAATACATCACGACTAGGGACACCTCTGCTGTTAGACTTAGCGAATGTCATAGGATTGGAGAAGTGTACGAACACGTGAGCCAATACATCACGACTAGGGACACCTCTGCTGTTACACTGACTTAGCGAATGTCATAGGATTGGAGAAGTGTACGAACACGTGAGCCAATACATCACGACTAGGGACACCTCTGCTGTTAGACTTAGCGAATGTCATAGGATTGGAGAAGTGTACGAACACGTGAGCCAATACATCACGACTAGGGACACCTCTGCTGTTACACTGAATTAGCGAATGTCATAGGATTGGAAAAGTGTACGAACACGTGAGCCAATACATCACGACTAGGGACACCTCTGCTGTTAACTCACTTAGCGAATGTCGTAGGACTGGAGAAGTGTACGAACACGTGAGCCAATACATCACGACTAGGGAGACCTCTGCTGTTACACTGACTTAGCGAATGTCATAGGATTGGAGAAGTGTACGAACACGTGAGCCAATACATCACGACTAGGGACACCTCTGCTGTTAACTCACTTAGCGAATGTCGTAGGACTGGAGAAGTGTACGAACACGTGAGCCAATACATCACGACTAGGGAGACCTCTGCTGTTACACTGACTTAGCGAATGTCATAGGATTGGAGAAGTGTACGAACACGTGAGCCAATACATCACGACTAGGGACACCTCTGCTGTTAGACTTAGCGAATGTCATAGGATTGGAGAAGTGTACGAACACGTGAGCCAATACATCACGACTAGGGACACCTCTGCTGTTACACTGACTTAGCGAATGTCATAGGATTGGAGAAGTGTACGAACACGTGAGCCAATACATCACGACTAGGGACACCTCTGCTGTTAGACTTAGCGAATGTCATAGGATTGGAGAAGTGTACGAACACGTGAGCCAATACATCACGACTAGTGACACCTCTGCTGTTACACTGACTTAGCGAATGTCATAGGATTGGAAAAGTGTACGAACACGTGAGCCAATACATCACGACTAGGGACACCTCTGCTGTTAACTCACTTAGCGAATGTCGTAGGACTGGAGAAGTGTACGAACACGTGAGCCAATACATCACGACTAGGGAGACCTCTGCTGTTACACTGACTTAGCGAATGTCATAGGATTGGAGAAGTGTACGAACACGTGAGCCAATACATCACGACTAGGGACACCTCTGCTGTTAGACTTAGCGAATGTCATAGGATTGGAGAAGTGTACGAACACGTGAGCCAATACATCACGACTAGGGACACCTCTGCTGTTAGACTTAGCGAATGTCATAGGATTGGAGAAGTGTACGAACACGTGAGCGAATACATCAAGACTAGGGACACCTCTGCTGTTAAACTGACTTAGCGAATGTCATAGGATTGGAGAAGTGTACGAACACGTGAGCCAATACATCACGACTAGGGACACCTCTGCTGTTACACTCACTTAGCGAATGTCATAGGATTGGAGAAGTGTACGAACACGTGAGCTAATACATCACGACTAGGGACACCTCTGCTGTTACACTGACTTAGCGAATGTCATAGGATTGGAGAAGTGTACGAACACGTGAGCGAATACATCAAGACTAGGGACACCTCTGCTGTTACACTGACTTAGCGAATGTCATAGGATTGGAGAAGTGTACGAACACGTGAGCGAATACATCAAGACTAGGGACACCTCTGCTGTTACACTGACTTAGCGAATGTCATAGGATTGGAAAAGTGTACGAACACGTGAGCCAATACATCACGACTAGGGACACCTCTGCTGTTAACTCACTTAGCGAATGTCGTAGGACTGGAGAAGTGTACGAACACGTGAGCCAATACATCACGACTAGGGAGACCTCTGCTGTTACACTGACTTAGCGAATGTCATTGGATTGGAGAAGTGTACGAACACGTGAGCCAATACATCACGACTAGGGACACCTCTGCTGTTAGACTTAGCGAATGTCATAGGATTGGAGAAGTGTACGAACACGTGAGCCAATACATCACGACTAGGGACACCTCTGCTGTTACACTGACTTAGCGAATGTCATAGGATTGGAGAAGTGTACGAACACGTGAGCGAATACATCAAGACTAGGGACACCTCTGCTGTTACACTGACTTAGCGAATGTCATAGGATTGGAGAAGTGTACGAACACGTGAGCGAATACATCAAGACTAGGGACACCTCTGCTGTTAAACTGACTTAGCGAATGTCATAGGATTGGAGAAGTGTACGAACACGTGAGCGAATACATCAAGACTAGGGACACCTCTGCTGTTAAACTGACTTAGCGAATGTCATAGGATTGGAGAAGTGTACGAACACGTGAGCCAATACATCACGACTAGGGACACCTCTGCTGTTACACTGACTTAGCGAATGTCATAGGATTGGAGAAGTGTACGAACACGTGAGCGAATACATCAAGACTAGGGACACCTCTGCTGTTAAACTGACTTAGCGAATGTCATAGGATTGGAGAAGTGTACGAACACGTGAGCGAATACATCAAGACTAGGGACACCTCTGCTGTTAAACTGACTTAGCGAATGTCATAGGATTGGAGAAGTGTACGAACACGTGAGCGAATACATCAAGACTAGGGACACCTCTGCTGTTACACTGACTTAGCGAATGTCATAGGATTGGAGAAGTGTACGAACACGTGAGCGAATACATCAAGACTAGGGACACCTCTGCTGTTAAACTGACTTAGCGAATGTCATAGGATTGGAGAAGTGTACGAACACGTGAGCGAATACATCAAGACTAGGGACACCTCTGCTGTTAAACTGACTTAGCGAATGTCATAGGATTGGAGAAGTGTACGAACACGTGAGCCAATACATCACGACTAGGGACACCTCTGCTGTTAACTCACTTAGCGAATGTCGTAGGACTGGAGAAGTGTACGAACACGTGAGCCAATACATCACGACTAGGGAGACCTCTGCTGTTACACTGACTTAGCGAATGTCATAGGATTGGAGAAGTGTACGAACACGTGAGCCAATACATCACGACTAGGGACACCTCTGCTGTTAGACTTAGCGAATGTCATAGGATTGGAGAAGTGTACGAACACGTGAGCCAATACATCACGACTAGGGACACCTCTGCTGTTACACTGACTTAGCGAATGTCATAGGATTGGAAAAGTGTACGAACACGTGAGCCAATACATCACGACTAGGGACACCTCTGCTGTTAACTCACTTAGCGAATGTCGTAGGACTGGAGAAGTGTACGAACACGTGAGCCAATACATCACGACTAGGGAGACCTCTGCTGTTACACTGACTTAGCGAATGTCATAGGATTGGAGAAGTGTACGAACACGTGAGCCAATACATCACGACTAGGGACACCTCTGCTGTTAGACTTAGCGAATGTCATAGGATTGGAGAAGTGTACGAACACGTGAGCCAATACATCACGACTAGGGACACCTCTGCTGTTACACTGACTTAGCGAATGTCATAGGATTGGAGAAGTGTACGAACACGTGAGCGAATACATCAAGACTAGGGACACCTCTGCTGTTAAACTGACTTAGCGAATGTCATAGGATTGGAGAAGTGTACGAACATGTGAGGCGATACATCACGACTAGGGACACCTCTGCTGTTACACTGACTTAGCGAATGTCATAGGATTGGAGAAGTGTACGAACACGTGAGCGAATACATCAAGACTAGGGACACCTCTGCTGTTAAACTGACTTAGCGAATGTCATAGGATTGGAGAAGTGTACGAACACGTGAGCGAATACATCAAGACTAGGGACACCTCTGCTGTTAAACTGACTTAGCGAATGTCATAGGATTGGAGAAGTGTACGAACACGTGAGCGAATACATCAAGACTAGGGACACCTCTGCTGTTAAACTGACTTAGCGAATGTCATAGGATTGGAGAAGTGTACGAACACGTGAGCCAATACATCACGACTAGGGACACCTCTGCTGTTACACTGACTTAGCGAATGTCATAGGATTGGAGAAGTGTACGAACACGTGAGCGAATACATCAAGACTAGGGACACCTCTGCTGTTAAACTGACTTAGCGAATGTCATAGGATTGGAGAAGTGTACGAACACGTGAGCGAATACATCAAGACTAGGGACACCTCTGCTGTTACACTGACTTAGCGAATGTCATAGGATTGGAGAAGTGTACGAACACGTGAGCCAATACATCACGACTAGGGACACCTCTGCTGTTAGACTTAGCGAATGTCATAGGATTGGAGAAGTGTACGAACACGTGAGCCAATACATCACGACTAGGGACACCTCTGCTGTTACACTGACTTAGCGAATGTCATAGGATTGGAGAAGTGTACGAACACGTGAGCGAATACATCAAGACTAGGGACACCTCTGCTGTTAAACTGAGTTAGCGAATGTCATAGGATTGGAGAAGTGTACGAACATGTGAGGCGATACATCACGACTAGGGACACCTCTGCTGTTACACTGACTTAGCGAATGTCATAGGATTGGAGAAGTGTACGAACACGTGAGCCAATACATCACGACTAGGGACACCTCTGCTGTTACACTCACTTAGCGAATGTCATATGATTGGAGAAGTGTACGAACACGTGAGCCAATACATCACGACTAGGGACACCTCTGCTGTTACACTCACTTAGCGAATGTCATAGGATTGGAGAAGTGTACGAACACGTGAGCCAATACATCACGACTAGGGACACCTCTGCTGTTACACTGACTTAGCGAATGTCATAGGATTGGAGAAGTGTACGAACACGTGAGCGAATACATCTAGACTAGGGACACCTCTGCTGTTAAACTGACTTAGCGAATGTCATAGGATTGGAGAAGTGTACGAACACGTGAGCCAATACATCACGACTAGGGACACCTCTGCTGTTAGACTTAGCGAATGTCATAGGATTGGAGAAGTGTACGAACACGTGAGCGAATACATCAAGACTAGGGACACCTCTGCTGTTAAACTGAGTTAGCGAATGTCATAGGATTGGAGAAGTGTACGAACATGTGAGGCGATACATCATGACTAGGGACACCTCTGCTGTTACACTGACTTAGCGAATGTCATAGGATTGGAGAAGTGTACGAACACGTGAGCCAATACATCACGACTAGGGACACCTCTGCTGTTACACTCACTTAGCGAATGTCATAGGATTGGAGAAGTGTACGAACACGTGAGCCAATACATCACGACTAGGGACACCTCTGCTGTTACACTCACTTAGCGAATGTCATAGGATTGGAGAAGTGTACGAACACGTGAGCCAATACATCACGACTAGGGACACCTCTGCTGTTACACTGACTTAGCGAATGTCATAGGATTGGAGAAGTGTACGAACACGTGAGCGAATACATCAAGACTAGGGACACCTCTGCTGTTAAACTGACTTAGCGAATGTCATAGGATTGGAGAAGTGTACGAACACGTGAGCCAATACATCACGACTAGGGACACCTCTGCTGTTAGACTTAGCGAATGTCATAGGATTGGAGAAGTGTACGAACACGTGAGCCAATACATCACGACTAGGGACACCTCTGCTGTTACACTGACTTAGCGAATGTCATAGGATTGGAGAAGTGTACGAACACGTGAGCGAATACATCAAGACTAGGGACACCTCTGCTGTTAAACTGACTTAGCGAATGTCATAGAATTGGAGAAGTGTACGAACATGTGAGGCGATACATCACGACTAGGGACACCTCTGCTGTTACACTGACTTAGCGAATGTCATAGGATTGGAGAAGTGTACGAACACGTGAGCGAATACATCAAGACTAGGGACACCTCTGCTGTTAAACTGACTTAGCGAATGTCATAGGATTGGAGAAGTGTACGAACACGTGAGCCAATACATCACGACTAGGGACACCTCTGCTGTTAGACTTAGCGAATGTCATAGGATTGGAGAAGTGTACGAACACGTGAGCCAATACATCACGACTAGGGACACCTCTGCTGTTACACTGACTTAGCGAATGTCATAGGATTGGAGAAGTGTACGAACACGTGAGCGAATACATCAAGACTAGGGACACCTCTGCTGTTAAACTGACTTAGCGAATGTCATAGGATTGGAGAAGTGTACGAACACGTGAGCCAATACATCACGACTAGGGACACCTCTGCTGTTAGACTTAGCGAATGTCATAGGATTGGAGAAGTGTACGAACACGTGAGCCAATACATCACGACTAGGGACACCTCTGCTGTTACACTGACTTAGCGAATGTCATAGGATTGGAGAAGTGTACGAACACGTGAGCGAATACATCAAGACTAGGGACACCTCTGCTGTTAAACTGACTTAGCGAATGTCATAGGATTGGAGAAGTGTACGAACACGTGAGCGAATACATCAAGACTAGGGACACCTCTGCTGTTAAACTGACTTAGCGAATGTCATAGGATTGGAGAAGTGTACGAACACGTGAGCGAATACATCAAGACTAGGGACACCTCTGCTGTTAAACTGACTTAGCGAATGTCATAGGATTGGAGAAGTGTACGAACACGTGAGCCAATACATCACGACTAGGGACACCTCTGCTGTTAGACTTAGCGAATGTCATAGGATTGGAGAAGTGTACGAACACGTGAGCCAATACATCACGACTAGGGACACCTCTGCTGTTACACTGACTTAGCGAATGTCATAGGATTGGAGAAGTGTACGAACACGTGAGCGAATACATCAAGACTAGGGACACCTCTGCTGTTAAACTGACTTAGCGAATGTCATAGGATTGGAGAAGTGTACGAACATGTGAGGCGATACATCACGACTAGGGACACCTCTGCTGTTACACTGACTTAGCGAATGTCATAGGATTGGAGAAGTGTACGAACACGTGAGCGAATACATCAAGACTAGGGACACCTCTGCTGTTAAACTGACTTAGCGAATGTCATAGGATTGGAGAAGTGTACGAACACGTGAGCCAATACATCACGACTAGGGACACCTCTGCTGTTAGACTTAGCGAATGTCATAGGATTGGAGAAGTGTACGAACACGTGAGCCAATACATCACGACTAGGGACACCTCTGCTGTTACACTGACTTAGCGAATGTCATAGGATTGGAGAAGTGTACGAACACGTGAGCGAATACATCAAGACTAGGGACACCTCTGCTGTTAAACTGACTTAGCGAATGTCATAGGATTGGAGAAGTGTACGAACACGTGAGCCAATACATCACGACTAGGGACACCTCTGCTGTTAGACTTAGCGAATGTCATAGGATTGGAGAAGTGTACGAACACGTGAGCCAATACATCACGACTAGGGACACCTCTGCTGTTACACTGACTTAGCGAATGTCATAGGATTGGAGAAGTGTACGAACACGTGAGCGAATACATCAAGACTAGGGACACCTCTGCTGTTAAACTGACTTAGCGAATGTCATAGGATTGGAGAAGTGTACGAACACGTGAGCGAATACATCAAGACTAGGGACACCTCTGCTGTTAAACTGACTTAGCGAATGTCATAGGATTGGAGAAGTGTACGAACACGTGAGCGAATACATCAAGACTAGGGACACCTCTGCTGTTAAACTGACTTAGCGAATGTCATAGGATTGGAGAAGTGTACGAACACGTGAGCCAATACATCACGACTAGGGACACCTCTGCTGTTACACTGACTTAGCGAATGTCATAGGATTGGAGAAGTGTACGAACACGTGAGCGAATACATCAAGACTAGGGACACCTCTGCTGTTAAACTGACTTAGCGAATGTCATAGGATTGGAGAAGTGTACGAACACGTGAGCGAATACATCAAGACTAGGGACACCTCTGCTGTTACACTGACTTAGCGAATGTCATAGGATTGGAGAAGTGTACGAACACGTGAGCCAATACATCACGACTAGGGACACCTCTGCTGTTACACTGACTTAGCGAATGTCATAGGATTGGAGAAGTGTACGAACACGTGAGCGAATACATCAAGACTAGGGACACCTCTGCTGTTAAACTGAGTTAGCGAATGTCATAGGATTGGAGAAGTGTACGAACATGTGAGGCGATACATCACGACTAGGGACACCTCTGCTGTTACACTGACTTAGCGAATGTCATAGGATTGGAGAAGTGTACGAACACGTGAGCCAATACATCACGACTAGGGACACCTCTGCTGTTACACTCACTTAGCGAATGTCATAGGATTGGAGAAGTGTACGAACACGTGAGCCAATACATCACGACTAGGGACACCTCTGCTGTTACACTCACTTAGCGAATGTCATAGGATTGGAGAAGTGTACGAACACGTGAGCCAATACATCACGACTAGGGACACCTCTGCTGTTACACTGACTTAGCGAATGTCATAGGATTGGAGAAGTGTACGAACACGTGAACGAATACATCAAGACTAGGGACACCTCTGCTGTTAAACTGACTTAGCGAATGTCATAGGATTGGAGAAGTGTACGAACACGTGAGCCAATACATCACGACTAGGGACACCTCTGCTGTTAGACTTAGCGAATGTCATAGGATTGGAGAAGTGTACGAACACGTGAGCGAATACATCAAGACTAGGGACACCTCTGCTGTTAAACTGAGTTAGCGAATGTCATAGGATTGGAGAAGTGTACGAACATGTGAGGCGATACATCATGACTAGGGACACCTCTGCTGTTACACTGACTTAGCGAATGTCATAGGATTGGAGAAGTGTACGAACACGTGAGCCAATACATCACGACTAGGGACACCTCTGCTGTTACACTCACTTAGCGAATGTCATAGGATTGGAGAAGTGTACGAACACGTGAGCCAATACATCACGACTAGGGACACCTCTGCTGTTACACTCACTTAGCGAATGTCATAGGATTGGAGAAGTGTACGAACACGTGAGCCAATACATCACGACTAGGGACACCTCTGCTGTTACACTGACTTAGCGAATGTCATAGGATTGGAGAAGTGTACGAACACGTGAGCGAATACATCAAGACTAGGGACACCTCTGCTGTTAAACTGACTTAGCGAATGTCATAGGATTGGAGAAGTGTACGAACACGTGAGCCAATACATCACGACTAGGGACACCTCTGCTGTTAGACTTAGCGAATGTCATAGGATTGGAGAAGTGTACGAACACGTGAGCGAATACATCAAGACTAGGGACACCTCTGCTGTTAAACTGAGTTAGCGAATGTCATAGGATTGGAGAAGTGTACGAACATGTGAGGCGATACATCATGACTAGGGACACCTCTGCTGTTACACTGACTTAGCGAATGTCATAGGATTGGAGAAGTGTACGAACACGTGAGCCAATACATCACGACTAGGGACACCTCTGCTGTTACACTCACTTAGCGAATGTCATAGGATTGGAGAAGTGTACGAACACGTGAGCCAATACATCACGACTAGGGACACCTCTGCTGTTACACTCACTTAGCGAATGTCATAGGATTGGAGAAGTGTACGAACACGTGAGCCAATACATCACGACTAGGGACACCTCTGCTGTTACACTCACTTAGCGAATGTCATAGGATTGGAGAAGTGTACGAACACGTGAGCGAATACATCAAGACTAGGGACACCTCTGCTGTTAAACTGACTTAGCGAATGTCATAGGATTGGAGAAGTGTACGAACATGTGAGGCGATACATCACGACTAGGGACACCTCTGCTGTTACACTGACTTAGCGAATGTCATAGGATTGGAGAAGTGTACGAACACGTGAGCGAATACATCAAGACTAGGGACACCTCTGCTGTTAAACTGACTTAGCGAATGTCATAGGATTGGAGAAGTGTACGAACACGTGAGCGAATACATCAAGACTAGGGACACCTCTGCTGTTAAACTGACTTAGCGAATGTCATAGGATTGGAGAAGTGTACGAACACGTGAGCGAATACATCAAGACTAGGGACACCTCTGCTGTTAAACTGACTTAGCGAATGTCATAGGATTGGAGAAGTGTACGAACACGTGAGCCAATACATCACGACTAGGGACACCTCTGCTGTTACACTGACTTAGCGAATGTCATAGGATTGGAGAAGTGTACGAACACGTGAGCGAATACATCAAGACTAGGGACACCTCTGCTGTTAAACTGACTTAGCGAATGTCATAGGATTGGAGAAGTGTACGAACACGTGAGCGAATACATCAAGACTAGGGACACCTCTGCTGTTACACTGACTTAGCGAATGTCATAGGATTGGAGAAGTGTACGAACACGTGAGCCAATACATCACGACTAGGGACACCTCTGCTGTTAGACTTAGCGAATGTCATAGGATTGGAGAAGTGTACGAACACGTGAGCCAATACATCACGACTAGGGACACCTCTGCTGTTACACTGACTTAGCGAATGTCATAGGATTGGAGAAGTGTACGAACACGTGAGCGAATACATCAAGACTAGGGACACCTCTGCTGTTAAACTGAGTTAGCGAATGTCATAGGATTGGAGAAGTGTACGAACATGTGAGGCGATACATCACGACTAGGGACACCTCTGCTGTTACACTGACTTAGCGAATGTCATAGGATTGGAGAAGTGTACGAACACGTGAGCCAATACATCACGACTAGGGACACCTCTGCTGTTACACTCACTTAGCGAATGTCATAGGATTGGAGAAGTGTACGAACACGTGAGCCAATACATCACGACTAGGGACACCTCTGCTGTTACACTGACTTAGCGAATGTCATAGGATTGGAGAAGTGTACGAACACGTGAGCGAATACATCAAGACTAGGGACACCTCTGCTGTTAAACTGAGTTAGCGAATGTCATAGGATTGGAGAAGTGTACGAACATGTGAGGCGATACATCACGACTAGGGACACCTCTGCTGTTACACTGACTTAGCGAATGTCATAGGATTGGAGAAGTGTACGAACACGTGAGCCAATACATCACGACTAGGGACACCTCTGCTGTTACACTCACTTAGCGAATGTCATAGGATTGGAGAAGTGTACGAACACGTGAGCCAATACATCACGACTAGGGACACCTCTGCTGTTACACTGACTTAGCGAATGTCATAGGATTGGAGAAGTGTACGAACACGTGAGCCAATACATCACGACTAGGGACACCTCTGCTGTTACACTCACTTAGCGAATGTCATAGGATTGGAGAAGTGTACGAACACGTGAGCCAATACATCACGACTAGGGACACCTCTGCTGTTACACTGACTTAGCGAATGTCATAGGATTGGAGAAGTGTACGAACACGTGAGCGAATACATCAAGACTAGGGACACCTCTGCTGTTAAACTGAGTTAGCGAATGTCATAGGATTGGAGAAGTGTACGAACATGTGAGGCGATACATCACGACTAGGGACACCTCTGCTGTTACACTGACTTAGCGAATGTCATAGGATTGGAGAAGTGTACGAACACGTGAGCCAATACATCACGACTAGGGACACCTCTGCTGTTACACTCACTTAGCGAATGTCATAGGATTGGAGAAGTGTACGAACACGTGAGCCAATACATCACGACTAGGGACACCTCTGCTGTTACACTGACTTAGCGAATGTCATAGGATTGGAGAAGTGTACGAACACGTGAGCGAATACATCAAGACTAGGGACACCTCTGCTGTTAAACTGACTTAGCGAATGTCATAAGATTGGAGAAGTGTACGAACACGTGAGCCAATACATCACGACTAGGGACACCTCTGCTGTTAGACTTAGCGAATGTCATAGGATTGGAGAAGTGTACGAACACGTGAGCGAATACATCAAGACTAGGGACACCTCTGCTGTTAAACTGAGTTAGCGAATGTCATAGGATTGGAGAAGTGTACGAACATGTGAGGCGATACATCATGACTAGGGACACCTCTGCTGTTACACTGACTTAGCGAATGTCATAGGATTGGAGAAGTGTACGAACACGTGAGCCAATACATCACGACTAGGGACACCTCTGCTGTTACACTGACTTAGCGAATGTCATAGGATTGGAGAAGTGTACGAACACGTGAGCCAATACATCACGACTAGGGACACCTCTGCTGTTACACTCACTTAGCGAATGTCATAGGATTGGAGAAGTGTACGAACACGTGAGCCAATACATCACGACTAGGGACACCTCTGCTGTTACACTCACTTAGCGAATGTCATAGGATTGGAGAAGTGTACGAACACGTGAGCCAATACATCACGACTAGGGACACCTCTGCTGTTACACTCACTTAGCGAATGTCATAGGATTGGAGAAGTGTACGAACACGTGAGCCAATACATCACGACTAGGGACACCTCTGCTGTTAGACTTAGCGAATGTCATAGGATTGGAGAAGTGTACGAACACGTGAGCCAATACATCACGACTAGGGACACCTCTGCTGTTACACTGACTTAGCGAATGTCATAGGATTGGAGAAGTGTACGAACACGTGAGCGAATACATCAAGACTAGGGACACCTCTGCTGTTAAACTGACTTAGCGAATGTCATAGGATTGGAGAAGTGTACGAACACGTGAGCGAATACATCAAGACTAGGGACACCTCTGCTGTTACACTGACTTAGCGAATGTCATAGGATTGGAGAAGTGTACGAACACGTGAGCCAATACATCACGACTAGGGACACCTCTGCTGTTAGACTTAGCGAATGTCATAGGATTGGAGAAGTGTACGAACACGTGAGCCAATACATCACGACTAGGGACACCTCTGCTGTTACACTGACTTAGCGAATGTCATAGGATTGGAGAAGTGTACGAACACGTGAGCGAATACATCAAGACTAGGGACACCTCTGCTGTTAAACTGAGTTAGCGAATGTCATAGGATTGGAGAAGTGTACGAACATGTGAGGCGATACATCACGACTAGGGACACCTCTGCTGTTACACTGACTTAGCGAATGTCATAGGATTGGAGAAGTGTACGAACACGTGAGCCAATACATCACGACTAGGGACACCTCTGCTGTTACACTCACTTAGCGAATGTCATAGGATTGGAGAAGTGTACGAACACGTGAGCCAATACATCACGACTAGGGACACCTCTGCTGTTACACTCACTTAGCGAATGTCATAGGATTGGAGAAGTGTACGAACACGTGAGCCAATACATCACGACTAGGGACACCTCTGCTGTTAGACTTAGCGAATGTCATAGGATTGGAGAAGTGTACGAACACGTGAGCCAATACATCACGACTAGGGACACCTCTGCTGTTACACTGACTTAGCGAATGTCATAGGATTGGAGAAGTGTACGAACACGTGAGCGAATACATCAAGACTAGGGACACCTCTGCTGTTAAACTGACTTAGCGAATGTCATAGGATTGGAGAAGTGTACGAACACGTGAGCGAATACATCAAGACTAGGGACACCTCTGCTGTTACACTGACTTAGCGAATGTCATAGGATTGGAGAAGTGTACGAACACGTGAGCCAATACATCACGACTAGGGACACCTCTGCTGTTAGACTTAGCGAATGTCATAGGATTGGAGAAGTGTACGAACACGTGAGCCAATACATCACGACTAGGGACACCTCTGCTGTTACACTGACTTAGCGAATGTCATAGGATTGGAGAAGTGTACGAACACGTGAGCGAATACATCAAGACTAGGGACACCTCTGCTGTTAAACTGAGTTAGCGAATGTCATAGGATTGGAGAAGTGTACGAACATGTGAGGCGATACATCACGACTAGGGACACCTCTGGTGTTACACTGACTTAGCGAATGTCATAGGATTGGAGAAGTGTACGAACACGTGAGCCAATACATCACGACTAGGGACACCTCTGCTGTTACACTCACTTAGCGAATGTCATAGGATTGGAGAAGTGTACGAACACGTGAGCCAATACATCACGACTAGGGACACCTCTGCTGTTACACTCACTTAGCGAATGTCATAGGATTGGAGAAGTGTACGAACACGTGAGCCAATACATCACGACTAGGGACACCTCTGCTGTTACACTGACTTAGCGAATGTCATAGGATTGGAGAAGTGTACGAACACGTGAGCGAATACATCAAGACTAGGGACACCTCTGCTGTTAAACTGACTTAGCGAATGTCATAGGATTGGAGAAGTGTACGAACACGTGAGCCAATACATCACGACTAGGGACACCTCTGCTGTTAGACTTAGCGAATGTCATAGGATTGGAGAAGTGTACGAACACGTGAGCGAATACATCAAGACTAGGGACACCTCTGCTGTTAAACTGAGTTAGCGAATGTCATAGGATTGGAGAAGTGTACGAACATGTGAGGCGATACATCACGACTAGGGACACCTCTGCTGTTACACTGACTTAGCGAATGTCATAGGATTGGAGAAGTGTACGAACACGTGAGCCAATACATCACGACTAGGGACACCTCTGCTGTTACACTCACTTAGCGAATGTCATAGGATTGGAGAAGTGTACGAACACGTGAGCCAATACATCACGACTAGGGACACCTCTGCTGTTACACTCACTTAGCGAATGTCATAGGATTGGAGAAGTGTACGAACACGTGAGCCAATACATCACGACTAGGGACACCTCTGCTGTTACACTGACTTAGCGAATGTCATAGGATTGGAGAAGTGTACGAACACGTGAGCGAATACATCAAGACTAGGGACACCTCTGCTGTTAAACTGACTTAGCGAATGTCATAGGATTGGAGAAGTGTACGAACACGTGAGCCAATACATCACGACTAGGGACACCTCTGCTGTTACACTGACTTAGCGAATGTCATAGGATTGGAGAAGTGTACGAACACGTGAGCGAATACATCAAGACTAGGGACACCTCTGCTGTTAAACTGAGTTAGCGAATGTCATAGGATTGGAGAAGTGTACGAACATGTGAGGCGATACATCACGACTAGGGACACCTCTGCTGTTACACTGACTTAGCGAATGTCATAGGATTGGAGAAGTGTACGAACACGTGAGCCAATACATCACGACTAGGGACACCTCTGCTGTTACACTCACTTAGCGAATGTCATAGGATTGGAGAAGTGTACGAACACGTGAGCCAATACATCACGACTAGGGACACCTCTGCTGTTACACTGACTTAGCGAATGTCATAGGATTGGAGAAGTGTACGAACACGTGAGCGAATACATCAAGACTAGGGACACCTCTGCTGTTACACTGACTTAGCGAATGTCATAGGATTGGAGAAGTGTACGAACACGTGAGCGAATACATCAAGACTAGGGACACCTCTGCTGTTAAACTGACTTAGCGAATGTCATAGGATTGGAGAAGTGTACGAACACGTGAGCCAATACATCACGACTAGGGACACCTCTGCTGTTACACTCACTTAGCGAATGTCATAGGATTGGAGAAGTGTACGAACACGTGAGCCATTACATCACGACTAGGGACACCTCTGCTGTTACACTGACTTAGCGAATGTCATAGGATTGGAGAAGTGTACGAACACGTGAGCGAATACATCAAGACTAGGGACACCTCTGCTGTTACACTGACTTAGCGAATGTCATAGGATTGGAGAAGTGTACGAACACGTGAGCGAATACATCAAGACTAGGGACACCTCTGCTGTTAAACTGACTTAGCGAATGTCATAGGATTGGAGAAGTGTACGAACACGTGAGCGAATACATCACGACTAGGGACACCTCTGCTGTTACACTCACTTAGCGAATGTCATAGGATTGGAGAAGTGTACGAACACGTGAGCCAATACATCACGACTAGGGACACCTCTGCTGTTACACTGACTTAGCGAATGTCATAGGATTGGAGAAGTGTACGAACACGTGAGCCAATACATCACGACTAGGGACACCTCTGCTGTTACACTGACTTAGCGAATGTCATAGGATTGGAGAAGTGTACGAACACGTGAGCCAATACATCACGACTAGGGACACCTCTGCTGTTACACTGACTTAGCGAATGTCATAGGATTGGAGAAGTGTACGAACACGTGAGCGAATACATCAAGACTAGGGACACCTCTGCTGTTACACTCACTTAGCGAATGTCATAGGATTGGAGAAGTGTACGAACACGTGAGCCAATACATCACGACTAGGGACACCTCTGCTGTTACACTGACTTAGCGAATGTCATAGGATTGGAGAAGTGTACGAACACGTGAGCGAATACATCAAGACTAGGGACACCTCTGCTGTTACACTGACTTAGCGAATGTCATAGGATTGGAGAAGTGTACGAACACGTGAGCGAATACATCAAGACTAGGGACACCTCTGCTGTTAAACTGACTTAGCGAATGTCATAGGATTGGAGAAGTGTACGAACACGTGAGCGAATACATCAAGACTAGGGACACCTCTGCTGTTACACTCACTTAGCGAATGTCATAGGATTGGAGAAGTGTACGAACATGTGAGGCGATACATCACGACTAGGGACACCTCTGCTGTTACACTCACTTAGCGAATGTCATAGGATTGGAGAAGTGTACGAACACGTGAGCCAATACATCACGACTAGGGACACCTCTGCTGTTACACTCACTTAGCGAATGTCATAGGATTGGAGAAGTGTACGAACACGTGAGCCAATACATCACGACTAGGGACACCTCTGCTGTTACACTGACTTAGCGAATGTCATAGGATTGGAGAAGTGTACGAACACGTGAGCGAATACATCAAGACTAGGGACACCTCTGCTGTTACACTGACTTAGCGAATGTCATAGGATTGGAGAAGTGTACGAACACGTGAGCGAATACATCAAGACTAGGGACACCTCTGCTGTTAAACTGACTTAGCGAATGTCATAGGATTGGAGAAGTGTACGAACACGTGAGCGAATACATCACGACTAGGGACACCTCTGCTGTTACACTCACTTAGCGAATGTCATAGGATTGGAGAAGTGTACGAACACGTGAGCCAATACATCACGACTAGGGACACCTCTGCTGTTACACTCACTTAGCGAATGTCATAGGATTGGAGAAGTGTACGAACACGTGAGCCAATACATCACGACTAGGGACACCTCTGCTGTTACACTGACTTAGCGAATGTCATAGGATTGGAGAAGTGTACGAACACGTGAGCGAATACATCAAGACTAGGGACACCTCTGCTGTTAAACTGACTTAGCGAATGTCATAGGATTGGAGAAGTGTACGAACACGTGAGCCAATACATCACGACTAGGGACACCTCTGCTGTTACACTGACTTAGCGAATGTCATAGGATTGGAGAAGTGTACGAACACGTGAGCGAATACATCAAGACTAGGGACACCTCTGCTGTTAAACTGAGTTAGCGAATGTCATAGGATTGGAGAAGTGTACGAACATGTGAGGCGATACATCACGACTAGGGACACCTCTGCTGTTACACTGACTTAGCGAATGTCATAGGATTGGAGAAGTGTACGAACACGTGAGCCAATACATCACGACTAGGGACACCTCTGCTGTTACACTCACTTAGCGAATGTCATAGGATTGGAGAAGTGTACGAACACGTGAGCCAATACATCACGACTAGGGACACCTCTGCTGTTACACTGACTTAGCGAATGTCATAGGATTGGAGAAGTGTACGAACACGTGAGCGAATACATCAAGACTAGGGACACCTCTGCTGTTAAACTGACTTAGCGAATGTCATAGGATTGGAGAAGTGTACGAACACGTGAGCGAATACATCAAGACTAGGGACACCTCTGCTGTTACACTGACTTAGCGAATGTCATAGGATTGGAGAAGTGTACGAACACGTGAGCCAATACATCACGACTAGGGACACCTCTGCTGTTAGACTTAGCGAATGTCATAGGATTGGAGAAGTGTACGAACACGTGAGCCAATACATCACGACTAGGGACACCTCTGCTGTTACACTGACTTAGCGAATGTCATAGGATTGGAGAAGTGTACGAACACGTGAGCGAATACATCAAGACTAGGGACACCTCTGCTGTTAAACTGAGTTAGCGAATGTCATAGGATTGGAGAAGTGTACGAACATGTGAGGCGATACATCACGACTAGGGACACCTCTGCTGTTACACTGACTTAGCGAATGTCATAGGATTGGAGAAGTGTACGAACACGTGAGCCAATACATCACGACTAGGGACACCTCTGCTGTTACACTCACTTAGCGAATGTCATAGGATTGGAGAAGTGTACGAACACGTGAGCCAATACATCACGACTAGGGACACCTCTGCTGTTACACTCACTTAGCGAATGTCATAGGATTGGAGAAGTGTACGAACACGTGAGCCAATACATCACGACTAGGGACACCTCTGCTGTTACACTCACTTAGCGAATGTCATAGGATTGGAGAAGTGTACGAACACGTGAGCCAATACATCACGACTAGGGACACCTCTGCTGTTACACTCACTTAGCGAATGTCATAGGATTGGAGAAGTGTACGAACACGTGAGCGAATACATCAAGACTAGGGACACCTCTGCTGTTACACTGACTTAGCGAATGTCATAGGATTGGAGAAGTGTACGAACACGTGAGCCAATACATCACGACTAGGGACACCTCTGCTGTTAGACTTAGCGAATGTCATAGGATTGGAGAAGTGTACGAACACGTGAGCCAATACATCACGATTAGGGACACCTCTGCTGTTAGACTTAGCGAATGTCATAGGATTGGAGAAGTGTACGAACACGTGAGCCAATACATCACGACTAGGGACACCTCTGCTGTTACACTGACTTAGCGAATGTCATAGGATTGGAGAAGTGTACGAACACGTGAGCGAATACATCAAGACTAGGGACACCTCTGCTGTTAAACTGACTTAGCGAATGTCATAGGATTGGAGAAGTGTACGAACACGTGAGCCAATACATCACGACTAGGGACACCTCTGCTGTTAGACTTAGCGAATGTCATAGGATTGGAGAAGTGTACGAACACGTGAGCCAATACATCACGACTAGGGACACCTCTGCTGTTACACTGACTTAGCGAATGTCATAGGATTGGAGAAGTGTACGAACACGTGAGCGAATACATCAAGACTAGGGACACCTCTGCTGTTAAACTGACTTAGCGAATGTCATAGGATTGGAGAAATGTACGAACACGTGAGCCAATACATCACGACTAGGGAGACCTCTGCTGTTACACTGACTTAGCGAATGTCATAGGATTGGAGAAGTGTACGAACACGTGAGCCAATACATCACGACTAGGGACACCTCTGCTGTTAGACTTAGCGAATGTCATAGGATTGGAGAAGTGTACGAACACGTGAGCCAATACATCACGACTAGGGACACCTCTGCTGTTACACTGACTTAGCGAATGTCATAGGATTGGAGAAGTGTACGAACACGTGAGCGAATACATCAAGACTAGGGACACCTCTGCTGTTAAACTGAGTTAGCGAATGTCATAGGATTGGAGAAGTGTACGAACATGTGAGGCGATACATCACGACTAGGGACACCTCTGCTGTTACACTGACTTAGCGAATGTCATAGGATTGGAGAAGTGTACGAACACGTGAGCCAATACATCACGACTAGGGACACCTCTGCTGTTACACTCACTTAGCGAATGTCATAGGATTGGAGAAGTGTACGAACATGTGAGCCAATACATCACGACTAGGGACACCTCTGCTGTTAGACTTAGCGAATGTCATAGGATTGGAGAAGTGTACGAACACGTGAGCCAATACATCACGACTAGGGACACCTCTGCTGTTACACTGACTTAGCGAATGTCATAGGATTGGAGAAGTGTACGAACACGTGAGCGAATACATCAAGACTAGGGACACCTCTGCTGTTAAACTGACTTAGCGAATGTCATAGGATTGGAGAAGTGTACGAACACGTGAGCCAATACATCACGACTAGGGACACCTCTGCTGTTAGACTTAGCGAATGTCATAGGATTGGAGAAGTGTACGAACACGTGAGCCAATACATCACGACTAGGGACACCTCTGCTGTTAGACTTAGCGAATGTCATAGGATTGGAGAAGTGTACGAACACGTGAGCCAATACATCACGACTAGGGACACCTCTGCTGTTACACTGACTTAGCGAATGTCATAGGATTGGAGAAGTGTACGAACACGTGAGCGAATACATCAAGACTAGGGACACCTCTGCTGTTAAACTGACTTAGCGAATGTCATAGGATTGGAGAAGTGTACGAACACGTGAGCCAATACATCACGACTAGGGACACCTCTGCTGTTAGACTTAGCGAATGTCATAGGATTGGAGAAGTGTACGAACACGTGAGCCAATACATCACGACTAGGGACACCTCTGCTGTTACACTCACTTAGCGAATGTCATAGGATTGGAGAAGTGTACGAACACGTGAGCTAATACATCACGACTAGGGACACCTCTGCTGTTAACTCACTTAGCGAATGTCATAGGATTGGAGAAGTGTACGAACACGTGAGCCAATACATCACGACTAGGGACACCTCTGCTGTTACACTCACTTAGCGAATGTCATAGGATTGGAGAAGTGTACGAACACGTGAGCCAATACATCACGACTAGGGACACCTCTGCTGTTAGACTTAGCGAATGTCATAGGATTGGAGAAGTGTACGAACACGTGAGCCAATACATCACGACTAGGGACACCTCTGCTGTTACACTGACTTAGCGAATGTCATAGGATTGGAGAAGTGTACGAACACGTGAGCGAATACATCAAGACTAGGGACACCTCTGCTGTTAAACTGACTTAGCGAATGTCATAGGATTGGAGAAGTGTACGAACACGTGAGCCAATACATCACGACTAGGGACACCTCTGCTGTTAGACTTAGCGAATGTCATAGGATTGGAGAAGTGTACGAACACGTGAGCCAATACATCACGACTAGGGACACCTCTGCTGTTAGACTTAGCGAATGTCATAGGATTGGAGAAGTGTACGAACACGTGAGCCAATACATCACGACTAGGGACACCTCTGCTGTTACACTGACTTAGCGAATGTCATAGGATTGGAGAAGTGTACGAACACGTGAGCGAATACATCAAGACTAGGGACACCTCTGCTGTTAAACTGACTTAGCGAATGTCATAGGATTGGAGAAGTGTACGAACACGTGAGCCAATACATCACGACTAGGGACATCTCTGCTGTTAGACTTAGCGAATGTCATAGGATTGGAGAAGTGTACGAACACGTGAGCCAATACATCACGACTAGGGACACCTCTGCTGTTAGACTTAGCGAATGTCATAGGATTGGAGAAGTGTACGAACACGTGAGCCAATACATCACGACTAGGGACACCTCTGCTGTTAGACTTAGCGAATGTCATAGGATTGGAGAAGTGTACGAACACGTGAGCCAATACATCACGACTAGGGACACCTCTGCTGTTACACTGACTTAGCGAATGTCATAGGATTGGAGAAGTGTACGAACACGTGAGCGAATACATCAAGACTAGGGACACCTCTGCTGTTAAACTGACTTAGCGAATGTCATAGGATTGGAGAAGTGTACGAACACGTGAGCCAATACATCACGACTAGGGACACCTCTGCTGTTAGACTTAGCGAATGTCATAGGATTGGAGAAGTGTACGAACACGTGAGCCAATACATCACGACTAGGGACACCTCTGCTGTTAGACTTAGCGAATGTCATAGGATTGGAGAAGTGTACGAACACGTGAGCCAATACATCACGACTAGGGACACCTCTGCTGTTACACTGACTTAGCGAATGTCATAGGATTGGAGAAGTGTACGAACACGTGAGCGAATACATCAAGACTAGGGACACCTCTGCTGTTAAACTGACTTAGCGAATGTCATAGGATTGGAGAAGTGTACGAACACGTGAGCCAATACATCACGACTAGGGACACCTCTGCTGTTAGACTTAGCGAATGTCATAGGATTGGAGAAGTGTACGAACACGTGAGCGAATACATCAAGACTAGGGACACCTCTGCTGTTAAACTGACTTAGCGAATGTCATAGGATTGGAGAAGTGTACGAACACGTGAGCCAATACATCACGACTAGGGACACCTCTGCTGTTACACTCACTTAGCGAATGTCATAGGATTGGAGAAGTGTACGAACACGTGAGCTAATACATCACGACTAGGGACACCTCTGCTGTTAACTCACTTAGCGAATGTCATAGGATTGGAGAAGTGTACGAACACGTGAGCCAATACATCACGACTAGGGACACCTCTGCTGTTAACTCACTTAGCGAATGTCGTAGGACTGGAAAAGTGTACGAACACGTGAGCCAATACATCACGACTAGGGACACCTCTGCTGTTACACTCACTTAGCGAATGTCATAGGATTGGAGAAGTGTACGAACACATGAGCCAATACATCACGACTAGGGACACCTCTGCTGTTAACTCACTTAGCGAATGTCATAGGATTGGAGAAGTGTACGAACACGTGAGCGAATACATCAAGACTAGGGACACCTCTGCTGTTAAACTGACTTAGCGAATGTCATAGGATTGGAGAAGTGTACGAACACGTGAGCCAATACATCACGACTAGGGACACCTCTGCTGTTAGACTTAGCGAATGTCATAGGATTGGAGAAGTGTACGAACACGTGAGCCAATACATCACGACTAGGGACACCTCTGCTGTTACACTGACTTAGCGAATGTCATAGGATTGGAGAAGTGTACGAACACGTGAGCGAATACATCAAGACTAGGGACACCTCTGCTGTTAAACTGACTTAGCGAATGTCATAGGATTGGAGAAGTGTACGAACACGTGAGCCAATACATCACGACTAGGGACACCTCTGCTGTTACACTCACTTAGCGAATGTCATAGGATTGGAGAAGTGTACGAACACGTGAGCTAATACATCACGACTAGGGACACCTCTGCTGTTAACTCACTTAGCGAATGTCATAGGATTGGAGAAGTGTACGAACTCGTGAGCCAATACATCACGACTAGGGACACCTCTGCTGTTAACTCACTTAGCGAATGTCGTAGGACTGGAAAAGTGTACGAACACGTGAGCCAATACATCACGACTAGGGACACCTCTGCTGTTACACTCACTTAGCGAATGTCATAGGATTGGAGAAGTGTACGAACACATGACCCAATACATCACGACTAGGGACACCTCTGCTGTTAACTCACTTAGCGAATGTCATAGGATTGGAGAAGTGTACGAACACGTGAGCGAATACATCAAGACTAGGGACACCTCTGCTGTTAAACTGACTTAGCGAATGTCATAGGATTGGAGAAATGTACGAAGACGTGAGCGAATACATCATGACTAGGGACACCTCTGCTGTTAAACTGACTTAGCGAATGTCATAGGATTGGAGAAATGTACGAAGACGTGAGCGAATACATCATGACTAGGGACACCTCTGCTGTTAGACTTAGCGAATGTCATAGGATTGGAGAAGTGTACGAACACGTGAGCCAATACATCACGACTAGGGACACCTCTGCTGTTACACTCACTTAGCGAATGTCGTAGGATTGGAGAAGTGTACGAACACGTGAGCCAATACATCACGACTAGGGACACCTTTGCTGTTAACTCACTTAGCGAATGTCATAGGATTGGAGAAGTGTACGAACACGTGAGCCAATACATCACGACTAGGGACACCTCTGCTGTTACACTCACTTAGCGTATGTCGTAGGATTGGAGAAGTGTAGGAACACGTGAGCCAATACATCACGACTAGGGACACCTTTGCTGTTAACTCACTTAGCGAATGTCATAGGATTGGAGAAGTGTACGAACACGTGAGCCAATACATCACGACTAGGGACACCTCTGCTGTTACACTCACTTAGCGAATGTCATAGGATTGGAGAAGTGTACGAACACGTGAGCCAATACATCACGACTAGGGACACCTCTGCTGTTAACTCACTTAGCGAATGTCATAGGATTGGAGAAGTGTTCAAATGTTCAAATGTTTGTTAAGCTTATGGGACTTAACTACGGGGTCATCAGTCCCTAAACTTACAAACTACTTATGAACTACTTACGAACTAGAACGGCACAAATATCCATGCCCGAGGGGGGATTCGAACCCCCGACCGTAGTGGCCGTGCTGACCGTGACTGGAGCGCCTCAGTCACCTCGGCTTGGAGAAGTGTACGAACACGTGAGCCAATACATCACGACTAGGGAGACCTCTGCTGTTACACTGACTTAGCGAATGTCATATGATTGGAGAAGTGTACGAACACGTGAGCGAATACATCAAGAAGTGTACAGACACGTAAACCAATACATGTCGACTAGGAGCACCTCTGCTGTTACACTGACTTAGCGAATGTCGTAGAATCAGAGAAGTGTACGTACATGTGAGGCAATACATCACGACTTATCTTACAAGGAGACCTTCCCGTCTTGAAAATTGAGTTCAGGATGAGACTTAGCAGAATAGTACCTCAGGAGTGCTCACTCATACACGTCCTATAGCGCGCTATCCAAAAAATTCCAAGAAAACTGCTTTAAGGTTTTAAGCGCAGTACATATGCCATTAATATTGTCCTCAGATAGTTTTAGGCACCGAGAGCTGGCTTAATCTTGATGTGTCAGGTTCAGAAATATTATCGAGGCGTGGAATGTATATCGGAAAGACAGATCAGACACAACTGGAGTGGGAGTGTTCATCGCTTTGGACCAACATATTGTTTCTACAGGGGTCGAGGTTGAGAGTAACTGTGAAGTTATCTGGGCACATATAATAGGTCTAAGAGAAGTAAATAGTTGGGTGTTTCTACCGAACCCCCCAGTGCTGCTGTAGTAGTTTTAGAGATATTCAAAGAAATTCTACGCCATGTAGTGCGTAAGTATCCAGGCCATGCAATATTAGTCGGGGAAGACTTCAACCCTAAGAGTATAGATTGAGACCGCTCTACTATCGTTTCAGGCGGTACAGCCAAGCAGTCTCCGAAAACTGTCTAGAGCAGTTAAACCGGCATCCCACACGCAATGGACATATTGTAGAACTTATGCCTACAAACAAACCTGACCTTATTAACGATGTCATTGTAGAGACAGGAGTTAGTGATCATGATATCGTCATAGCGTCAATGGTGACCAGAGTTCATAAACCAATCAAGAAGGCTAGGAGCGTGATTTTGTTAGGAAGAGCCGATAAGCAGTTGTTAGGATCGCACTTATAAAATGAATGGACATCGTTTAGTTCTTGTACAATGGATGTAGAGGAATTGTGGACTAAATTAAATGCATTGTAAATAAAGCGTTACAGAAACATGTGCCTATATAGTCGATTAAGAATGGAAAAGATCTACCATGGTATAATAATAATGTTAGAAAGCTACTGACAAAGCAAAGACTGTTACACTCTCGGTTCAAAAAAGAACACGGAAATGATTACTGGCAAAGGTTAGTTGCGTCGTGTTTCTATAAAAAAGATCGATAGACGATGCATACAATAATTACGACAGCCATACCTTAGAAAAAGATCTTTCCGAGAACCCGAAGCGGTTCAGAGGCCACTATGAAGCCACTCGTTGATCATTCCGGGGCTTTAATAGAAAAAGCAATCAGAAAGCTTTAAGAAATCCTTCATGCGGAAGGATCGCACAAATGTACCATCGTTTGATCAACGCACTAACTCCTAAATGGAGGACATAAGTAATAGGTATTTTCGGTGCAGAGAAGCAGCTGAGAGAGCTAAGTACAAGAAAGTCTTCTTGTCCGAATGGAATACCAGTTCGGTTTAGCGGCATTGGCCCCTTACTTAGCCTACATTTATCGCGAATCTTTAATTCCATGCAAAGTTCCTAATGATTGGAGAAAAGCGCAGATGCCTCCCCTTTATAAGAAAGTTAAAAGAACTGACCCACATATTACAGGCCAATATCGTTGACATCAGTTTATGTACAATTTTGGAGCATATTCCCAGTTCCGAATATAGTAAATTATCATACGACGGATAAGCTTCTTTCTATTAATTAGCACGGGTTTAGGAAACATCTTTGTGTGAAACTCAGTCACCACTTTTCTCACATGACATCTTGCGAGTCATGGATGGAGGACAACAGGTAGATTGTGGTTTGCTCGATTTCAAAAAGGCATTTGATGCGGTGCCACACTGTAGACTGCTAACGAAGATACGAGAATATGGAATAGGTTCGCACATTTGTGACTGGCTGGAAGACTTCATAAGTAATAGAACGCAGTACGTTGTTCTCGACAGCGAGCGTTCATCAGAGACGAGTGTATCGTCAGGCGTGCCCCAGGGGAGTGTAATAGGACCGCTTGTGACGATACATAATTGTTTTAAAATTTTTTACTGATTATTTGTTTTGTAATGAAAGAACGGTATATACTCCAAAACACCTACTTACTGTTACTGATGTATATTTCAGGTTGAATATATCCTAAAATTTAGTAACATACCACTTAACGGCGGAATTGGCCCATGTTGTATTTCGTTTACTATCACAGTCGATGTATTTCAAAGATTCATAAGAGAAATGGAAGTTGACGATCATACGTTTGCCGATCGTCAAGTTATAATGATATTAACAATCTTTATTTTGATTAAGAGTTATTATATTCACAAAATATTTGGAATGACCCCATTTAACACAAATAATTATATATAGGTATTACATGAAGTTTAATGTGCTAAAATCCTGAGATTTGTGTGTCACAAGACTTGTCGTAAACTGTATTTTATACTGGGTGGAGCACCTGACACTTGCACCTCAAATATTGCGGAAACGGAAAGTGAGATTGATGTGCGGCTTTCACAGAATGGATTGGTAGTCAACGGCTCGTATTGTTAGCCAATAAACAGACTGTAAAAATACATAGAAAGTATATTTTTTATCCAAACATACAATTTTTCAAACGGAACAATGGTTGTTTCTATCATGCTTTGGAATTTTTGACACCAGCTGTGTCATGGGCTCTTATTTGTAGCCAACAAACAGACTGGCCGAGTGGCTGGCCCTTCGGGCACGGCCCAACGTCTCATGACCAACAGGCAGTCAGCTACGCTGTCGTAGCCTCCGCTCCCAAAACTTTGAATGGTTGTAGCTGCCAAACTAAACGTGATAAAATTGTCATTCAAAATTATTTGTACACAGCTGGTGTCAAAAATTCCAGTGCATGATATAAACAACCATTGTTCCAGTTAAAAAACTATATGTTTGCATTAAAAATACACTTTCTAAGTAATATTACAATCTGTTTGTTGGCTACAAATACCAGCCTATGACTACGAATCCATTCTGTGAAAACATGAAGCTCAAAAGAGTTTTATTCAAGAAGGTTGCACAGATTTTATTCTGTTCATTCTTATCATTTCAGTTACTAATTTGCAAATTATTATGGAAGAAACTTTTTAAGTTATCTCAGTTAACTCAGTTCAGCAGATAGACACTTAGTACCACAGGAGCGTGCTGATGAAGGCGCAATCTGAAAAAAGAGGTCTAATAAACAACAATAAAAATTTAAAAAAAGATTAAAAGCTCAGAATATTGCGTGTTCGGTTGTCAAATGGACGATCCCAGTTCGAACCTACATTCAAGAAACTTATTTATTATTATTTATTTGACTACCTGACCGTCCGCCTGTTTGTATACATGCAAGAGGGCAACTGATATACCCTGATTTTCCATGAAGAAACCGGTTCCTCGAAGTTACAACGAATATTTATTATATTTCCAAGGCTTACAATATCTGTGAGGGGGGGGGGTGGTTAGGGAATGGGCGTGGGTAACATTTTGAGAGAAGATGAAGTGTGAGTGATTGCTGGAGAAGGTAGTAAGGGTCTCAAGTTGGAACACGGAGTAGGTGTCGACAGCAATCTGCTGTAGGGTATGAGGACATTGGAATGGGTGGATGTTTTGAAGAACCGCGGTGAGAAAGTGGATGACGTCCTACACGGTAAGAGGGGGACAGAGGGAGTTGTTTGGGTAGATAGGAGGATCGATGGGGCGAACAGGCACTGTCAGCTCAGGGCTTATGGATTCGGGACAAGCTTAACACTTACATCTGTAGGTAGGGTGGGGACCGCCACACGTGTTACAGGTGAGAGTAGAAGCAAGGTTGAGACATTGCTTGGGGAAATGTGCCGACTTACAGTGAAGACAGGTGGAGGGGTTGCAGGATTTCTTGTTGAGGTGATCGTTGGAGGTCTCGGTGGAAGTTCTAGAAGATCATGAAGGACTAGAAGATCTCGATGATAACTGGTAGTGGAGGGCTCCGACCCTCTGGGATTGAACTGAATCCTCAGCCCAGGAGTTCAGGGGAAGGTGGGGACTGCAGCAGGCGGCAGCAGCGATGTAGGCAGTGTCCAGGAGGCAGGGCAATGGAGAGTGCTGGGCAACGACCCATAGGCAAGGACAGGGATATCGGCAGAGCCAGCGACAGCAAGAGCAGATGATGACCAGCAGGACTGGTGACGACCAGGGATTACTGCGCGATGACCACCAGCAGGGCCAGTTGATCAGTGATGACTGGGTGGGGCGATGACCAGCAGCAGCAGGGACAGTGGGTGACGATTGGTGGCGACCAGCAAGGCAGGATGACATCGGGCAGAGAGAGGGACCAGGGTCTAGGTATCCACCCGAAGTAACCGAGATCGGTCCAACAGTATCTATTGCTGGATTGGACTGTGTTCAAGGTACAAAATATATTACCATATATATGAGCACGAAAATTTAAGTACCACTATTAATTATACAAGATATAGAGGTATCTCTGAAATCCACACGTGGAGACAGTCTGCTTGCTGGAAATACAAACTGCGGCTCAAAAATTCGATGATTTGTCCCAACAAGCGCCCCTGTGTTGCAGAACACTGGAGTGGTACTCACTGCGACCCGGCAATCAGGGTCCTAGTGAGAATTCGTCTTATCAAGTTTTGTTTCAAATTAGGCAAAACGGGATTTTAGTGCAAGTGTATGGTGTTGAAGTACAGAGTAAAAAGGGTGTGGTTGAGTGGATTAATTGCTTTACAGACGGAAAGGAAGGTGTTGAGGTTGACACATTTACGGGTGACCGTCCACAATCACAGTCCAAGACAACATTGAACCACCCTCCCCCTCCCCAGGGGGCTCACGGTTCTTTCCTGTGCGTGGCGAACACGGGGCCCCGAGCTAATGCAGTCTTCCTTCCTTCTTTACTTCCCGGACTGCATTTCCTTTTCCCCTCCCCTCATTTCCTATCTCAGTCACGGTCTAACGGCCACTACGGTCGGGAGGTTCGAATCCCCCCTCGGGCATGGATATTTGTGCCGTCCTTAGTTGTAAGTAGTTTGTAAGTTTAGGGACTGATGACCCCGTAGTTAAGTCCCTTAAGCTTAACAAACATTTGAACATTTCTTTTCCTATCCTCACTCCTTCCTCTTCCCACCGGGGGACTGATTACCTTAGCAGTTTAGTCCCAATCAAACACCCCAACCCAACCAACACTGAAAGACTGCAACGGATGCTTGCCGATGATCGGCGGCTGACTTTCAGAATGATAGCAAATGAGTTGAAGATCAGCACAGACAGTGTTCACCAACATTTTGAAAGCGGGAGATTTGTTGCCGGTTTTCTACCACACAGTATGAAAAATGAGCAGAAGTGCACGCGGATGGAAATATCTGGAGATTACATCAACATGTCTGACCAGAATCCGCAATTTTCGGAAACCACCAGTACGGAAGATGAGAGTTGGTGCTACCAATAACATCCAGAGACCAAGCGACAGACAATGGCATGGTGCTCTTCGTCTTCCCCACTTCCCAAAAAATGTCGGCTGACAAAATCCGAGATAACAACGATGTTATTTACCTTTTTCGATAGCAAGAGATCAATCACGAATCTGCACCTGAAGATCACACTGTCAACGTGGAAGTTTACGAGAGAGTTTTGAAACAGCTGCCGCAACGCGTCCGGTGGATTCGGCCAGAACTCAACCAGAATGGACAGTGGAATTTCCTCCATGACAATGCCCGTCCGCACACTGTGATCCGCGTGCTCAACTTTCTCGCTAGACGCAAGGTCACTGTGCTTCCACATTCTCCTCATTCTCCTCATTTGGCTTCGGAAGACTTCTTTCTGTTTCCCCACCTGAAATTAGCCCTGAAAGGCTCACGCTTCGCAACGGTTTTCGGAGATCCAACAACGCGTGACCTCAGTGTTGTGAGATTACCGCCCAATAAAAATATTGGTAATTCATAGCATTTGTAATTAAACAGTATGAAGTTCACTGCAAACATTGACCATGCCAATGCACCAAATGTTACACAATTGTAATCTTAATAATTATGGTATCAATGTATGTACACAGTTGGGTGACAACATTTATAGTTAGGCCATAGGCAGAAATTCTCCATGTTGAGATTTGCTGTGTGCTTGTAGCTGACGGGAGGCCAGCGAGCAGTCCGACGTTGGTGGCTTGTTCCAGCTTAGGATTTTCCAGGTTCGTTTCCGGTGAGGGGAGAGAGGGACAATGGCGATTGCCAGGCACAGTGCAGTGCACAGCGTGAAATAAAATATTCGAATACTACTGGCATTTGAAGTAATACGATGCAGTCAGGAACCTTTAAGGGCATCATTACAAAATAGCCTGTTGACAAATAAACAATACTGATATAGTCACATCTGGCGTAATATGTTTAACTGACAATGAAAAGTAATAAATTGCGAATGAATACAAGACAGTTACACATCTAGCATGGCAATGTTTGTTTATAAAAATAATATATTAACTATTTCTCATTTTATTTTCAATTAATCTTGTGTATTTTATCTTGAAGTATTCAGTTAAATCACTTATCTGTGATATAAGAAATTTAACGATTACGAAAAATAGTACAAAGGATGTTTATACCAATATGAAAACGTAAGAAGATATTTGTTTAATGTGTAGTGTAATTATTTTGATTTTAAGTAAAGTTTTAGAAATGTATTGGCTGAGCGCTGTACGTTGGCAAATCGGTTAGAACAGCTCACATGGGGAAGTTGATGACGTATGGACAAAACCCGGCAGTTGGGCCTTTGGCGCGCGCTCGCGCGTGGGCAGGAAGTGACGAGTTGGGAGCGAGTGGTGTAGCTGGCCGGGCGGCGTTGCTCTAGGCAGTCGGCATGTGGATCTCCAGGTGGAGACTATAGATTTTTGTGTAGCAATTGCCAAGTGTGGTTGCTCGTCGTAGACTGCATCAAGTTGTATCGAGTGCTACTGTGTGTTGTGAATATTTAGCCGGTGGAACAAGGTGTGCATCGCACTAAAAGTGACTGTGTTTTGTTAATGTAACACGTGTCGTCGCATAGGCATGAACATAAACGGTGTTTAAGACAGGCACATGGTGTGAAAACAATTTGCGACAAATATTCATTTTGTCTGGGGGCTCACGAGCTATAACTTTATTTGATAAATGTGTCGACGTACAGCCATATCAGCCACAGGATTTTAATATGGTGTAATAAACAACATAAAGTGAACTTTCACGTGTTTTCAAAAATAGTAGTTAGTACACCCTTTTGTCTCATGAACTTGACTTTATTATGAATTTTTTGTTAATCATACGCAGGGAAGGAAAGCTGCGAACATGTGATATCATACCCTAGAAAACTAGTCAAACAGTAGCGATCACAGTTCCAGTGTTTTTGCATGTTTAGGAATTTGGTTCGCAGTTGGTGGTTGTGAGTTTAAAAAAATTAAACTCTCACCCCGATCTTCACCCTCGCAGTGTTTCGAGCGATTCCACAAGCACAAGAAGTGTTTCCTGACAATTTCCACAAGCTGTACAGCCGATGTGAGAAGTGTACATTGTAGCCAATAGCGATTACTTTGAAGGCCAGTAAAGGTATTTCGTTTGTAACTCGTGTTTACTATATTTCCTGAGACCATTCAGCAAACTTTTCGGTTGCATCTTATATAAAGATACATGTAATATTCTAAAGTAGTACTCGTCGTTTCGGGGGTAATCTGCTTCTCTGGGATACAGCACCGAGAGAAGGTAGAATCAAATAATTTCGACGAATTATACTTTAACTGTCTTTTATTCCAATACTGCAATCTCAACATACCAAACAAATTAATACAACACACAACCTCTAGTACATTGCAGTGATTTCAGAACAACTAACCCGGATATTTCCTTACAGAGAACTGAACCGAACTCCCTGGCGCAGCAGAGTTCGTCTGTTTAAAGTTTCATAAACAATAGAATTATTATTATACATTGTTACTCAGTGTTTGAAGTTGTATTTATAATTAAAATTTATTGTCTCATGATTTCAGACGACTATATATACAAAGATCCTAACTTGTACTTGTTACACAACCAGTTATTCGGAGCATCTTTATGTTACTTCTTTGGACATTTCATACGATTTTATAAAATAACAACGCTTATCATAGTTAATTAAATATCTAATTATGTACAAAATAAACCTTATACTTATTTGCAGGAAGACTATGGACGAATACCTACTGAATCGTCAAATGAAAATGTTTGTAAATCTATCGGACTCAGCTACTTGGTCATTATTCCGTAGCTTCTAAACTACTTAAACTAAGGTAAGCTAACCTAAGGACAACACAAACACCCATGCCCGACGGGGACTCGAACTCCCGACGGCGAACGGTTCATCCGGCGCGGCACTGAATCGTCCATCATATCTAAATATCATTTTGTATTCTGCGAAAATTAGCACGTATACGTAGTGGAATTATGAACAAAATATTAGTTACAGAACCTATTCAGGTAACGCAAATGTAAACTTCTCAACTAGTACTCAGTATTTTCACTACTTTACACAGAAGTATCAGGAATATCGTAAAATAGATGTTGTTCTTTTCTTGTTTGTTCATGGAAGGTTCTGGTAAGTCCATACCAATGTTTGCAATAGATTTGTTAATCGGTTTTCGAAGCACATTAGTCTCTAATTATCATCCCATCTCGAAATTCTGACATAAATTAGTTGCAATAACAAATTAGTATTTATAGAAGAGTTTTCACAGATCTGAGTACAATGAAAAGTTTTTGTATAAATAATACGTCATTGGTTGGGTGCAATTGATACACACAGTTTGATCACAGTCAAGTTAAAAATTGTTCCATTTTAATATCTTCATGTAATTCATAGGTCAGAGTTTTGTGGTATATCTTGCTGTTTCATGACATTACAAAGAAGAACAATTCAATATATAATTTGAAATGTACTTTGCCGTAAATGTGGATAAAATAAAAATCATGTATGTACGCAAGCGTGAAGCAGACGTTTTCAGATATAAAATTCTGATCTGACCTTCTCAATCAAACAATAAAATCTACTGTAACAACGGTAGTAATAAGTAAACATCGAACTTCTGTTCTGCGTGCCCATCACATGTTACGGTATAAATGAAGCATGAAGGTAACAATCTTTTGTGAAATCGCATTCAGTGACTTACAAACTTCAATGGTTCATTTTCAGTAACATACGCATACCGGACAGCTACAGTGCGACAACTGCCGTGTCAATGAAATTTTCAACAGTGGAAATCAGAAAATCGTATTTAAAAAATAAAAATAAAAATAAATAAAAAATGTTTCTAACTCTATCGGACCAAACTGCGTGGTCATCAGTCCGTAATTTACAAACTACTTAAACTAAGGTAAACTAACCTAAGGACAAAACGTATTAAGGAAGTCTGCAAATGACGTCGTTTCTTGGGTTCGTTATTTCGCTAAGCTTTTCGTGAGAACAACGTAGTAGTCATTTACCGCCGTCACCACAAAATCTGAAGTAATGTTGTAATTCTTTAGTTCTTCACTTTGACTATTTATGACAAGAGAAATAGGAAAAGAACAGAGGAAACGAGAGGACATGAGGCGAGAGAACGGATAAGATGTAGATGGATGGATTTTAGAAAACGATTGCTCTTCATAAGAGCAATTATATGAACTATGCTGCAGGGCCGGTAACCCATCTGATTTTTATTTGTGTTCATTTAGGAGACAGTAAAACAAAACAAAAAACTAAAAATATTCAGTAATAAGTTATGATTTCCTGACCAGAGCAAATCAGAGTAGGGTATTTCTTTGACTCTATTTTCGCAAGAATACAATCATTTCACTTCTGTCTGAGCGATAGCGAAGTACCGCCTGGTTTAGGTAGTCTTCATCCCTCAAATCTAATTCTCTTCTTTCCTACTGCAAGAGCCTTAACTCATCTGAATCCACTCGTGTTTCACTGAAGGACGGGGCCTTGACGTTATGTTTATAGCCCTGACACGAGCAGCAAACAGGGGGTACAGTTTATGTGATGCATATGTTTCGAAATATGTGGCGCCTGTGGTTCCATTTAGTTTAAATCCCTATGTCGATGTGACGTGGTGCTTAATTTAAGATACTTTAGTAAATTAACCCCAAACAGCGCTCACTATTTATGTCTGTGCGTTGAAAATCCACTGAGCCCCAAACATGTTCGCTGATAGATAAATAGCTTAGTGCAGCTGTTGGTGTTTACAATGCGACGTTGGAACGTCGCTGCATGAACTGTTTCATGTTAGCCCTTGTTTCTTCACAACGTTATTCATGCTAATATTAGCACGTCACACTTTTTGTGCTATTTTGAACTTCGGCTGGACAGAGACTGAACCGTACAAACTGTTATTTATCAGAGTCAACGGCATCATGCAAACGACGGGTGTGCTGCATTATTTTTAAACGTATTTATTAATGCATATTCTGTAGATATGATTTCATACTTGATAAACATCTTTATATCTGATTGTACGTGCCTGTTATTTCCTTTCAGTTCCCCTATTACACACAAGACTGGGTGAATGCGTCTGTTTGTTGTGTAGGTACAAAATGATCAGTAGAATAGTGCTTCCGCCTGTGGTGGAAACTGTTTTCCCAAGGCTGTGTAGCTTAACAAAAGCAAAGAGGTGTCTAGAATCTGCATAAGTCATTGATAGGTAGTCAGGTTGGTATCAGAAGACACCCGACTATTCACTTGTGCTGTCTTCTGGCGGCTGTGAGGACGCAACCGCGTCTCGGTACTGTGATTCTGTTTCTCGTTAACATCGTCTGTTAAGCGCAATCTCTATCATCCACACGCATCATGAAATTGTTGATCCCTTTCAAGTTAGCTGAAGAATTCTAATCGTTGTTGTCCAGCTTTAACTTCGAAATCATGGTGCGTGATTTATTTAAAAGAGGGAGTCATATGAATTTTCGGTTGTGCTGAGGAAGTTGCTTTGTCTATTGGAACTCATGAGTTGGGAGCACAGTCAACTGTAAGATGATAGCAGTATAAAAAAGACTTGCGCATAATAGTTCGCGATCGGGAGCGCTCACATTAGTTCGCGGCTCTGCCGCGAACTAGTTCGTTCTTTTAGTTCATCCGCTCCCAGTGACGGCTGAGCGGCGTGGTCTGCCCATGAAAGTGGAGGGAGAAGTCCCCCACCTAGCTGCTTCATGCGCTTGCTGCTTGAGCCGCTAACGATATCACGCAAACCAAAAGAAACAGTTTGTGGATAATTTCTCGTGTTTAAATTTAGAGCTATCTCTATATCTTGGCATTATGGAATTTATTAGTCAGGTATTGTAGAGTGCAGAATACTTCAAAACAGAGATTTTGTAGCACTGAACTATGTAATCTAGCAGGCAGACGCTCACCTCGAAATGGCTCTCATCAGCAGGAGGCAAACATGTGATTTTTAACTCTGCTGCGCGCCGTCTCGCTATTGTCCGTCGGTCTTCGGAAAAGAATACAACGAACTAAAAAACGAGATACGTTTGGCATAATAGTTCGCGACCGGTAACGCATTTTTTGTTAATTCGCGACCGATTGCATATATTTTAGTTCGTGACCGATCGTGCATAATTTAGTTCGCGACCTACTGCGCATATTTTAGTTCGCGACCAATCGCGCATATTTTAGTTCGCGACCGGTAGCTCTCCTTTTAGTTCACAGCTCTTTTTGGCTTTTGCTACCGCTGCTAAAAGAGCTCTTTCTTTTGTTTTTGTTTTTTATATAATGATCAGTGTTGCCCAAGCTTGTGCTATTACCTGTATTTTTGGGCAATTAGACATCAAATACTTAGGCAAATAAACCAGTTATTTACACGAGTGGGTGATGCAATGATATTCAAAGTACTCTTAGTATTTTATTTTTAAAATGGATTTATTTATTTAATATGTCATTGAAGGAACATTACCTAAAATCACGTGATGCTGCGCGCTCTCGCGACCTCTTCGGAAAAGGAGCGGACGAAATAAGAGGCAAGGGATCGGCGAACTAGTTCGCGTAGTTCGCCTGTGGAAGCGCTCTTCCAAACTAGTTCGTTCGCGAACTACACAAGACTAGTATAAAACGGAGTACCGTAGGAGATACTGGGTCACCTTGGCTGTAGGGGCAGGATGGACCAGTCGAATTAGTTCATACAGTAGACGCTAGATCGTCTTAGTAATCCATTAGAAAGTAGGTAGCACTGTCTCATACAGGGCCAAAATCGCAGGCTGCAAAGTTTTGAACAAGCTGTAGTCCTTAATTGTTTGTGTGCGTGTTTTAGTAAAATTCTACTCGTCGAAAAATGTTCAAATGTTTGTATAGTCTATGGGACTTAACTACGGGGTCATCAGTCCCTAAACTTACAAACTACTTATGAACTACTTACGAACTAGGACGGCACAAATATCCATACCCGAGGGGGGATTCGAACCCCCGACCGTAGTGGCCGTGCAGACCGTGACTGGAGCGCCTCAGTCTCCTCGGCCACCGCGGCCGGCTTTACTCGTCGGTTAATGTGTGTTATTTAACTTTTGCTTCCTGTAGGCACAATGGGGTGAGTAGTATAATAAAAGGTCGTACTTTAAGGATTATTTCTATATGGCATACAGACGTAATTGCTTCGGTGATTTTTCTAAAAGTAAAGATGGTGATAATGATGACGATGAGGAAGAGTCACAGTGCCGTTTTGAAACAGTCAACGGGAGAACAAGGAATTTAGTTCGCGAACTGTAAGCGTTGGGCTCATCAGAGATGCGTGAAAAATAAAAATCCGTGGACTATTTTATGAGTGTTAAAACTGTGCTGATCCTTTGGAGCTGGACGTTGATTAACGTTGGCTGTTTTGTATTAAGTCACTAAAAATCGTAATAAGTTTAACATGTCCTGTTGTCATAGTCCTCAATGTTAAGCATTTAACTGAATATTCAACTTGACATTATGTACATTAAAGTATATTTCTTGATAACAGTTAGTTTTACTTTTGATTTCTTAATTATATTTACCAAAAGACTACGTGGGTCAATGTGCCGCAGCCTATGGGCCAACTTGTCCCACTTGACATATGTCCAGAAATTAATTTTTTCCAATACTTTAACTAATATTTTCAAGTTTAATAACTGCCATCCAGATTCAGTAATGACCTATCTAATATTTAACAATAATTGTTCAAATGTTTGTATAGTCTATGGGACTTAACTACGGGGTCATCAGTCCCTAAACTTACAAACTACTTATGAACTACTTACGAACTAGGACGTCACAAATATCCATGCCCGAGGGGGTATTCGAACCCCCGACCGTAGTGGCCGTGCAGACCGTGACTGGAGCGCCTTAGTCTCCTCGGCCACCGCGGCCGGCTTAACAATAATTTCATAAATTTAAATATGTCGAGTAAATTAATGTTAACAAAAATAAAAAAAATATGGCCAACGTTCTCCGGTCTCCCATACATTGAAAAATATATGTTTGACTTAATTTATGGGAGTGCAAAGACAGAATTTATTACCATTAGCTTTTCCTTCAGTACACCCCTTTCATGACTATAGCTACTATTTCTAAACATCCATCCTGTTATTCTTTCACTTCTGTGTCTAGGATACCAAGGCCTACCATAATATCCCATAAAAGTGCGTCATAAATTTGACAAATGATAGGACAGTCTTATGTCATTATGAGTATGGTTTCTGTATATCTATATCTACATAAATTCTCTGCAAGTTACATTGAAGTGCAGACAAGAGGGCTCGTCGAGCTATTTTTATTACATTTCTCTACAGTTCCATTCTATAATAGCTCACGGGAAAAATGAACATCTAAATCTCTTCGTTTTTATTTGATTTCTCTTATTTTATTATGATGCTCATGTCTCCCTTGTAGGCCTATGTGGATGCTAAAGAGATATTTTTGCAACCGGAAGAGAAATTTGATGAAAGCAATTTCGCAAATAGATCTCGTTACATCGAATAACGCCTTTCTTTTAATATTTTTCGCCCCCAAATCGTGAATCATTACCGTGACACTCTCTCCCCTATATCGCGATAATACAAAACGAGCTGCCCTTCTCTGTACTTTCTCTAAATCGTCTGTCAGACCCACCTGTTGTTGATTCCGTAATGCACAGCAATATTTCAAAATAGGACGCAGAAATTACAGGTCAATCTCATTGACGTCGATTTGCAGTAAGATTTTGGAACATATACTTTGTTCGAACATTATGAACTACCTCGAAGAGAACAACCTATTAACCAATAGTCAACATGGATTCAGAAAGTATCGCTCTTGCGAAACACAGCTTGCCCTTTATTCACATGATGTGATAAGTGCCATCGACAAGGGATCTCAAATCGATTCCATATTTCTGGATTTCCGGGAGGCTTTTGACACTGTACCCCACAAGCGGCTTCTAATGAAATTGCGTGCTTATGGAATATCTCCACAATTGTGCTGCCGGCCGCGGTGGCCGAGGGGACTGAGGCGCTCCAGTCACGGTCTGCACGGCCACTACGGTCGGGGATTCGAATCCCATGTAGATGTAGATGTAAAGGCTGTTTCTTTAATATAGATACCCCGCGGGGGAACAATATGACATTCAATGCAGATGCGTAATATCGCTGTCCTCATTGCAGAAACACAGGGTGCGAGTAGGCCTATATAAAGGAACGGGGTCACATCGGTATGGACCGGCGAATCGCGATTTCTCCCAGACAGCTGAAAGCCGATAAATTCCTAAATGGCTGGCAAGTAGTCGTAAACAGCGTGCATATAGTCCTAGTTCCATACAAATAGAAATCCAAGTCCACAGTGAGGTAGGCGACAAAATACTATAATGGCGCTTAAACGAATGCTTCCCGTACGGTATGCGAACGTGTTTCACGGCCGTAGTTTGTGCTCAGATAAACAGGCCGACAAACGAAGCAGCTCAACCTCCATGTCGATACCTGGTGCTGGGACGCCCTTGTCGCTGATTCGTGGAGGTATTATATGGACAAGAAGGATAAGATTACGCTAATTACAGCGCGCAAATACAGGGGATGGAGAACACAATATGAACACCGTGCAGTATACTACATCTGGTTGAAAGTCATTACCGCTGTGTAAGTGTAAAATTATCCTAGGCGTTCTTGGACGTTGCCTTGCGGTATATTACAAGTTTTTTCTGCGACGATCAACAAATGATCCGTGAAACGCATGACCTCGCAGAGTTCCAAAGAGCGCAACTAAAAGACGCGCAGTTAGAGGGATCATCTATTACGGAAATTGCTGTTCAAAATTCCAGTAGCGACAGTATCCTCGGTAATGACAACGTACACGAAACAAGGTAAAATATCTTTGGCGAAGAGGAATAGTGGCCAGACAACACAAAACTACCACGAATAACAGACTGCAAAACTCAACACTAACTTGAGCAAAGGCGTTTAGATAAAAAATGACGGCTGGAGACTAAAATTAATGGAAGGGTTGCAGTTGCTTAGACCACAACAACTGAAGCCACGATAATACCCTCATTACACGATAGAAGTGGTAATGCTACTGATGACAGTTCTGCTAAAACAGAATCGCTTAACACAGCTTTCCGAAATTCCCTCACTACAGAAGACGACGCAGATTATAAGTAGATACCCGTGGATTATTAAAAGTCACTTAACAAAAGTACCGGGTGGTCAAAAAGTCAGTATAAATTTGAAAACTTAATACATCACGGCATAATGTAGATAGAGAGGTAAAAATTGACACACGTGCTTGGAATGACATGGGGTTTTATTAGAACAAAAAAAAAGAAACAATAAAAAAATCACCAATTAACATATAGCAAAGATGATGTTCTTTACAGGAAATGCTCGATACGTTCACCATCATTCCTCAACAATAGCTGTAGTCGAGGAATAATGTTGTGGACAGCACTGTAAAGCATATCCGAAGTTATGGTGAGGCATTGGCGTCGGATGTTGTCTTTCAGCATCCCTAGAGATGTCGGTCGATCACGATACACTTGCGACTACAGGTAACCCCAAAGCCAATAATCTCACGGACTGAGGTCTGGGGACCTGGGAGGCCCAGCAATGACGAAAGTGGCGGCTGAGCACACGATCATCACCAAACGACGCGCGCAAGAGATCTTTCACACGTTTACCAATATGGGGTAGAGCGCCATCCTGCATAAAAATCGAACGTTCCAGCAGGTGTTTATCAGCCAGGCTGGGGATGATGCGATTCTGTAACATGTCGGCGTACCTCTCACCCGTCACGGTAGCAGTTACAAAACCAGATAAAGCGCCATATGTCGGACATTTTTTGAATTTATTTATTTATTTTCTGGTCTAATAAAACTCCATGTCATTCGAAGCATGCGTGTCAATTTTTACCTCTCTATCTACATTATTCCGTAATGTATTAAGTTTTCAAATTTATACTTACTTATTGATCACCCAGTAGGTCTCTCGATCTCGACCGTATACCAATTAGGTTCCTTTCAGAGTATGCTTATGCCCCATACCTAACTATCACATACAAAGGCTCGCTCAGCGAACGTTCCGTACCGAAAGAATGGAAATTTGCACTGGTCATTCCAATATTCATGGAAGGCATTAGAAGTGATCCGTAAAATTACAGGCCTTTATCACTGACGTCGGTTTTCAGCAGGATTTTAGAACATATACTTTTCTCAAAAATTATTAACTACGTCGAAGAGAAGGATCGATTGAGCCATAGTCAACACGGATTCAATAACTATCGTTCAAGTGAAACTCAGCTTGCTCTTTACTCACTTGATATGATGAGTACTATCGAAAAGGGATGTCAAATCGTTTCCATATTTCTAGATTTCCGGAAGGCTTTTTACACTGGACCTCACAAACGTCTTTTAATCAAATTGCATGCTTATGGAATATCGCCACAGTTGAGCGATTGGATTCGTGATTTCCTGTCAGAAACACGGTACGTTGAAACTGACAGTTAGTCATCAAGAAGAACAGAAGTGATATCTGGCGTTCCACAGGGAAGTGTTACAGTGCCCCTACTGTTCCTTACTTTTAAACAATTTAGGAGACAATCTGAGTATCTCTGTTACACTGTTCGCGGATGATGCTGTCATTTATCGGTTAGTAGTCACCAGAAGATCGAAAACAACTGCAAAGTGATTTATATAAGATATCTGCAGGGTTCAAAAATTGGCAATTGAACCTTAATAATGATAGGTGCGAGCTCATCCATATGACCACTAAAACAAATTCGTTAAACTTCAGTTACACGATTAATCAGTCAAACCTACAGACCGACAATTCTACTACATTCCTAGGAGTAACAATTAAAAAAAATTAATTGCTAAGAAAACATACAAAATATTGTCAGGAAGGCGAACCAAAGACTACCTTTCAATGACAAAACACTTAGAATATGCAGTAGTTCTACTAAATAAACTGCCTACACTACAGTTATACGTCCTATTTAGGAGTACTGTGGGATCTACACCAGGTGGGACTGACGGTCGATTTAGAGAAAATTCAGAGAAGGACAGCTGGTTTTCTATTATCGCGATATAGGAGAGAAAGAAATGATGCACGAGTTGGTGTTGAAATCATTACAAGAAAGGCTTTATTTGTTGCGGCGAGATATATTTGCGAAATTTTGTTTCACCAACTTTCTCTTCAGAATGCGGACGTATATTTTTAGCACCCACCTACGTATGCAGACATGATCTTCATAATACAATAAGAGAAATAATATCGGAAATAGAAAGATAAAGGTGTTCCTTTTTTCCACGAGTTATTAGAGAATGGAACTATAGATAAATGTCACAAAAGTGGTTCGATGAACCCTCTGCCGTGCACTTCAACTTGACTTGCAGAGTATCCATGTTGATGTAGATTACAATATATGGACACTTTGACGACTGGAAGTAAGTGGTATGCTTGCTTACCACAAACAACAGTTCTGCAGTCACGCATGGAGAAGCTCGAATTAGATGTTCACATGTTTGTAAATCTATCGAACACAACTGCGTGGTTATTAGTCCGTAGCTTGCAAAATACTGAAACTAAGGTAAACTAACCTAAGGACAATACAAACATCCCCGACCGAAGGGGAGACTCGAACCCCCGACGGTGAACGGCCGCGCGCACCGCAGCTTGGCACCCCAGTGCGCACGGCTAATCCGCCGCGGCGAAGATGGAATTAAATTATCAGCCGGCCGCGGTGGTCGAGGAGACTGAGGCGCTCCAGTCACGGTCTGCACGGCCACTACGGTCGGGGGTTCGAATCCCCCCTCGGGCATGGATATTTGTGCCGTCCTTAGTATTAGCTAGTTCATAAGTAGTTTGTAAGTTTACGGACTGATGACCCCGAAGTTAAGTCCCATACGCTCTATAAACATTTGAACATTTTTGGAAAGTAGGAGGCGAGGTACTGGCGGAAGTAAAGTTGTGAGGCGGCATCGTGAGTCGTGTCGGGATAGCACAGTCGGTAGTGCGCTTGCCCGCGAAAGGCAAAGGTCCCAGGTTCGAGTCCCGGTTCCGGCACACAATTTTAATCTGCCAGGAAGTTACATTTAAACATTTATTTGAACTAACGTATTGACATTATACACTGCCCTGTTCGAAAATAATATTGCGCTCATGCACACAGCCAAAAAGGTTCAGATCTACTTTATACAATATCAGAAGATTATCATTCATCCACTGTGGACACAAAACCGTCATGTTTCAAGATAACTGAACCGTTATGGAGAGTTTTAGAGCAGAGAGTAACGATGAAATTAACAGCTAGAAAATCGCTGAAGTAATTGGCGAACGTTTTAGTGCAAAAATGAGTAATATTCTATTGGATACTATAAAGACATGATAATAATCTTATCATCGAGGAGTGTCAGTTATTCTCGAAGGCAATAGAGTTCTGAGTCCTTACCACAGTATCTATGGTAGCAGTTCGTATTAATTTATCCCGCGAGTATAACTTGGGGAAAATTTTACCACACGTGGACACAATGAATGAGACGGTGTTGAACTGATCCAGCGTATGTAACATTTGTAATTAAACTTTCCGATTTGTCTACCACAGACCTGTTGTCTATCATGTGTCCTTTATCCATATTAGCTTGGCTATAAAAATAACAATAAGCCGTGGGGAAAATTTTACCACACGTGGACACAATGAATGAGACGGTGTTGAACTGATCCAGCGTATGTGACATTTGTAATTAAACTTTCCGATTTGTCTACCACAGACCTGTTGTCTATCATGTGTCCTTTATCCATATTAGCTTGGCTATAAAAATAACAATAAGCCTTGGGGAAAATTTTACCACACGTGGACACAATGAATGAGACGGTGTTGAACTGATCCAGCGTATGTGACATTTGTAATTAAACTTTCCGATTTGTCTACCACAGACCTGTTGTCTATCATGTGTCCTTTATCCATATTAGCTTGGCTATAAAAATAACAATAAGCCTTGGGGAAAATTTTACCACACGTGGACACAATGAATGAGACGGTGTTGAACTGATCCAGCGTATGTGACATTTGTAATTAAACTTTCCGATTTGTCTACCACAGACCTGTTGTCTATCATGTGTCCTTTATCCATATTAGCTTGGCTATAAAAATAACAATAAGCCTTGGGGAAAATTTTACCACACGTGGACACAATGAATGAGACGGTGTTGAACTGATCCAGCGTATGTGACATTTGTAATTAAACTTTCCGATTTGTCTACCACAGACCTGTTGTCTATCATGTGTCCTTTATCCATATTAGCTTGGCTATAAAAATAACAATAAGCCTTGGGGAAAATTTTACCACACGTGGACACAATGAATGAGACGGTGTTGAACTGATCCAGCGTATGTGACATTTGTAATTAAACTTTCCGATTTGTCTACCACAGACCTGTTGTCTATCATGTGTCCTTTATCCATATTAGCTTGGCTATAAAAATAACAATAAGCCTTGGGGAAAATTTTACCACACGTGGACACAATGAATGAGACGGTGTTGAACTGATCCAGCGTATGTGACATTTGTAATTAAACTTTCCGATTTGTCTACCACAGACCTGTTGTCTATCATGTGTCCTTTATCCATATTAGCTTGGCTATAAAAATAACAATAAGCCTTGGGAAAAATTTTACCACACGTGGACACAATGAATGAGACGGTGTTGAACTGATCCAGCGTATGTGACATTTGTAATTAAACTTTCCGATTTGTCTACCACAGACCTGTTGTCTATCATGTGTCCTTTATCCATATTAGCTTGGCTATAAAAATAACAATAAGCCTTGGGGAAAATTTTACCACACGTGGACACAATGAATGAGACGGTGTTGAACTGATCCAGCGTATGTGACATTTGTAATTAAACTTTCCGATTTGTCTACCACAGACCTGTTGTCTATCATGTGTCCTTTATCCATATTAGCTTGGCTATAAAAATAACAATAAGCAGGTAAAGAATGGTCTGTTAAGTCATTGCACAAAGTGAAAGTGGTATGATTTAGTGTTATAGCAGACGACTGGTTACAAAAAATGTTCAAATGTCTGTTAAGCTTATGGGACTTAACTGCGGGGTCATCGATCCCTAAACTTACAAACTACTTATGAGCTACCTTATACTAAAGACGGCACAAATATCCATGCCCGGGAGGGGGGATTCGAACCCCCGACCGTGGTGGCCGTGCGGACCGTCTCCTCGGCCACCGCGGCCGGCACGACTGGTTACGCCTACGTGACGTTGTAAAAGATAGCGGCTGAGCTTTCAATTTGCTTCAGTCTATATTGTTTATATAGGTGTTTGGTGTGGGGCGCATGCCCGCCCTCGTCAACATGAGCGCCGCCAGCGCGTTCGACGGCTGCGCAGCCCTCGTCCCGGACTTGGCACCATTTCCCTCTGACAAGAGGGCCGCCACAACCTGGATCGTGGCACACGCCGTCTACGCCATCTTCCAGCTACAAATTGACCAGGTTTACCTCTATTAAGTATATCTGAAGTCCGAACACCAATGGACGAAAGCGTGCAAAGAATATCGACCAACTAAATAAAGAAAAGTGTGAAGTAATACACATGACCACTAAAAGAAATCCGCTGAACTTCAATTAAGCGATAAATCAGTCAAACCTTAAGGTCGTAAATTCTACCAAATACCTAGGAGCTACAATTACGAACAACTTTGACTGGAGAGAACACATAGAAAATATTGTGGGGAAGGCGAATCAAAGGTTACGTTTCATTGGCAGAACGCTTCGAAGATGCACCAGCACCACCAAAGAGACTGCCTACATCACACTTGTGCGTCCTATCCTGGAGTACTGTTGCCCCTTGTGGGACCCTCACCAAGTGGGACTGACGGAAGATATTGAGAAGGTTCAGAGAAGGGCAGCTCGTTTTGTTTTATCACGTCACGGAAATGTTGCACGAATTGGGGTGGAAATCATTAAAAGAAAGACGTTATTCATCGCGGCGTGCTCTGTTTGCGAAGTTTCAATCACCCACTTTTACTTCTGAATGTGAAAATATTTTGCTAGCACCCATCTACTTAGGGAGACATGACCAACCCAATAAAATAAGAGAAATCAGATCGAAAACGGAACGATTTAGGTGTTCTTTCTTCCCGCGCGCTATTAGAGAATGGAACCGTAGAGAAAATTTATGAAAGTGGTTAATGAACCCTCTGCCAGGCACTTAAATGTGATTTGCAGAGTATCTATGAAGATGTAGATGTAGAATTGGTACTGTATAATACGGAAGGTACTTCAGACAGCAGAGTCGCTGTGCAACGTGATCCATCGCTGGTCAGAATTTCGGTTGGGTGTTACTGATTGAGGGATTTCAATCCTCCGGCGGAGTGTTTGACAACTGTTGTGTGGGGTGGTCGCTGGTACATTTGGATATGATACAACACTTCACGTTACCGCATCCCACTTGTGCTCGACGGGATTTCAGTAGTAGTATCCAAGAGATCGGTGCATTTGCTAAATAATCTCGTTCGAAAAGCTCCTCTACCTGCGCTCTTGGACGCCATCGCTGATTGGCATGGAGATGTTGACTCTATGAATAGTAAACACGGACTTGGTTTATAACCCACCTCTATTCCATCCTGTAAAAGAGTCTATAATACTTTATGAAGGCAGGGCCGAGTGAACGCGTGACAAGACGGAAGGAGTAGTGCGTCAAAATAATATGGACCTGTGAGTATAATTAAACTCATACTACGGGAAGGAGAGCATTTCTGAAGAAGAGAAATTAATTGATATCGGAAGTTAATTTAAATTTTTGCAAGTCTTTTCCGAAGGCATTTCTCTGCAGTTTAGTATTTTACGGTAGTGAAACAAGTACGATGAAGAATTCAAACAAAAAGCTGACAGAATATTTCGAAATTTGGTGCTACAAGAGATGTCTGAAATTAGATGGGTAGATGTTGTAACTAATGATGAGGTACTGAACAGAATTGGAGAGAAAGAAATTTATTCCATAGTTTGGGGTAAAAATTGCAGAGGGAAACCGAGAGACTTTTGTATTAAGCAGGTTAAAAAGGATGGACTACCAAATTTTGATAACGCATTACGTGTTCCCAATTCTCGCTATTGAAGTTACGAACCGAATCACTGCAGACTTAATCTGCCCTCACCCGAGATCAGTACGCCTGCCCTTTGAACAGTTGTACCAAATGCCTCAATGTTATTGTTGCACTTTACTCCATATCCCTCTCTCCAGGAACGCATTCGAGACTAAGCTCATTTTTTATGAATGCCGTTGCGTGACTGCATCGAACAATGCAAGTAGAGGTGGACTTGAAGTGAGGGAGTATTCAGGGAATAGAGTGGCATGCCAGGTCCCCCGACTTAGGTGTTATTGATCACATATTAGATGCGTTGGTGAGATTTATTACCGAATGCCAACATATATCATTGACCATATAGCTGTTTCGCGCTGGGAGAGGAATAGAACGTTCTGCCACAAAAACGCCTTACCATTAATGTTCAGAGCGTAGGAGCACGTAGAAGAGCGTGCATTACCGGCCATGGTGATCATCAATGCTAGTGTGAAGCACGTCCCAACTTTTGTATTGTCCAAGGGACCGTCATAAATCTGCGTGACTTCAGTGCAATTGTTGTTTTTGAATAAAGTTAAGATACTGTAAGATTCCTTCCCTTTGCCGCTCCCTAGAACAGGTCCCCACAAAAGCTGCGGCACTTATAACTAGCAGCTGTTTTCTTAGTAGGACACACGGGAGTGGTGGATTCACTAATTAGAAACATATAATTTTACTTATCTTGATTATTCGCCATTGCGTTGCATCCGACGATCCAGGTTCTGTGGCAAGGCCGAACACCGTATTCAAGGAAAAGTGTGATTAATGTAAACGACGGAGTCAACACCTTATCATGTTGTTTTTATCATTTTCATTCTTTTAAAACATTTATATCCCTTTATAAGAGCTGACCGCCATTTAACTGAAAGTTTTGTTTATTATCACTATCTGGTTTCGGCCTTAGGCCATTTTCACGTGTTGTGATAAAAGTTGTCAGATAGGTTTCCTTAGGTCATGGTCATAATAATAAAAACAATAAAAATATTCGGAGTTGAGTCCATGTCGGAATCATAAAATGGGTGACACATTTTTCCCCGCATCTTAATTTAAAATAATAATATTGGTATGTGTTCACCATAAGATCACAAACGCAATGTGATTTGAGTGCCATTGTGATCTTATGGTCAACACATACCTATTTTAATATTTTAAATTAAGATGCGGGGAAAAATGTGTCACCCATTTTATAATTCCGACATGTACTCAACTCCGAATACTTTTGTTATTTTTATTATTATGACCAAGGAAACCTATCTGACAACTTTTATCACATCACTTGAAAATGGCCTAGGCTGAAACCAGGTAGTGACAATAAAGAAAACTTTTAGTCAAATGGCGGTCAGCTCTTTAAAAAAAATTATATGACTTAGGCTCCTGACGCATACGAAATCATAATTTATGTCCTTGTTGCACAATCCAAAACACAGGGCAGACAACAGAAGTCACGTCTCAGCAAGAGCAGAATCCAAAAGAGATTGACAAAACATGTCCTCTACACGAAGTTCACCAGCGAGACTGCATAATAAAGTTAATGACAAAGTTTTGCAGTCTTTAACTAAACAACAAATTTATTCTTGAAATAGGCCAAAATATATGAAGTAACATATTACATTTAGGTTTTAACTATTGAGTTCAATGTGTGACCGTGTTTATTGAAATTTGCATTTAGCAAAATACGCCAACTAAAAGTCATGTTTTGGCTCTATAAATTCAGATATTAAACTTACTCAATAAAACGTACGTAATTTATGATTTTGACGTGTGCAAATATATGGTTTAGCAATATTGTTTCGGTATAGTGTTAGACTCCTAATTGTAATGTGTTTCAATTTGTGGTTAGGAATTCACTAAATACATAATTGATTAATGTTGTAGTATTTTGCTTATTTATGGAATAACTTCCCGGTATCAGTCAGAAAGCAGAAATGAGTGACAAAATCGTAATATGCATTGGATTTAGAATCCGGTGATATATGCCACCTGGTCTGCTCTAATTTATTTAAAAACAAGGTAATGTTCAAATGTTTTAGAAGCTTAAGGGACTTTACTGCGGGGTCATCAGTCCTAAAAACAAGATAAATATGTAGTAATGTTCTCCAGGGTTATGCAATAGTTACAGTGTGTAATGTTTTTATACATATATTGCTAAGTGAATTTATGTGAACAACATATTCCGTAACCGTGTGTAATGAATTTGCAGTATTTGTGATTGTTATTTACGAAGTATAAAAACACAATATTAAGTAGCGAATTACAAAAGCTTTAGTGGTTCTTTAAATAAATACTCGAATTTTACGGTGCATGTATTAGTTCAGTGTTACAAATTACTCTTCGTATGTTAGACTTTTACTTGAGGTACCTACTGATTTCGTTAGTAATGTTGGCAATGCTGAATCTATACTCCCGATATATGGAATGTACAACGTATAGAAACGTTACAGCACCATGAAGAGGAACTACAAGACAGCAAAGCGACGCAATACGAGACGCCCAAATAATGTTTGCATCAAATCATCTGACAGAGAACGCACAACGCGGCAAAGGATTAGGGATACGCAGCAGTGTGGGGCAAAGTCCATCTTGCCAATTACACTGCCAGACATAAATGTTATTAATACACCATGACAGACTTTTCCAATTCACTTTATTGCTGAAACAAAGCAATGCTCACATTTACTCAAATCAAATGTTTGTTAAGCTTATGGGACTTAGCTACGGGGACATCAGTCCCTAAACTTACAAACTACCTATGAACTAGCTACAACTAAGGACGGCACAAATATCCATGCCCGAGGGGGGATTCGAACCCCCGACCGTAGTGGCCGCGCAGACTGTGACTGAAGCGCCTCAGTCCCCTCGGCCACCGCGGCCGGCTCACATTTACTCTTAAACAGGTCAAGCGGTACTGAGTTACCAGGTGTTGACCCATGCTGAAACATCCGTAATTAGTACGTGATGTAGCCTGCATGGTCGGTTATAAGGGTGCTGAAACTACTTGCATTCGATCATACAGGTGATGAATACTTTCTTGGGAGATGCTATTCCACGCCTGCTCGTGCTGCCCACGTAGTCTTGAAGAGTTGTGAGTCGTGTGTCAGTAGTCATCCCATCATACCCCACACGTGCTCCGTTGGAGACAAAATGGGAGATAATGCTGGACAGGGAAGTTGCTGCACGTCTTTGCAGAGCAAGCTGAGATTCATGCGAAGTGTGTCAGCGAGCATTATCCTGTTGCAAGAATGGCAAAAGAACGGATCACACAACATTCTCCACGTTCTGAGCTAGTCCGGTACGCACTAGGCAAATCGATTGGAACACGTCAGACTCCACCAACCACCCTTCAACACTTCCGGTTGTGGTGGCGCGCCCTATATGTTCACTGGTTCAATGAACCCTGGAAAAAAGATCGTCGTGATAAAAAAGTAAACAAATAAATAAAATAATATCGTTATTCGTTTCGTTCTTCTATCAGATCATTTTATATACACTTTCAAAGTATTTTTATCGCATGAGAAACTCTTTACGTCGCGGAGATAGCAAGTATACGAGTCGTAGCGCGACCGCTTAATATAAGTGTCAGTGTCTGCAGCGTTGCAATGCGCTTGCGCGACTGAGGTTCAAATTCTCTTTTGAACCCCCTGGAGGCAGCAAATGGGCGCTCCTGCGATAGGGAGGGGCGAGGGGAAACGCCGCTTTTAACATTGGCGTTGGAGCTGGTAGAGACGCCAGCTCCTGGCTACTCGATCTCTGGCGGTTACGCACGAATGGCCCCGAAGCAAACACAATGGAGCTACTGCGCACCTCGCCTTGCGCATCGGCAAATCCTCCATTCATATTTGTTTTTGGCGCATTGAAGTTCAATAAAAAAACACATCATACTTGGTAACATATCTCGTAACTATAAATAAAAGTCGCATAACTATAAAATACTTCAGAAGATCCGATCATGAATAATAATGAAGTCACTACTCTCCACGTAACAAGGGTAGCTGTGTAGATAATAATTTTTTTAATGTTTGTTAATCTTATGGGACTTAACTAAGGGGTCATCAGTCCCTAAACTTACAAACTACTTATGAACTAACTAATACTAAGGACGGCACAAATATCCATGCCCGAGGTGGGAGTCGAACCCCCGACCGTAGTGGCCGTGCAGACCATGACGGGAGCGCCTCAGTCCGCTCGGCCACCGCGGCCGGCCTGTATGGATAGCGGCATCGCGTTGCGCCGTGGTAAATGTGGATTCGAGGCCGATTACAGGCAATTTTTTAACCCTATTTTCTTTTCAGCAGATATGGAACAACAACGACTTTCGTATTGTTACTTGCGTCATATCTTTGGACGTTTTAGAAAATGTATTGCGATTTTAAGGCTAAATAACATTTGTATTCTTTGTTGTAACAAATATTTCAACTGTTTGAAAAGATGTGGTGGAGAGCAGCGTTTGTCCGTGCTTAAAGTTAGGAGGATGTGCTCCTTACAGTGCCACGTGACCTGAAGGTAGTTTGTATCTTCATCGCAACAAATTCACTCTGTTACAGTCAATTAACGGGGTAATCAGTTACTTACTTTGTTTTGGTGTTCATGTGCATATTCGAATGTTCCTGGCGTTTATTATCAAAGAAAAATGCACAACGTTCAGTATCTGTTGCCGCGGTGGAATATCCGAGCAGTCTAAGGCACCTCGCTGCGGAGCGCGTGGTTGCTCGCCGTCGGAGGTTCGAGTCCTCTCTGGGACATGGGTGTGTGTGTCTGTTTGTCCTTAGTTAGTTTACCTTAGTTTAAGTAGTTTGTAAGCTACGGACTGATGACCGCGCACTTTGGTCCGATAGATTTACAAACATTTGAACATTTTTGAACAGTATCTGCTAAACACAAATTACTCAGCTTTAATCTGAGAACCTTGGTAGGCCTACACGAGTTCAAGCAAGCGCATTCAAGTTCGGGGGGAGGGGGGTGGGGACGAACGTCGACGCTCCGAGCGGGAGGGGGGGGGGCCATTATCAAGATCCGGCATTCAAACATGTGAGCCCCCAGTCATCTGAAAAAAGACGCCACTGACTTCCCGGCAATTACTCAGGAAGAATGGACGGTATTGCCTCAACAAGAGATTCAAAATGTTCAAATGTTTGTAAATCTATCGGACCAAACTGCGTGGTCATTAGTCAGTAGCTTGCAAACTACTTAAACCAAGGTAAACTAACCTAAGGACAACCCCCACACACACACACACACACACACACACACACACACACACACACATGCCCCAGGGAGGACTCAAACCTCCGACGGCGAGCAACCGCGAGGCACCTTAGACCTCTCGACTACTCCACCGCGGCCAACAAGAGATTGATGACGTCATTAGCACAATGATCTGTCTTTGGCTAGATACGATGATATCGCAGAGCACACTAACCAGCTGTCTGAATGTGTATGAAAATGCGTTGAATTGGAAAAAACGAAGAGAATATGTGTTCTATCGTTATGAATGTTGCACTTGTTACTGTTCTGTATCGATAGTGTTTCTACTTTTACATCAGCTGTTTATACTGTTTTGTGGCAAAATAAACGCAACCTGGAAGAACAAATATTACACCTACATCTACATAAATACTCCGCTCATCACATGGCAGAGTGTTCACGGAACCGCTTTTATTATATTTGTCTACCGTTCAATTCACTAATAGCGCGCAGGAAAAAGGAATCTGTAGACAGCTCCTTTCGCACCATCAACAGAACAGGTTCTACTAACGGTATACTATGCCTTCCACATCGGTGGCAACGGGTTCTACACAACGCTGGTGACTACTCCGAAGGACAGTAATAGGTGCAAACATGTAATGTTTTTATATCGGTTGTGAATAAATAGTTGCCAATATTTAAGTTCGAATCCTCATATAAAGAGACAGTTTTGTTTCTGTGGCTGTCATAATTGTAGTACTTTGTAGCAGAAAGCCCACAGCAGTACCACAATTTACACGGTTTACAAAGTACCCACGAACACGAAATATACCTTTTTTGGGGCCATTTAATCTTGCAAATGTCCAAATCTGTCATTTCGTACATCTCTCACTGGCACAGGTGACGCTGTTTCCTTCTTCTTCTGGACTGCTTGTCTGTCCATTCCATAGCGGTCTGCCAGATCTGTTCTCAGTAACCATTAATCCATTTGCAATGGAAGCGATATGAATCCGAAAACAGTTTTGCATTACAACTCACCCTCAAGTTTTCTATTGCCGTTTATAAGCTGTTTTACTTGTATGAGAACAAAATAGCGACACATAATTGAGAGAAAACAGTACACCTGTATCGTATGATTAGTGTTTCTGCTAAAGATTCAAACGAACACTTTTTTTTTTTTTATTTTTTTTTTCAGAAGACAATTGAACGTCGCTGTACATGAAAACTTAAATATTGGTTACATGCATTATTACCCATCCGAGGATGAAACATGTTACAGAAAACTGTGTGCAATTTTGTTACTGATTAGAGAAATATTGTCCTCTAAAGTAGGGTGACTAGACGTCCTGTTTCTTATGGGATCATCCCTTATTTGGCCTAAGTGTCCTATTGTCCCGACAAAATAAATACGGGACGTATATTGAAAGGTTCCCTTCTGTAAGACACAACTAAACTATACATGTGAGTAAACAAATCCTATGCTTACTCGTTGTTTCATACTTTTGCATCATGTGAATTACAATGCTCACGGTTGTAACACCTGATTTCACACACACTGTATAGAGGTAAGGCTTACACGCAACAACAAAAATAAAAATAAAATTGCAGTTATAACTTTATTCTGTGGCTTTTTGAATAAAGCACTTTACTAATACCAAAAATGAATCCTGCCTTTTACCAATTTGCAGCAAACGAACGTTGGTGTCACAGAGAAACATCGATTGTCGACGAGTAATTACTGCTTTCGCCCTGTAACGTTCAGCACTTACCTCGTAGATAACTCCTTTCTCAAAAGTGATTCAATTAACCGTCCCAGCGCCGCGCATGCTTAAAATTAATATTCATTAGGTGAAAAGAAACAGATGAGATTTCATACCTGTGAATATTCTGATTGAACCTTATTTACTCTGACAATGCCAAATCCCTACAATAACTAATATTGCCCCTGAGATTCAGGGAGGAAACTTCTAACTGTGGGAATAAATCACAATAAAATAAAGGTAGAACAAATGGCATAAGGTTAAAATTTCTGTATTGATTCATTTTTGGACATAACTTACAGAAATGAGTTCCAAAATTTCTTTACAATAGACCTTCCTATTTCACAAAACATACTATAAAACTGTACTATGTATGGCTTCCTACCATCTTTCCTACCATCGACTTTACAAAAAAAAATTACAACTACGAATTTGTGCAAGCTGTAACATTACCTCCAGGAGATCCTTTCCCTGTGTCGGCAGCTCAACAACTCTCTCCTACCACTACTGCCGGTATTACCACTGGCGTCACAGCGCCAGAGATACCATTACACGCAGCATAGCTGCTCACAGATTTCACTGTGTACTTGTTACATCCATGTGTAATAAATATCGACTTTCTCCGTGAAATGTCAAATGAAGAACAATGTTTACAAAGGGCATCTTATGTGGAATTTCTTATAATACATAAAAACAGGAACCTTACAATATTGTCTCGTTTTTTACTAACCGTCCCATAAATTTTGAAATAACATGTTTCTAAGGAATGTAAAGCGTAAGCAAATTGAGAGAAAATGCGGCCATAATCAAGCAATAAAGAAAAAAGCCTGTAAGTCAAATGTTGTGAATTTCTTTGGTTCGTTCTACATATCGCTTTGACATAACATGAGCACGTTTTCCAACTATAAAATTTTGTTCATTAATTAGTTCACTAGAAGATGGTTTGCGAAAGAGTCTGATTTCTTGGACATTACAAGTTCATTTAGCGAACTTAAACTATCTAACTGGGTTCAGCTCATCTTCTTTCCAAGTCTGAACAGTAAAGTAAATATTTCGAAAGAAAAATGTCAAGATCAGCTTTTTGAGCAATTGAACTATATTACATCTGAAGTAGCAGGTGCAAATATTTGCTGCTCGTTGGCCGCGGTGGGAGCGACCAAGCGCACTGAGGCGCGAGGCCATTCCCCGTCGGGGGTTCGAATCCCTCCTCGGGCATGGATGTTTGTGTCGTCTTTAGTATAAGGTAGTTTGTAAGTTTAGGGACTGATGACCCCGCAGTTAAGTCCCTTAAGCTTAACAAACATTTGAACATTTGAGCTGCTCGTTGTTGGGTTTGTGCCGGCTCTACCCAGTACTAACATTGCTGCAGAAAGAGTGTTTTCTATCAGAAATAGTTAATGCACCGCGAAAACATATTTAGTGTGAAGACTATGAAGGAAATAATTATAACAGGAAATTTGCATAAGTCCCAAAAAATTCTTAATTTCTATGCTAGTCCCGTTGGTTTCATATTCTTTCATAAATTAAATACTTTTCGTGTTGTGGTAATTCTCATATCCTCGAAGCAAGGAAGTAATTTAGGTTTTAAAGTTCCGTCGACAGTGTGGTCATTAGAGCTCACACCAGGATTCTCGAGTAAGAATGAGTAAGGAAATTGGCTGTGCCCTTTCAACGGAACCATCACGGCATTTGGCTCGAGTGATTTAGGAAAATCACGGAATATCTAAATCTGGATGGCCGGAGACGGACTTGTACCACCGACCTCAATTATGCCACAGTTTTTAATATTGAAAAGTTGCAGAAACAATAATCAGTACTAAAAATACAAAGATGTAAATACGAGAACCAGCAAATATGACATGTTAGCTTCGGGGGTGGGGGAGAGAAGAATAATGGCTTTGTTTTTTACTGTACTGTATGTGCATTGATTATTGTGTTTATGTCTGCCTTAATGAGTGACGCCAAAGCAATCATTTTATACAGGGTGTTACAAAAAGGTACGGCCAAACTTTCAGGAAACATTCCTCACACACAAAGAGAGAAAATATGTTACGTGGACATGTGTCCGGAAACGCTTAATTTCCATGTTAGAGCTCATTTTACTATTTCTCTTCAAATCACATTAATCATGGAATGGAAACAGACAGCAACAGAACTACCAGCGTAATTACAAACACTTTGTTACAGGAAATGTGCAAAATGTCCTCCGTTAGCGAGGATACATTCATCCACCCTCCGTCGCATGGAATCCCTGATGCGCTGATGCAGCCCTGGAGATTGGCGTATTGTATCAAAGCCGTCCACAATACGAGCACGAAGTCTCTACATTTGTTCAAAAAATGTTCAAATGTTTATATAGCTTATGGGACTTAACTACGGGGTCATTAGTCCCTAAACTTACAAACTACCTATGAACTAGCTAACACTAAGGACGGCACAAATATCCATGCCCGAAGGGGGATTCGAACCCCCGACCGTAGTGGCCGTGCAGACCTTGACTGGAGCGCCTCAGTCCCCTCGGCCACCGCGGCCGGCTGCAGCGCTGCGACTGCAGTTCCGCACATGCGCTGTAGGCGATGTATATCAAGGAGAAGAACGTGCGCCATTTGGAGATCGCTGTCAATCACGTTCGCTTTGTTGTGTTTCTTTAAAATGTCGGCGTTAATTGAAAATCCCGCCGCCTGTGAAATCAGGTCGGTTATTCGGCTTCTGAATGCGACGAAAATGAAACCAACTGAAATTTATCGGCAAATTTGCGATGTTTACGGACCAAATACGATGAGTGATTCGATGGTGAGAAGATGGTTCCGACAGTTCAATGGTGGGCGTAGTGATGTGCACTATGAAGAGCGAAGTGGGTGTCTACATTTGGTTACAGAAGAACTTGTTCGCCGGCCGCGGTGGTCGAGGGGACTGAGGCGCTTCAGTCACGGTCTGCACGACCACTACGATCGGGGGTTCGAATCCCCCCTCGGGCGTGGATATTTGTGCCGTCCTTAGTATAAGGTAGTTCGTAAGTAGTTTGTAAGTTTAGGGACTGATAACCCCGTAGTTAAGTCCCATAAGCTATACAAACATTTGAACATTTTTTTTTGAAGAACTTGTTCACGCGATTGATGACAAGATCCGGGAAACCCGTAGGCTTACAATTAGTGCTCTCGCTATGGACGACGAGCTGAAAGAAACTGTTTCCAACTGGTTGAAGACACAGGCAAGCAGATTTCTATGAAGAAGGTACACAAAACCTGGTGCCCCGCTATGACCAATACCTGAAAAATTTCGGCAGTTATGTGGAAAAGTAGTTTAAGAGTTGTAGAATTTTGTGCAATGAAAATCTATTCTGTATCTGTGTACAATTTCATTTTATTACCAAACGGAACTTACTTTCTGGACGCGCCTCGTATATATATGTTGTGGTCTTCAGTCCGTAGACTGGATTGATGGAGCTCTCCACAATACCCTATCCTGAGCAAGCCTCTTGATCTCCACATAAAACGGCAACCTACATCTGTCTGAATCTGCTTACTGTATCCATCTCTTGGTCTTCCTCCGCGGTTTCTACCCCACACACTTCCCTCCAACGCTAAATTCACAATTCCTTGATGTCTAAGAATGTGTCCTACCAATCTATCCCTTCTTTTAGTCAAGGTATGCCAGAAATTTCTTTTCTCCCCAATTCTGTTCAGTACCTCCTCATTAGTTACGCGATCCACCCACCTAATCTTCAGCATTCTTCTGTAGCACCATATTTCAAAAGCCTCAATCCTCTTCCTTCCCGCACTGTTTATCGTCCATGTCTCACTCCCATACAAGGCAACACTCCATACAAATGCCTTCAGAAAGGACTTTCTTAGGCTTAAATCAATATTCGATATATTAACAATACAAAGATGTAAATATGAGAACCAGCAAATATGACATTTTAGCGTAGGGGTGGGGGAGAAATGAATAACGGCTTTGTTCCTTACTCTACTGTGTGTGCATTCATTCGTTTGTTTATGTCTGCCTTAATGAGTGACGCCAAGGCAATCATTTTGTATAAGCTTGATGGGGTAACAGCCATGTTGATGACGCTGTAGGTCAAGGCTAACATTCCATTTCATAATCTTCGGCACCCATATGTATCGCATATTTTGATTTTTGAAATGTTGTCATCCTGCTCTAGAGGGTTATCCATGTTCCCGGATGCCACACATTCGCTGCGGACGTGAGTTAAGTGTGGGCGCAGACGCTCGCGTCGCGGTCCCGAGGACTCGGGCGACAGAGATGGGATGTTGGCAGACCTGTGCGTCTGCGAAGGTCAACCGGCGGCGGCGCGTCGCGACCGAGTCTGTGCTTCTGGTGCACTGGGTCACCGCTTTAAAGGCGCGCGCCGGGCCAGGCCAGGCCGCAAAAGCGACGAAAACGAAAGCGCGACGCCGCGGACCAGCTGCCGCCTCTGCTCCGTGCTTCTTTGTGGTCTGCAGGCTGCCTGCGCGGCATTTCCGGGCAACCCAGGACCCGACAAAGCCACTGCGTCCTCGACCCGAGAGGGCACATCAACTCGTCTCGGAAATTCTCTACTTTGTTTCTTGGTGCCTGCCTCTTACGACATCGAGTACGAGGCTGTCTTCTCCCGTCCATTGGTGGTTCCACACTAACCGAATACCCGACCATTATGACCACGGCCTATCGCCAGACTGCATGTCGCATGGAAGGGTAGCGAATGCGCGACACAGTAATCAGAAGGGGTGAGTTCAATCGATCAGGAATCTCAAATCGATTCTACACTGCTTAAAACAATTAGCGGATCAGGTGATCACCTATACAGGGTGAGTCACCTAACATTACCACTGGATATATTTCGTAAACCACATCAAATACTGACGAACCGATTCCACAGACCGAACGTGAGGAGAGGGGCTAGTGTAATTGGTTAATACAAGGTATAAAAATGCAGGGAAGTATGTTTTTTAACACAAACCTACGATTTTTTAAATGTAACCGCGTTAGTTTTGTTAGCATATCTGAACATATAAACAAATGCGTGATCAGTGCCGTTTGTTGCATTGTAAAATGTTAATTACATCCGGGGATATTGTAACCTAAAGTTGATGCATGAGTACCACTCCTCCGCTGTTCGATCGTGGGTATCGGAGAGCAACGAACTAAGTAGGGATCCAAAGTGTTTTCTGAAAAAAAAAAAAAAAAAAAAAAAAAAAATTATAACATAGTTCCTTTCTTCAGTCAACAAGCGAATTTAGTACTTTTCGTTCAAAGATACACTTCTGAATTAAAACTCAATTTTTTTCATTCAATAATAGAAAGTTATCTTTAAATAAACATGAAAACAACTACTTCACAGAATTCAAATTCGGAATATTTCATACCACAGTGAGTTTTCACTTGTAGTCAGTCGATATGAGGGAACGAAACCAAGATTTGTGACTGCCTATGCTTTCATAAACAGTGTTAGTCACTCCTTTAATCTGACAAAAACTGAACTTGCTTCGTTTCAAAATGATGGAAAAAAGGTTCGAACGAATAAAAAGAAAATTGAAGATATTCAGAAACTGGTGCCAGTAGGTCAGCGGTCGGGCTGGGAGCTGTGTTGTGTTTCGTGCGGAGTGTTGTTTCAATGTAGAGGGAAGAGATGTTGGTCCGCTCATGGATGTCCGGGAAGAGGGAGTAACCAAGCCTGGGATTGTCAGGGATGGAGAAGGTATCATTGAGAAGTGGTTCGCCTTACTGTCGTTGTCCGTAAAAGGAGGAGCGGATAGTGGGGGAGGGAGGGGGAGGTGGAGTGACTGCCAGTGAGACGGTGGAGGAGGAGAAGGAGGAGTTGAGTGGGAGAGTGATGTTAAGACGGATGCATGTCTGGCGCCAGTCCTGGTAGGTTTTCGCGTTCAAGAGGTTTCAGATGTGACGTTGGATTTGCCCATGGCGACGGAGTGTGCCCCAGTTACAGGTCCACAGGAAGGATCGGTAAAGGCGACAGGATTCTCGGAAGAGGAGTGTAGTCTTTGGAGGTAAAGTAAGACGGTGCAGTTGAATGGTTTTGGTAGGGTTGTGGGAGTGGACGGCGTCGGCAACAGTCTGGTGTAGAAAGGATGAGCTGTGATCGATATCGGCAGGGATGTGGAGGGGCAGGAGGTGGCTGGTGACCGAGGTGTCTGTGGAGCTACAGCAGGCACCCCAGTCGGCCCAGGCATCATGGACTATCTTAGGAGGGGGCTCGGGGCGGGGATCGCGTGCCTGTCGGCCATGGGGTCAAGGGTGAGAAGCATGGGGGCATGGTAACTTCCAATGAGGCCAAGGACGTCCGCCTGCAGTCGGCCCAGGAGGTTAGGAGAGGCGAGGCTGACATCGGGGGTGGTATTGCTCTGCAAGCGAGTGGGTTGTGGGAGAGGAACGGTATCGCCCTGGAGCTGGGAGAGAAACTGACGCCACCATCGGAGGAATGGGAAGAAAAGTTCAGGTCGGCGGCAACCACATAGGTCGTGCAGGATCAGTCTACGTGAGATAGGAAGTCATAGGGGAGAGGTGCAGTACTGCGAACATAAATGGTGTTGAGGGTGACTGGGACGGAGGGGAGAAAGAGGTGTGGCTGGACTGGATGATGGTGGAGCTCCGCCTCGAACAAGAGGAGGGGGTCCATCTCTGCATTGGAGAATATAGGGAGCGATGCAGATGGAGTGTCGGGATTGGAGGAAGGTTTCAGCGAAAGGCATCCACGCAGTGTTAGGAGAGGAGATGGATAAAGAGAGATTTGTTTGTAGGTCAGGATCGGATGTTGTGATAAGGGAGGGTACAGGAGGGGGCGTGCCATGGAGAGTTGCAGGGGTGGGGAGAGGTGGGGAGAGGCGACGGGAAATGGGTTAAAGGTGCGCTCTATACAAGGGAAACGTTACGGGAGAAGGTGAAGTGGGAATGGTTGTGGGAGAAGGTGGCTATGGTCTCAAGCTGGAAAATTGAACGGGTGGCTAGGGCGATCTTTTGGAGGTTGTGGAAACGTTGGAAGGGGTGGATGTTCGAAAGGACTGTGGTGACAAAACAGATGACGTCCTCCATGGTAGAAGGGGGGCAGAGGGAATTGTCAGGGTGGATGGGAGGATGAATGGGACGAACGGGGACTGTCAGCTAAGGATTGACGAGGGTGAAGCAAGCCTGATACTTATGGGATTAGGTGGGGTGGGGGCTGCCACAGGTGTTGCAGGTGGGAATGGAGGCGAAGTTGGGACACTGTTTAAGGACGTGTGCCGACTTATACTGGGGACAGGTGGGGGAGGGGCTTGTGGCATTTCTCGGTCAGGTGATTGTTGTAGGTGAGACATCGCCCACATCAATAGGATTGGGTGCACCACGACACTTACACCACAATGTCATCTTGACATTAGATGGTTAAGACTGTACACAACAACTTGTCATACAAAAAAAAAAAAAAAAAAAATGCGTTGAAGGATTGCCATCTTCTGATCAGTAGAATCACAGGAGAAATACACAGCATCCTCTAGAGAATGCTGCTTGCAGTGATTGTTTCCACTATTGGTGCACGTTATCTTCGTCTTGACATTTTTGTGTCGTTCTCATGTGCGACAAATTCCAGGCTTAGAAATAATGCCCCAAAAAGAGACCAGATTTCTTCTACCGGTTGATCTTTAAATCTCGAGCTCGAGAATGCTTGATATCACTACGTCTTGGATGATTCTCTGGCTCCCGTCAACACATGGAGATTCGGGAAGGTTTGCTTTCATCCATCCATCAAGCATTTTATCATATTTGCGATGTACTGTGTAGTATGCGTACTACGGATCTTTGCAATAAAAGGCATACAACAATAATAATAATAAGACTTTCCAATATCCTTAGTACAAACTCCACCAATATTAAGAGTCCTAAAAGTAATTATGTACTGACCGTTAAATCTCTAAAGTTCTCCAATGAAAATGTTAAGTTTAATGGAAAGTGAACATTGTGTATTGTAAAGGATTATTATTATTGTGATATGCCTTATTTGAAAACATTGGAGGACTTGAGAGCTTTACCGGTCACGGCATTATTACTTAAAGAGCTTTTAATATTGGTAACGTTTATATTGAAAAGTCTTATTATTATTGTAAAAAGTCTTTTTTGTAAGTACTCGTAGTTGGCGTAAGGTAGATGAACATGAGATTGTAGTCGATTGGATTTAAAGTTAAGGTGTTGGTGAAAATGGTAAGTTTACCGGAGATTTACACTGTATTATCATAATTAATGTGTGGCCCTGAAACAGTGCACATTTATCTGGCCAAAAGCAGAGAAGCAATTCTAGGTGTCCGAGGTACCCTGGAAAGCTCTCTGTACGACACAAAGCTGGGCATGCCTCAGTGAATACGTTATAAATAGCGAGCACTTTGAACTCAGTTTCGATTTTGAACTGAAAGGTATTGTACTTTGATTACTGAATATCCGTTTTGTGAGAGTATAACAAGTCCGAATGTATAGTGGAGCATAGTGGAGAAACCCCCTAATTTGAGAACCGCGAAGGAAGCGACACTAGCGCTCAAAGTGGCAGCAGTGCATTTACTAGAGCTGTGAGAGTAACGAAAAGATCCGTGTCAGGATGTATCCGTTACTAAACGAAACAGTACTCGTTACAAACGGATCGTTACTCATTACTCTCGTTACCTGTGCCTGCCAGAAATACGGCCGCTACACTGGGTATGTAACCGCGAAAAACTTTTAACTGATACTATTAATATTACTTCAAGATTTAAATTTGACACGTAGATACTCTAAGACTGTGTTTTTTTTTTTCATTTTTTTATTTTTTTATATATTTTTTATTTTATTTTTTGAGGCAATAATAATACTGCGGAAAGGATCAGTACAGTCTATTTCCCTCGTGATTAAAATACAATTCTCCATTTTAAGTACTGTTCCCACACTTTACTTAGAAACTTGGAATGTCAGAATCAATCGGAATATTTTATGACGAATGCCAGTGTGACCGATGATAGTTAGTAGCAGTACATTTTCAAGCAGTGGGACTGTTGTACTGTATCATCTGACATTAACAATTAAGATAATACCGTCATGAATGAAAGTGTGTAGTTGATAACTTATGAATAATTTTTACAATTTTTTATAGTAGACAAGACCAAAAACAAGTAATTAACCATTACATAGGAACCTGTACAGGTAATAATACAACAAAACGTATGCTTGCGTTAAAAGCGGACGTTACATCATCGAGGATAAAACTGCAAACACGGGCCAAGAAGTATAAACCGAAATGTTTAAAAACAAAAATAACCATCTAAAATCGTAGAGCTACGCAATATGCACTTTACGTTCACCACAGATGTCTGTATAAATTACTCTTCTCATAATAAATAGTATGACAGAATATATGCATTCTCCGTATTGGTTTTCGTTACAGAATTCTTATCGATATGGTAGATGCGACTAACAAAATGAATGTGTGAGTAAATTCGTATCGATACGGCAGATGCGAATAACGAAATGTATTCATGAGTAAGTTCGTATCGATACGGTAGACACGAGTAATGAAATGTATTCATGAATAAAGATTCAGTATTTCGTATCGGCCAAAGTATTCGTTACTCAGTACCGAATACATACGGTTTGCTAGAGCTCTAGCATTTACAGAATAACGACATGATACACTCGGTTGGATCTTTCTCCGCAAGGGTCATATGTAAACTTGTAGGGGAATGTCGGGTAGCCCCGGACACAAAAATGAATTGCTAATAAAACAACAATAAACTATTTTTCTGTGTTAACTATCATCGTAAAATGAAACCAGTAACTTCTTTAGTCATATCACTTAGAACTAAGCATAGATAATAATTTTTTATGAACTATCTTAAATACACTTTTGAATCAGTTTATGGGCACTAAAACATTTGGAGGGTAGCCCCGGACACAGCATTCAGTAGTACTCCACTTGTTTCTTGGCCTTGAAAACATACAATTGTAATAAATATCTCAAGCATCTACATAATATCAGTTTTCATGGTACCAGTCCTTGCAGTTATAGCACTGAATACAGTCTTCTTCGAAGATTTCTTCACATGTGATGCGTTCTCTCTCTTTCCTTTGATCCTCTTCGGAGAGACTGAATATTTGTCTTTGTCATGAACGTTTCTTTAGTGCATTTGCGTTTTTATTGCATTTCCTTTTCTGTCTCTCTTCTAAACCTTTTTTTATATATATGGAGATGACCCTTCTCTTTATTAAATCTATGAGGGATTTTCAGAGCTTCGGCAAGATCAAATGCTAATTTCAAAAACTCTTCTTATGGGTGAAAACCGCCAACGAAGTTAAACAGGAACGACGAAAAATTTTTGCGCGAACAAAATTCACCGTTGCGAGTAGCTCGCTCGGTGCCTATGCCACAACTGACTTGCATGTGTTTTTACTCCACAGGGCGCGCATTTCAAATGCAGTCTTGCCAGCGCAACGTGCTTGGTTTCTTAGAAATTGAAACGTCCGCGGTTACTCGCCGTCCGGGGCTACCCGACCTTCCCCTACCTATCGCTACCAAACTCCATAGCATCACCCGCTGAGTTAATCTGAATCCTACATCAAAGTTGCTCTAGCTGTCTTGGAATCCATAGGGAACATAAATACATAATCCATTTTCTACTTTTACTTCAACTTCTACTACTACTTACTTGTACTTTCAAGTTATTTTGACACTTTCATTTTTCTGCAAGACGTTGGGTATGCTTGTCCTACTAATTCAAATTTTGGTACTATTTACAAATTAAAAATTTTTGCGACCCCTAAAAGCTCCCGCTCTGGTCGATGGCGTGGTTTACCAGGCCCTGGTGATTCGTACTGGTGAGTCTTTGGGTAGTGCACCATGGTGATACAGGTCGACCCACGAACGATCGCGGGTCGCCCATCTCTAGGCACAGACGGGAAAGCATTGTTGCCGGTTTCAGGCAACAATTACGTTATGCAGATACATGGATTTTTGCTTGCAGGGTTGTCAATGTCAATCGCTTCCCACCGAATCTATCTGGTGGTTTTTTAAAGCCGACGGTGGGAAAATATCTGAGTCAGTGGGGAAAGTTGGTGGATCAAGCAAAAAAAAAAAAAAAAAAAAAAAAAAAAAAAAAAAAAAAAAAAAAAAGTAATATTACCCTAATTTGAAATTATTAACGAATATGGACAGATAAATGACTAGGAAATGTATCATATTATTGGATAAAATGTAAAATTCTTAAGAGTTCAAAGATATTAACAATGGTACGACTCATTGCTCATTGTTGTAGGCTGTTAGTTCTGTGTTGACTTATCCAATCTCCATGGAGAGGAAGTGTTGTTCTTGCATCACGAAAGTATGGGGAAAACTAAAGTCCCTTACGTGCAAAAGTTTCGGTCTGAGTGGAAAAATGATCCGGAAATAAAGAACTGGATTTTAGAAGTGCCAGATGACAGCAAGTCAGGAACATAAAAACTCCTCCTTTAAAATGCATAGTTGCGTCCAAATATCAAATCAGTCGGTCAAGAACTAACGAATAGGCAGTGGTTTTTTTCCATGGGAACTTCGGAAAGTTCGGTTGTTTTTGGTGGGTTTTTACGGTCACTTCGGTGGTTTTTATCATGACCTCGTTGGCAACCCTGTTCGCTTGAGGAATGTTCATATCGCTTGCTTTTCCCGTACCTGCTACCATCAATGATGACAGCTTGCAACAAGTACAATGAAATCCACTAAATAACTCGCTTCAATCACGTTATATGGTGGCTATGGTTACAGCATTCAAGGCTCAGCGCTCAGATCAGTGGTAAACCCTGATTGGCAGGCGCAGAAAGCGTGTCGTAGGTGCCCAGAGGAAGCTTAAGGGGGCCTGGACGTGGACGGGCTGCATTTTCATTCCTTGCTTTCGGTGTACATTACTCTTGATCTACAATCCGGAGGAAGCTGCGATTTTGTACCAACACAACCAAGCTGTAATAGGAAATTTACTGAAATATCTGTTATAGTTAAAAAAATTACAATATTTTGTCTAATAGATGATGTTATAAAAAACGTTCGCACTCTGGAACCATTTTCTAGTGCATCGTCAGTCTCATAGCATTTAGACTGTAGCAGGCTGCTGGCAATATTCGTAGGAACACATTATGCCTCTAGTTTTGTTTTTTGGAGTATATCTGATGTAGCGTCCTCTTGAGAAACGATATTAATAGTAAGCGACGCCGTAGTGAATTCTAATAAAAAACGTAAGTGCAGTGACGTCAGAGATAAAGTGTTATCAAGGAAGTCAATGAACTGTTTTTACAACAAAGAAATGATATCAGTATTTAATAGTTCAGAAAATTTCAGTTCAAGTAATTATTATTATTAATTTATTTTGCAAGGACGCCACACTGATTAAACAGAAAAACCCTTATTACACTTCATTATTATTTTGTCTAAAAATTACTGTTAAAATTGAAACACGTCCACTGATTGTGTGGTCGTGTTTCATTTTGATTTATTCTTTAAATTAAAGTGTTTCGGAACCATTAATGTTATCTATCTGTGTGTTAATTATTAGATTATTTTTTATCAATGATCAATGCCCGATGTTTATGTATGTTAGCCCCATATTTAGGTATGTTTCCACCCGTGTGATTGAACTTGTATGTTCATGTGAATGTGGATATTTGCTCTTAATACTGGCTCACTCCCGCACAATGGCTTACAGTCGCCGCCTCCCGCTCTAGTTTTGCTATTGTTAAGAACGCATGGCTTCGTTTGTCGTCTGCGCTGGCGTCTGCTGGATGGCCAGAGACAAGCTTACTTGGCAAGGTGGCGAGATGGCCGTGTTGTTAGTGTTGTACCAACCTAATCTTGGACGAAAGAGGTGACAGGAGACCTCTCTGGGAGCTGTTCTTGAGGGAATTGCCTTGGCCAGGTAGCAAGGGTTGGTAAACACAAGTCTCTGAACGCACTCTGCGTCGTTTTTAGCGCGCTCTACATCCGATGTATGGCGGGGGGAGGTTTTTCCATGGCCTGAAAGCTTCACTCTTGCTGCAGCTTTGGAAGTAAGTACATCGTCAGATCATGCTGAGGGGAAGGCATGCTGTTAGGACCTTGATTTCTTCGTGATCAGGCAGTCTTGGATTTTCAGTGATAGTCCTCTTGAGTAATTCTTTCGTTATGCGAGGCAAAGTGTTTCTTCATTTACAGAATCGAGTAAATTCAGTAAATTTATTATTTGCATTTTCATTCCAGTGATGATTTTGTGGCCTTCAGCCTTTATGTAAACCTAGTACGTTTGAATTTCCTCCGTGGTTTTAACTAACATTTTCGCATTGTTTCTGTATCCGCAAGTATGCTAAATATTTCTCAGATTTTCAGAAGTGATTCCATCCTGTCTTGTATGAGCGATCGCGCCTCATACTTTCGTAACAATCGTTACTTCGGCCTTCACCTATGCTTTTGTTCAAATGTTTGTGTAGCTTATGGGACTGAACTACAGGGTTACCAGTCCCTAAACTTACAAACTACTTATGAACTAACTAATTCTAAGGACGGCACAAATATCCATGCCCGAGGGGGGATTCGAACCCCCGACCGTCGTGGCCGTGCAGACCGTGACTGGAGCACCTCAGTTCCCTCGGCCACTGCAGCCGGCATACTTTTGTTAATACTAGCTTTTTTCTATACGAATTCTCGTGTGTGCTTTACTAACTTATTCTAAATTAATTTCTGTTTGTAAATGATATGAAATTCGGAATGGGTGCACACCACGAGGTACTTGGGAATAGTGAGCTGCAGCCTCTCTGAACATGAGTTCATTTAGTGCACAGTTTACTTAAAATTAGTGGTCAAGACACCTGACATCTCATCAAGACGCCAACGATGCCTCATTTCGCTGCTGCTTTCAAGTGTTACCGGATTGTAATGCACCACTAAGCATTATGCACATGTCTGTGATTGAATGAATGTGCTTTCAGCTACTCATTGTGTATTTGCAAATTTCCTCCCATGTTATCTCCATATTCAAAAAAGGGCAGAAACTATTCCATTATGGGCAGTAATTTTATGACTTAATTAGCATTTGTACAAGATGTGTGCTTAATTTGGTCTCCCCCATTTATTTGCTTCTTCGTGTTTCTGAATAGAATATGATTTTAAAGTTTCAAAGCTCTGCTTTATGGGTTCATGCTCCCTATCCCATATTTTATTATCAATTCATGTATTTTTAACATTGATTTTGTGTTTGTTAAAGTGTTGTCTGCTCCCTGAAGGAGTAAGCACTTAGATCAATTTCCATTGCGCAGCCGGCCGCGGTGGCCGAGGGGACTGAGGCGCTCCAGTCACGGTCTGCACGGCCACTACGGTCGGGGGTTCGAATCCCCCCCTCGGGCATGGATATTTGTGCCGTCCTAGTTCGTAAGTAGTTTGTAAGTTTAGGGACTGATGACCCCGTAGTTAAGTCCCATAAGCTTAACAAACATTTGAACATTTTTCCATTGCGCAAATAGTGTGGCCACTCATAACGTAATTTAGAGCAGCAGTGAGCGTTTTAACTTACATTTGCAGATCTCAACTGCACGGGATCTTGCTTACTTTAATAACAGGCTACTTTCAAAATGATATACAGAATGACAAACGTAGATCATTTATGCATGTGTCTTAGGCGTAATACAAAGATACTGTCCCATTCTTCAATTGGGAGAAAATTTGGAGAACATAGCTAAAACCATTATGAAGATGTATGTACCTAATGTTCTGAAAATGTAGTTCCAAGAAAATGAGAAAAAATTTTCAAAGTGTTTTTGACTTAGCATATGCCTCTTTCAGAACATTTCAGTGGAGTAATCGTGCTGGCCAACTGCTTTTTTATCCTCTGCAGACTTTTTCAGGGGCCTTTTCATTACTCTGGACTCTTCAGTGGTGGCTTCCGCAGCCCTTTCAGCTTCAACTAGTCGCTGACGATCAAAGGCAGTCAGAGCAGCTTGCATATTATTTCCTCATTGCCTAATTTTTCCATGACTTTTGTACTGCTAATTTCATCATCATTGAAAAATGTAACCATCGATGACACCTATTATGAGTACTGTCCATCCAACAAACACTGTTTTCGGTACTAGTTCCACATGCAGTTGTTAAAACTCTCATTAGGATTTTGTGTACGGCCATGTAGACATTTGCTAAATAATTTTTATCTGCAAGGTCCCTGTATATTGGCTTTATTCCTTCCGTGACTGTAGCAGGCGTGGAATGTTTATGGTGATATTCGTTGGTTATGTTTTTATGGGGTGAGAGACAGTTTATAAAAATGTATGTTTTGTACACTCACATTCCTGTTCCTGTTGAGCAGGTCTCTTCTTCGCTTGACTGAGAGCATAGCATTTATACTTCTGGGCTTGCTAGCCCCTCAACACGGCGCTTTTCGACACATTTTCATTGTCATCACGAGGCTGACACACTAAACAAAATGACAGTCAAAACAAAGTTTGTATCGATTAGCCGATATTGAGCGTCGAGAGTCACTTCAAACGTCTTCTGCTGTTCGTGTCGCCATATAATTGACGAAATGTAAAACTTTAATATCAAGTGTGTGTGTCTTAGTGAACACAAATATGCCACAATAGCCGGCCGCGGTGGCCGAGGGGACTGAGGCGCTCCAGTCACGGTCTGCACGGCCACTACGGTCGGGGGTTCGAATCCCCCCTCGGGCATTGATATTTGTGCCGTCCTTAGTATTAGCTAGTTAATAAGTAGTTTGTCAGTTTAGGGACCGATGACCCCGTAGTTAAGTCCCATAAGCTGTACAAACATTTGAACATTTGATATGCCACAATACATAGTACATCAGAAAGAATATATATTTTGTATGTCTATAGCCTGATGAAGATGTAAAGCATCGAAACATGGCGCTTTTAAGTATTTTAACACTTAAATCATACTTATTACTGGTAGTGGAAATTTAAAGCAATCCTTTAATTATTTAGATACATAGACGGTCGACACAAATTCAGCATGGCTTTAAATTGTTAATGTAATGTTTTAAAATAAAATGAAATAAAGTTTCTATTTTAAACAATCAGGGAAGGTGTAAATGTTTTATTATTGTATATCGTTGTTCTACAGCAATGAAACATTTTAAAAAATGTAGAATTACTCTATTTTCAAAAGATGTCGATTACTTCGATCCAGTGGTATGAAGTAGTAGATAGCGAAGTCTTCGTGATTGCCCACCCCTGATCTGGGGGAATATGTAATTTTTCCACTTGCATGTACGGTTCTCCATCTTCCGGCGTTCAGGAAATATAATAATGTGGTAGTCTTTCCATTTCCTCGCCAAAAACCAGAGACAGCTGCAACACATAATGAACCGTTTGGTGGAAATGGTAAGAAAATACGGCATGGAAATCAATATAGGAAAATCGAAAGTGATGCGTATATCAAAACGAGAGAAACACTTGAAGATAATTGTTGACAATCGGGAACTGGAAAATGTGAATCAGTTCAAGTGCCTGGTATGTTTTATCACAACGGATGCCCATTGCACCAACGAAATGCGAGCACGGATCGCCATGCCAAAGCTGCTTTCAACAAGAAGAGGACTCTGCTGACCAGCAAATTGAGCTCGGCATTAAGGAAGAAACGTGAAGTGCAACGTTGGAGCATTGCACTATATGGAACAGAGACGTGGACCATAAAAAAAAGGAGAAAAATACTTAGAGAGCTTTGAAATGTGGTGTCGGAGGAGAATGGAAAAGATAAAATGGACGATCGCATGAAAAATGATGAACTGAGAAGAGTAGGAGAGAAGAGAAGTATTCTGCAAATAATACTACAGAGAAAGGCCAACTGGATTAGACACGTACTTAGACACGAGGGACTCCTACGCAAACGGAAAATTGAAGTTCTAAATTTAACCTTTAAGAAATCTTTCACGCAGGAGGACCGCACAAATCATTTGATCAACGTGCTAATTCCGAAATGGAGGACACAGTAATAGGTCTTTCCGGTGTAGAGAAGCAGCTGAGAGAGCTAAATACGAAAAAGTCTGCTGGTCCGGATAGAATACCAATGCGGTTTTACAAAGAGTGTTCTGCAGCATTGGCCCCCTATTTAGCTTGCATTTATCGCGATTCTTTAATTCAGCGCAAAGTTCCAAGTGACTGGAAAAAAGCGCAGGTGACTCCGGTTTTAAGAAAGGAAAGAGAAGTGACCCACACAATTACAGGTCAATATCGTTGACATCAGTTTCATGTAGAATTTTGGAGCATATTCTCAGTTTGAATACAGTAAATTTCATTGAAACGGAAAAGCTTCTTTCTACGAATCAGCACGGGTTCAGGAAACATCGTTCATGTGAAACTCAGCTTGCCCTTTTCTCACATGACATCTTGCGAGCTATGGATGAAGGGCAACAGGCGGATTGTTTCAAAAAGGCGTTCGACGCGGTGCCACACTGCAGACTGCTAACTAAGATACGAGTTGTGGAATAGGTTCACAGATTTGTGACTGGCTGGAAGACATCCTAAGTAATAGAACGCAGTACGTTGTTCTCGACGCCGAGTGTTCATTAGAGACGAGTGTATCGTCAGGCGTGCCCCAGGGGAGTGTGATAGGACCGCTATTATTTTCTATCTATATAAATGATCTGATGGACAGAGTAAGTAGTAATTTGCGGCTGTTTGCTGATGATGCTGTGGTGTATGGGAGGATGACTTAGACAAAATTTCTAGTTGATGCGAAGAATGGCAGCTAGCTCTCAAAGTAAAAAAAAAATGTAAGGTGATGCGCATGAGTAGGAAAAACAATCCCATAATGTTCGAATACAACATTAGTAGTGAGCTTCTTGATGCTGTCGCGTTGTTCAAATATCTAGACGTAACATTGCCGAGCGATATGAAATGGAACAAACATGTAAGGAAAGTTGTGAGTAAGGCGGACAGCCAACTTCGGTTTATTGGGAGAATTTTGGGAAGATGTACTTTATCTGTAAAGGAGATCGCGTATTAAACGCTTGTACGACCACGTCTTGAGTATTGCTCAAGTGTTCGGTACCCGCAGCATATCAGTTTAAAGGAAGACATAGAAGCAGTTTATAGGCGAGTAGCTAGGTTTGTTACCGGTAGGTTCGACCAATGCGTGAGTGTCACGGAAACGGTCCGACATCTCAATAGGGGATCGCTGGAGGAAAGAGGACATTCTTTTCGTGAATTTCTGTTGAGGAAATTTAGGAGGCCGGAATTTGAAGCTGTAGTACGATCTTGCTGCCTCCTTCTTAGATTTCGCGTAGTGATCACAAAGACAAGTGAAATTAGGACTCGTACGGAGGCATATAGGCATTGTTTTTTCCTCGTTCTATTTGCGAGTGGAATAGGAAAGGAAATCCCTAGTAGTGCTACAGTGTACCCTCCGCCACGCACCTTACGGTGGATTGCGGAGTATGTATGTAGATGTCATCGAAGGAAAAATAAGAGGAAACACAGGACGAGGAAGAAGGAGGATTCAGCATCTGGACGACATAAAGATGGAAGGAGATACAACAGACTGAAGAAAGAAGCTGAAGACAGGGAACAATGGAATCAGAAATTCTCCGTACGAAGACATGGACCTGCCACTAGGCAGAATACTAATAATAATAATAAGAGGCGCGTCCAGAAAGTAAGTTCCGTTTGGTAATAAAATGAAATTGTACACAGATACAGAAGAAATTTTTATTGCACAAACTTCTACAACTCTTAAACTACTTTTCCACATAACTGCTGAAATTTTGCAGGCATTTGTCATAGTGTGGCACCAGGTTTTGTATACCTTCTTCATAGATATCTGCCGCCTGTGTCTTCAACCAGTTGGAAACAGTTTCTTTCAGCTCGTCGTCCATAGCGAGAGGACTAATTGTAACCCTACGGTTTTCCTGGATCTTGTCATCAATCGCGTGAACCAGTTCTTCTGTAACCAAAGGTCGACGCCCACTTCGTTCTTCATCGTGCACATCACTACGCCCGCCATTGAACTGTCGGATCCATCTTCTCACCATCGAATCACTCATCGCATTTGGTCCGTAAACATCGCAAATTTGCCGATAAATTTCACTCGGTTTCACTTTCCTCGCATTCAGAAACCGAATCACCGAACTGATTTCACAGGCGGCGTGATTTTCAATCAACGCCGACATTTCAAGCAAGCACAACAAAGCGTACGTAACTGATAGCGATCTCCAAATGGCGCACGTTCTCCTCCTTGATACACATCGTCTACAGCGCATGTGCGGAACTGCAATCGCAGCGCTGCAGCGGAGATAAATTGAAACGGAAATTTCTTTCTGGAGGCGCCTCGTATATATATGTACACAGGGTGTTACAAAAAGGTACGGCCTAACTTTCAGGAAACATTCCTCACACACAAAGGAAGAAAATATGTTATGTGGACAGGTGTCCGGAAAATCTTGATTTCCACGTTAGAGCTCATTTTAGTATTTCCTTTAAATGTAAATTGAAATAATTCGTGTAGACAGTTGTCAAAATACCCAATTGTTTCGTTATTATGTCCCGTACTTCCTCGATTCACCGCCAGTTGGCCCAATTGAAGGAAGGTAATGTTGACTTCAGTGCTTGTGTTGACATGCGGCTCATTTCAGTGCAAATGTTCTATTTACGGATGAGGTTTCATTCCAACGTGATCAAATTGTAAATTTTCACAATCAACATGTGTGAGCTGACAAGAATCCGCACGCAATTGTGCAATCACGTCATCAACGCACATTTTCTATGAAAGTTTGGACAGGAATTGTTGGTGAAGTCTTGATTGGGCCTCGTGTTCTTCCACCTACGCTCACTGGAGCACGTTATCATGATTTCATACGGGATACTCTACCTGTGCTGCTAGTACGTGTGCCTTTACAGGTACGACACAACATGTGGTTCACGCACGATGGAGTTCCTGCACATTTCAGTCGACGTGTTCGTATGCTTCTCAGCAACAGATTCGGTGACCGACGTATTGGTAGAGGAGGACCAATTCCATGGCCTCCACATCGTCTACAGCGCGTGTGCGGAACTACAATCGCAGCGCCGCAGCGGAGATAAATTGAACTTACTCTCTGGACGCGGCTCGTATTAATGCACGGTTCGTTCAGTGATACTCGGTCTGGTCTTACCAAGCCCCTACCACGCCGTAGCGGAGAAGCGAGGTAACTCTCCCCGAATTGAAGCGGCTGATCGCCGCCATTTGCAGGGAAGAATCCTAGTACTAGGGTTGTGATCTGAAGTGTATGAGACGCGACAAGAGCAAAATGAAGCACAAAATAAACGCATGTTTGTTAAAAAAAATACTGATTATTGCAGTACCGTGCTGATTATTGCAGTACCCGTGCTGATTCGTAGAAAGAAGCTTTTCCGTTTCAATGAAATTTACTGTATTCAAACTGAGAATATGCTCCAAAATTCTACATGAAACTGATGTCAACGATATTGACCTGTAATTGTGTGGGTCACTTCTCTTTCCTTTCTTAAAACCGGAGTCACCTGCGCTTTTTTCCAGTCACTTGGAACTTTGCGCTGAATTAAAGAATCGCGATAAATGCCAGCTAAATAGGGGGCCAATGCTGCAGAACACTCTTTGTAAAACCGCATTGGTATTCTATCCGGACCAGCAGACTTTTTCGTATTTAGCTCTCTCAGCTGCTTCTCTACACCGGAAAGACCTATTACTGTGTCCTCCATTTCGGAATTAGCACGTTGATCAAATGATTTGTGCGGTCCTCCTGCGTGAAAGATTTCTTAAAGGTTAAATTTAGAACTTCAATTTTCCGTTTGCGTAGGAGTCCCTCGTGTCTAAGTACGTGTCTAATCCAGTTGGCCTTTCTCTGTAGTATTGTTTGCAGAATACTTCTCTTCTCTCCTACTCTTCTCAGTTCATCATTTTTCATGCGATCTGTCCATTTTATCTTTTCCATTCTCCTCCGACACCACATTTCAAAGCTCTCTAAGTATTTTTCTCCTTTTTTTTATGGTCCACGTCTCTGTTCCATATAGTGCAATGCTCCAACGTTGCACTTCACGTTTCTTCCTTAATGCCGAGCTCAATTTGCTGGTCAGCAGAGTCCTCTTCTTGTTGAAAGCAGCTTTGGCATGGCGATCCGTGCTCGCATTTCGTTGGTGCAATGGGCATCCGTTGTGATAAAACATACCAGGCACTTGAACTGATTCACATTTTCCAGTTCCCGATTGTCAACAATTATCTTCAAGTGTTTCTCTCGTTTTGATATTCGCATCACTTTCGATTTTCCTATATTGATTTACATGCCGTATTTTCTTACCATTTCCACCAAACGGTTCATTATGTGTTGCAGCTGTCTCTGGTTTTTGGCGAGGAAATGGAAAGACTACCACATTATTATATTTCCTGAACGTCGGAAGATGGAGAACCGTACATGCAAGTGGAAAAATTACATATTCCCCCAGATCAGGGGTGGGCAATCACGAAGACTTCGCTATCTACTACTTCATACCACTGGATCGAAGTAATCGACATCTTTTGAAAATAGAGTAATTCTACATTTTTTAGAAAGTTATCTTAAATGAATTAAGTTTCCTAATTTCCGAAACACGTCTGCATACAGACACGGAATTTAAGAATGTAAAGTCTCTTTTATGAGAAGGTGGAGCGATTTTGCATCCAGGTATTTGCATAAGATGATTGCATGAAACTTGTAAAGTAGTAGAGAGTGTGATTATTATTTATTTCGCGTAATTTTCTGGCATGTTCTTTTTGCTTTTTGCCTACTACTCAACACGTTTTGCACGCTTATTTCTGTATAGCACATTTTGGCTACATTCCTTTCCATATTACTCAGAAGTTTTCTTTCAACTTCCTCGAATTTGGATAATTGTAATAACTCATACAACTTTAAATAAGCATTTCTTTCGCACATTAATTTTTAATAGAGATAGTACTTCTCAAAGGGGTTGAGTATGCAACATTCGATCAAATAATGACCATTTACGAAGTGCAGTCACCACCTGTTAAGTGTCTAAAAGCAATTATTCGACCTGCTTCTACTTCATTCTTATATAACTGATTCAAAATCTAAATAACTGTTATACGCCTAGTTCTTCATTCAGCTCAACTTAGTATTTTTAGTAATTTATATGCAAATGAAATATAAGTAGTTGACATGCAGCAAAGTACTTTTCTCGTCATTTGTAAGAGGAAACCTAAACAAAAGCAATCGCTCATGATTTATTATTTCTCCATGAAAATTCTATACAGTATACAAGTAATGACTGATCTGTGAAATGTAACACTGTTTCCGTCTTCGTCTTTGCTTCCATTCTTACTGTTACAATTAAAAGCAGCACACGAACGAACCATGTTTCCTTGCAAATGGCGGCTTCTGTCACGTTCAATGTGGGGACGCGACACTAGCGCCAACGAACGGTCTAGTTTTTATTTAGTAAGTCTATGGGTCTTACTTCGTCCATTACTCGTCGGAGTTGTGACAGCTGCCCGTCTGTTCCAGTTTCCTCCCGTTTCACCTGCCGCACCGGTTTTGCAAAGCGGGCCTTGACAGGACGGCAGCAGCGGCGGCCGCTCTGAGCTGACGGCCACAATATTGTTTCTCTATTGTCCTCGCGCGCGAATTCGTTTCGCGACCTTACGCAACGCGGCGAACGGTCCGGGCGAGCAGCTGAAGGAGTCCGCAACAAAGGCAGGGTCAGCGCGAGACCTCCCACCCTCCCGAATCACACACACACACACACAGACACACACACGGCGGCCGGCAGACAGCACAATGGGCGGCGCTAGGGAAAGGTCGGCGCGCCGGTGCAGCGTCGCGTCGTTTTGTAGCCGCCCGGCGACGTTCCGTTGCATTAAGTAGGGTAATAATAGAACAAAGCACATCGCCGGCCGGCCGGCCTTGGGCAGCGCGGTGAATCAGTGGCGCGTCAGCTCGCTGCTCGCCTGCCAGACGAGTCCCATCTGGTGGGGGGCAGGCGTGCGCTATGCCATCCTATCGCCTCTCCCCCGCTGACCCCCGGCGCTGCAGACACCCAATTAAGGCGGCGCACTCGCCTGTTACGAGCTGGCCTTCTCCCTCTCTCTTCTGCCGCCAGTGCATCACGCCTTTCGATGCGGCGTGTTTCAGTCTACGCGGTACTACACTTGCAGGGCCGGCGCAAGCACAAGTGCCGCCCCGTGGACTGAGGCGCTCCAGTCACGGTCTGCACGGCCTCTGCGGTCGGGGGTTCGAATCCCCCTCGGGCATGGATATTTGTGCCGTCCTTAGGATAAGCTAGTTGATAAGTAGTTTAGGGACTGATGACCCCATCCTTAAGTCCCATAAGGTATACAAACATTTGAACATTTTTAGCCGCCTCGTGCAAGCTGCTAAAGTGCCGCTCCCCCCTCCCCCTGTAGAAAATGTCAGCAATAAATAGCAAATTTTGTTTTTTACTTTTCAGATCTACCTACGTTTCGGTCACTGAGTAGCCAGTCTCAAAGCTTTTAATATCCTTAAATTCGATTCCATTCTCTGGAGGGGTGAGCTCAACGGCCACAAAATCACTTATATCAATAATGAAAGGAGCAGCATTAGCCGTAAAATCTTTTGCTTTATTCAGTCAAATCGATTTCGGTTTTCCAAGAAACCATCTTCAGTGCTGTCAACTGGCCCAAAAAGAAATTCACAAAATCAATAAACTAATAGCAAATTACAAACTTTCCAGTAGGTACAAGGATTATGAGTAATTAATACATACATTATCTGAAGTCAGCAGGGGTAAAATATAGGGAAAGGAGAGTTATTTACAACTTGTACAAAAGCCAGACTGCTGTTATTAGACTCGAAGGGCATGAAAGGGAAGCATGAGTTGGGAAAGAAGTAAGACAGGGTTGTAGCCTTTCTCCGATGTTATTCAATTTGTACATCGAGCAGGCGGTGAAGGAAAGCAAGGAAAACATTGGAATAGGGATTAAAGTTCAGGGGGAAGAAATAAAAACATTGCGTTTTGCTGATGACATTGTAATTCTATCAGAGAAAGAAAAGGACCTGGAAGAGCAGTTGAATGGCATGGACAGTGTGTTGAAGAGAGCATATAAAATGAACATTAACAAGAGCAAAACAAAAATAATGGAATGCGGTCTTAGAAAATCAGACGATGCTGAAGGAATTAGATTAGGTAACGAAACAATGAAGGTGGTAGATGAGTTTTGTTACTTGGGTAGTAAAATAACATGCGATGGTTGCAGTACAACGGATATAAAATGCAGAATGGAAATACGAAGAAAAGCATTTTTGAAAAAGAGAAATTTGCTAACATTGAATATTAATTTAAGGGTAAAGAAGGCTTTTCTGAAGGCATTTGTGTAGAGTGTTGCCTTGTAGCCGCCCGCGATGGCCGAGGGGACTAAGGCGCTCCAGTCACGGTCTGCACGGCCACTACGGTCGGGGATTCGAATCCCCCCTCGGGCATGGATATTTGTGCCGTCCTAGTTCGTAAGTAGTTCATAAGTAGGTTGTAAGTTTAGGGACTGATGACCCCGTAGTTAAGTCCCATAGACTATACAAACATTTGATTTTTTGTCGCCTTGTACGGGAGTGAAACATGGACGATAAGCAGTGCGGACAGGAAGAGAATAGAGGCTTTTGAAATGTGGTGCTACAGAAGAATGCTGAAGATTAGGTGGGTAGATCGCATAACTAATGATGAGGTACTGAACAGAATTGGTGAGAAAAGGCATTTTTGACATACCCCGACTAAAAGAAGGGATCGCTTGGTAGGACACATTCTTAGACATCGGGGAATCGTAAATTTAGCATTGGAGGGAAGTGTGTGGGGTAAAAATCGCACAGGGAGACCAAGAGACGCGTATAGTAAGCAGATTCAAGTGGATGTGGGTTGCCATTGTTATGAGGAGATGAAAAGGCTTGCTCAGGGTAGAGTAAGGTGGAGAGCTGCATCAACCAGTCTCCGGACTGCAGACCAGAACAACAACAATACATAGCAAGTTCAAATTAGCATTTTTGTGAAATGTACAATGACATTTACGTCTAACATATTCGTTAACAACATAGCTAGATATTACATGTATCTAGCTATGTTGTTCACGGATATGTTAGACGTAAATGTCATTGTACATTTCACAAAAATGCTGATTTGAACTTGGTATGTATTAATTACTCATAATCCTTGTACCTATTGGAAAGTTTGTATTTTGGTATTAGTTTAATGATTTTGTATATTTCTTTTTGGGCCAGTTGACAGCACTGAAGATGGTTTCTTGGAAAACCGAAATCGATTTGCCTCATAAAGCAAAAGATTTTACAGCTAATGCTCCTTTTTTCATTATTGATAAAAGCTGTTAATATCTGCTTACATCTAAACCGTCAGTTGACAATTACGTTCAGCATGACGTGTAAGATACCTGCAATGGAAAGGTATACATTTCATATTCAAAAGTCCCGCGAATTTGAGACCAGTGTCAAGCTAGTCAGGCATGGGTCATTATCTTTGGTTGCAGGCTTATTTTTCGATGGCAGTACTATCGATATTGGAGACGGTGATAGTATTGTTGCCGGGAAGTAAGATTGTGATTATTGAGAGTGCAGACTTTGCTTGGCGCGCGGATGAGATTGCAGAAGTGTGGGGACCGTGGTTGTGTTCACTTGTCGTTCCAGCGGGATAGCCGAGGAGATGGGATTTTGAGACTTGAATGCTGAGCCAAGCTGTTTGTTTAAGATATGGAGACGAAAAGGAATAAACGATGTTGAAGAAACGATCATTTCAAGTTTTTATAAGGTAAAGTTTTTCATGAAATACTTGGCATGTTTCTATGATCAAATTCGCATTGTTAGGCTGAAATGATGATAAATATCTTGCTGTTAGCTTGTGGTCTCACGATTCATGCTAGGGGCCCCTTTCTGTGTTAGGAAAAGTATTTATTGTAGTAGTTTAGTTTTGAAATTGTGTTTGTTATGAAATAGGAATTTCATGGGTAGTGTTCTTGAAATATGGTATTGTTGTAACATTGTTTGTGTAAATCGAGTTAAATTTATTAACATTAAGAAATGTTTATATTTGTTTAAAAATAATTTTGTAGGCAGATTAAATATCTGAATTATATTTTCTCTGAAAGATTTTAAAATCGTTAGTAATTTTCATGAAGTTACATCAGTCAGAAATAAATCAGATATTTCATTTTTAATAATTAGTTCGAGTTTCTTAACAGATTACCAGTTTATCCCTCCTCACATTTTTTATTAAAAGGGCCATAGATGTTTACTGTAGTTAGTTTTCCATACGTTAGTACAGCAGGAAGCAGTTTGGTGTTTCGCAGATTTATGCAGTAAGTGAAGGTGAGAAAGAATCAGTTTATGTCAAGCTTACAGTTCAGTATGATTTCAGGGTAGGACAATTCATGCAGTGTTCAGGTTAACAAGTGTTTGCACTGAGTCAGATTGTATTGATAAATATTGTGTTCGTTACATTCCGTTAAAGATTGTTAGTTCAGTCAGAAACAAGTTTGTAGGTCCAGAATTATTAACACAGTGATTTTTATTATCAGTAATTTTCAGACAGTTAACTTTGATACGACGTTTTCATACAGAAACAATTAGCAGTTTGTGTCTCATTGTAATAAGCATTACGCAGTCAGATAGGTTTTGCAATACCTTTACATTCACATATAATAGAGTTAAAAAAATACGCAGTCAGACTAACATAACGTTGTACAAAGGCATTCAGCCAGAACAAGTTCAAACACACAACAGACGGAAATTTTGTAAGAGAGAAGCAGAAGCGAGAAACTTTCAGACGATACAGCTGTAAACATAACTCAAGCAGTGAGAATAGCCACACTGTGCCAGAAATCTTTGTAGATCTGGAAAATAAAAACAAAAATTGCGACTGATTAGTGACATTACCCACAGATTTGTACAAAACAGTCGCTGGACACCAGCTCAAAAATGGAGACAAAACTGATTGAAGAAATCTAGCTAATTTTAATAAGTCTTGTGAATTTACGAAAATGTTCAAATGTGAGTGAAATCTTATGGGACTTAACTGCTAAGGTCATCAGTCCCTAAGCTTACACACTACTCAACCTAAATTATCCTAAGGACAAACACACGCACCCATGCCCGAGGGAGGACGCGAACCTCCGCCGTAACGTAAATAAATAATTTTTCAGTGGTTGTGAACAGATAATGTATTCAATGAAAAAAGTATACATTAAATAAATGTTGGCTAAGTGATAGTGTGCGAGTAATATTATCAAACAAAAATGCCGTACAGAGTTTAATTGTTGTTCATGCAGGTGGAGAGAGGTGTTTCATGGCTCACTCAGAAACAGATAGCAAAAATTTTGAAAATTACCTCGAAACCAAACTTATACCAAGCTTACTACCAGTGTATTTATCTCTTGTAATTACTCGCAGCGTATTTACCCATTCGGAATACATCTAGTCATTGTAAGGTGTTGGACATGTTCGACTGTAGTAATGTTCAACGACTTTTTTCCATAATGCGGGAAGAATATACGCTCGGAAACTGCCATTGAAGGGCTTAGGAAAATTGCTTCAGGTTTAGCACATAATCGCAGTATCGAATATTGCATTCGAATTTCCAAATTAAATTTCGTCTTCTGCAAAATTAGTTGTGAGTAAACGCACTGCGCGTAACACGCTGGCAGCGCTCCAATCATAAGAATACCGTCGTGTACGCCAGACTGCTTCCCCCTCGCTGTTCCTCCGGCGTAAACACGACGGTGCTGACACAGTGGCGAGGGATAAATTAGTCCCCCTCCCTCCCCTTATTCAACAGGGACGGTCGGGAGGTAGTCGAGGCGCCATGCCCGAAGCGTGAAGCCGCTGCCTCCGAAGTTTGGTTTCCAATCCCCTCTTGGGCATGAATGTTGTTTGTCCTTAAAAAATAAAAATAAATGGGGGAGGGACGGCAGATTTGCCGCCCTGTGCGGCCGCACGTTTCGCAAGTGCCTTGTGCCGGCCCTGATACTTGTAACCACGAACGACGGCGGTCGAGTTTAAAAGAGACTGGGACGTGGAAATGACTGAAAAATCGAAATTGCTTTTGCCTCCATTTCATAGACAAATTTCTCCCGTTTCCAGAATGTATGGTTAATTTACTTTTAAATAGGCATTATAGTCTTAAACGCTCTTTGAACAAATGTCTGCACCAGTGGCAGCTGGTGCTTCAGATGTCTGGTGTTCACTTCTTCACTTCTTTTAGTGCCGGATCTTGATATTGGAGCCCTCCCTCCCCCCCCCCCCCCCCCCCGCGCCCAGTGCGTCAATGTTTCGGTGGCGCTCCCCTCGCTCGCTATCCAAAGAGGCAATTTTGTGCACCTCTGCGAGTGAGGGAGAACACCCCGGTTTGCCCCCCTCTCCCCACTAGATTATTTTCGTCAAAGGATGTGCAGAATGTCTTATCTCGGTTTGTTTGCGCTAGCTTCAACTCGAGCTGAGGCGTCGCCCTAACAAGCATCTTTATTTCACACTTTTGTTCCACATTTAAAGCTGATAAATTTGTTTCCAAAAGATGCTAAATGGTTTTACTTTTTCTTTGATAATAAACAGCGATAACACTGGAATGAAACTTTTCACTCTGCAGCGGAGTGTGCGGTAGAGCGTTTGCCCGCGAAAATCAAAGGTCCCAGGTTCGAGTCTCGGTTCCGGCACACAATTTTAATCTGCCAGGAAGTTTCATATTAGCACACACTCCGCTACAGAGTGAAATATTCATTCTGGAAACATCCCTTAGGCTGTGGCTAAGCCATGTCTCCACCATATCATTTCTTCCAGGAGTGCTAGTCTTGCATGGTTCGCAGGAGAGCTTCTGTGAAGTTTGGAAAGTAGAAGGCGAGGTACTGGCGGAAGTAAAGTTGTGAGGCGGGATCGTGAGTCGTGTCGGGATAGCTCAGTCGGTAGATCGCTTGCCCGCGAAAGGCAAAGGTCCCAGGTTCGAGTCTCGATTCCGGCACACAATTTTAATCTGCCAGGAAGTTTCAGCAATAACACTATGCACATTAACACTAAAACACAGTAAGTAGCTGATTACTGTAACAAAATGAAACTGTTACGATGAAGAGACAAGCTACCTTCGGGTCGCGTGACACTGTAAGCAGTTCCCCCTCCTAAACTTACGCATGTGCAAAGGCTGCTTTCCCCCACAACTTTCATAACAAGTTAAGTATTTGTTACTAGCTGTCCGCAGTGCCGCGGCGTTAACAGCGCTAAGTATCTGAATTTAATTTGTGTCAAATTTAATTTGCCAGTCTAGTTCATTTTCGTTAGTACTGTTTTAAGAGCTTTATTCCCGCGTACTTGCAGATTTCGTTTGTACTACTGTTTTGATAGTTTATTCTATCGTATTTGATAAATACCGTTGTGTTTAGTCTTCGTCTTTGACCGGTGTATTTCAAAACAAGTCAGAGACCGTTACTAAGCTCGTTATCAGTCAGTCCAGTGCCATCTGTCACCAGTGCCGCGGCGTTAACAGCGCTAAGCTGCCGGACTCAGTTTTGTTGATTTGACAGTGTAGTTACCACTGACCACAGTTAAGTCAGCAGCCAGCCGCCTTCATTAGAGTACTAGGCTTCTTTAAAGTTCTTAATTGCTGTTAATTGTATCGATAGGATGGATAGGATGTGTGCCTGCTGTGTGCGGACGCAGGAGGAGTTGGCCGCGGTTCGTGAACAGCTGAGCGTGCTGTTGGCTACGGTCAGCCGTCTTCAGGCTGCTGTCTCGGGTTGCAGCGATGGTGGGGAGTCTGGTGCGTCGAGTGGGACACCTCAGGTGTCTCACGCTACGCTCTCTGTCCCTGCTACCGAGGCACCTTCAGGTGTACCGGACGTCGTCGAGCCGCCTTCTCCGCAAGGGGAGTGGCGGGTTGTACGGCGTTCGCATCGCTCTAGGCGGAAGGCCAATGTGGAGGCTGGACGTCCGTCCGCGCCCGTTCGTCCTGTGAGTGAAAGTGTGGCCACTCCTTCAGCAGGGTCCGAGCAGGTGCACGGGGGGAGGGGATTATTAGTTATTGGGAGCTCCAATGTCAGGCGCGTGATGGAGCCCCTTAAGCAGATAGCGTCTAGATCTGGAAGGAATTCCAACGTGCACTCGGTGTGTTTGCCGGGGGGCCGCATCCGAGATGTGGAGGCGGCCTTGCCAGCGGCTATCGAGGGTGCGGGGTGCAGTCGACTGCAAGTCGTGGCTCACGTCGGCACCAATGACGCTTGTCGCTTGGGTTCTGAGGACATCCTCAGGTCCTTCGAGCGGCTGGCGGAATTGGTGAAGGCTGCTGCCTTCGCGCGCGGGGTGCAAGCAGAGCTGTCGATTTGCAGCATTGTTCCCAGAGTTGATCGGGGTCCTTTGGTTTGGAGCCGAGTGGAGGGTCTGAACCAGAGGCTTCGCCGACTCTGTGACAGTCATGGGTGCAGATTTCTGGATCTGCGTTATCGGGTGGGGAATTGTAGGGTGCCCCTAGATAGATCAGGGGTGCACTACACTAAGGAAGCGGCTACTCGGGTAGCAGAGTACTTGTGGAGTGCACATGGTTTTTTTTAGGCTAGGCGCTGACTCTGATGAGCACTCGCCTGTCAGCATTCAAACAGCGAATTCAGGCCACGTTCGGAACAAAAATTCGAACATAAAAATATTAGCCGCGAACTTACAGAGTATTAGAAACAAAGTTCCCGAATTTGCAGCGCTGCATGGAAGTTATTGCGCTCAGATAGTTTTAGGCACCGAAAGCTGGCTAAATGATGATGTGGCAAGTTCAGAAATATTTAGCGAAGCGTGGAATGTATATCGGAAAGATAGATCTGATACAACTGGAGGAGGAGTGTTCATCGCTGTGGACAAAGATATTGTTTCTACTGAGATCGAGGTTGAAAGTAACTGTGAAGTTATCTGGGCACGCATAACAGGTCTAAAAGAAGTAAAGTTAATAGTTGGGTGTTTTTACCGGCCCCCCAGTGCTGCTGTAGCAGTTTTAGAATCATTCAAGGAAAGTCTACACCAGGTAGTGCACAGGTATCCGGGCCATGTAATATTAGTCGGAGGTGACTTCAACCTTAAGAGTATAGATTGGGACCTCGCTAGTTACATTTCAGGCGGTACAGACAAGCAGTCTTGCGAGCTACTTTTGGACACATTCTCCGAAAACTGTCTTGAGCAGTTAAACCGGCAACCCACGCGCAATGGAAATATTCTAGACCTTATAGCCACAAACAGGCCTGACCTTATTAACGATGTCTGTGTAGAGACAGGAATTAGTGATCATGATATCATCATAGCGTCGATGGTGACCAAAGTTCATAAACCAGTCAATAAGGCTAGGAGCGTGTTTTTGTTGGGAAAAGCCGACAAGCAAATGTTACGATCGCACTTAGAAAATGAATGGGCATCGTTTAATTCTGGGACTATGGATGTAGAGGAATTGTGGACTAAATTTAAGTGCATTGTTAATGAAGGGTTAGAGAAATATGTGCCAGTAAAGACGATTAAGGATGGAAAAGATCCACCGAGGTATAATAATAATGTTAGAAAGCTGCTGAGAAAGCAAAGGCTGTTGCACTCTCGAATCAAAAAAGAACACGCAAATGATGACAGGCAAAAGTTAGTAGAGATTCGTGCGTCTATAAAAAGATCGATGCGTGAAGCATACAATAATTATCACAGCCATACCTTAGCAAAAGATCTTTCCGAGAACCCGAAAAAATTCTGGTCCTATGTAAAATCGATAAGCGGGTCAAAGCCCACTGTCCAGTCACTAGTTGATCATTCCGGGGCAGTAATAGAAGAAAGCAAACGGAAAGCTGAAGTTCAAAATTTAACCTTTAAGAAATCTTTCACGCAGGAGGACCGCACAAATATACCATCATTTGATCAACGTACTAATTCCGAAATGGGGGACATAGCAATAGGTATTTCCGGTGTAGAGAAGCAGCTGAGAGAGCTAAATACGAAAAAGTCTGCTGGTCCGGATGGAATACCAGTTCGGTTTTACAAAGACTATTCTGCGGCATTGGCCCCCTACTTAGCTAGCATTTATAGCGAATCTTCAATTCAGCGCAAAGTTCCTAGTGATTGGAAAAAAGCGCAGGTGACTCCCATGTATAAGAAAGGAAAGAGAACTGACCCATACAATTATAGGCCAATATCGTTGGCATCGGTTTCATGTAGAATTTTGGAGCATATTCTCAGTTCGAATATAGTAAATTTCCTTGAAACGGAAAAGCTTCTTTCCATGAATCAGCACGGGTTTAGGAAACATCGTTCATGTGAACCTCAGCTTGCCCTTTTCTCACATGACATCTTGCGAGCCATGGACGAAGGGCAACAGGCGGATTGTGTTTTTCTCGACTTCAAAAAGGCGTTCTACACGGTGCCACACTGCAGACTGCTAACGAAGATACGAGCTTATGGAATAGGTTCACAGATTTGTGACTGGCTGGAAGACTTCCTAAGTAATAGAACGCAGTACGTTGTTCTCGACGGCGAGTGTTCATCAGAGACGAGTGTATCGTCAGGCGTGCCCCAGGGGAGTGTGATAGGACCGCTATTATTTTCTATCTATATAAATGATCTGATGGACAGAGTAAGTTGTAATTTGCGGCTGTTTGCTGACGATGCTGTGGTGTATGGGAGGGTGTCGTCTGTGACTGACTGTAATAGCATACAGGTTGACTTGGACAAAATTTCGAGTTGGTGCGAAGAATGGCAGCTAGCTCTCAACGTAGAAAAATGTAAGGTGATGCGCATGAGTAGAAAAAACAATCCTATAATGTTCGAATACAGCATCAGTAGTGAGCTTCTTGATGCGGTCGCGTCGTTCAAATATCTAGGCGTAACATTGCAGAGCGATATGAAATGGAACCAGCATGTAAGGACAGTTGTCAGTAAGGCAGACAGCCGACTTCGGTTTATTGGGAGAATTTTGGGAAGATGTACTTCACCTGTAAAGGAGACCGCGTATAAAACGCTTGTACGACCACGTCTTGAGTATTGCTCAAGTATTTGGGACCCGCAGCAGATCGGTTTGAAGGAAGACATAGAGGCGGTTCAGAGGCGAACAGCTAGATTTGTTACCGGTAGGTTCGACCAATGCGCGAGAGTTACGGAAATGCTCCGGCAACTTAATTGGGGATCGCTGGAAGAAAGACGACGTTCTTTTCGTGAATTTCTGTTAAGTAAATTTAGAGGGCCGGAATTTGAAGCTGAGTGTAGTACGATCTTGCTGCCGCCTACTTACATTTCGCGTAAAGATCACAAAGACAAGATAAGAGAAATTAGGGCTCGTACGGAGGCATATAGGCATTCTTTTTTTCCTCGTTCAATTTGGGAGTGGAATAGGAAAGAAAATGCCTAGTAGTGGTACAGTGTACCCTCCGCCACGCACCTTACGGTGAATTGCGGAGTATGTATGTAGATGTAGATGTAGAACGAAGAGTGTAAATGTCGTTTATTCTCAGAATCGCGACACATATGCAAAAACGTCCAAGTAATAATACAAAAGTCGTTGCTGTTCCCTCGTATTTGTTAAAAAGTAGATTCGGTTTAAAAAATTGCTCGTTGTTAGGCTCGAACCCACAACCTTTTGACCCTGCAAGGCGATGCAGCTAACCACACGGCTATTTTTGCTAGGGGGAGTGTAATGACATTATTCATGATTGGATCTTCTAAAGGCTTTTACACTTGATCCGTCTTTAGTCGATAGTTATAAGTTATTTTACCAAATATGACGCGCTTTTCATAAATTTTCAATGCGCCAAATCAAATATGAAGGAGGATATTGCCTTCATGGAGGATTTGGCCATGTGCAAGGCGAGGTGCGCAGTAGCTCCCTGCCTTGCTTTCGTAGGAACTAACCGATATACAACGGACACTACCTGTTTTGAAAATCTGAATACTACTTACGAAATATTCGAACAAGTAATTAACCCTGCTCCTGCAACGAAACAGTAGAAATAGACACGAGTTGTCTAAAACGTATAATTGATTTATATTTTAATTCAGAACTAATGTCTTTCCCATGTAACATTTAATGAATAAATTACACTGTTGTAGACAAACAAATAAAGGTGTAATAACGGCAGATTAGAGGCGTATGATAAAAGCATCATTTCGCACAGAGCATGCTTATCCACACCTGAAAAACAAATCAGTGTAGACAAGAGGCAAATATAAAACTGAACACGAGGTATACCGTCTACAGCAATACAATTTATTCATTAAATGAAATGTAATAGAACACTAGTTCTGAATAAAAATGTAACTCACATGTGGATCTCAACTCTACTTCCTTTCCTTTGACTTCTCTACTACCAGGAGCGACAGAAACTTCATTATGTATTTATTAAAGTAAGCAGTCGTTCATAACTTATTTTTAGAAGACACAAGGTTGAGAGCAACAACAAGGCCTATATGTACCGAGTTGCCAACGTAACTATAATAGACCGTCAAGATTTTCACATATCAAAACCCCTACATTTGTGTATCCAGTGCAAGGAGGTTAGAACAAGGGGAGATGCTCTTAACGCTACAGAAATGAAGCCGTTGTCGCCATACTGTGTAGCAATAACTATGTGTTAATAAATCCCAGTTCCCCTATCTGGAAAGTCTGCATTTGTTCACTATATCAAACAAGTACCAGAAATGAGAGTTATTTAAATGTATGAAAGTTAATAGGGCAAGAACCACACAGTGATTTAATCTGAATCATATTTCGTTGACTCCACAAGATGGCGGGCTGGCTTCAATCGACAGATAAGCTTTTCATTTTAACCTCCTTGGTCCAATGTTAATAATTGAGATCACTTATCACCATTCAGATGTAACCACAGAAGCTGCAGGCAGCACTCATTTATGTTACTTACAGGACTGATAGGCGAGGAAAAGCTTATACTTTGTACTGTATTCTGGACTCAAGTCATTCGACCTTTGTTAACAGACCTTTGATTGCCAGTTTAAATTTGCAATTACTTGTCACTCATGCTCAGTCAGTTGAGCCATACGAGTCCACAGATACCACTTCTGAATCACGCAGCCGGCCGCGGTGGCCGAGGTGACTAAGGCGCTCCAGTCACGGTCAGCACGGCCACTACGGTCGGGGGTTCGAATCCCCCCTCGGGCATGGATATTTGTGTCGTCCTAGTTCGTAAGTAGTTTATAAGTAGTTTGTAAGTTTAGGGACTGATGACCCCTAGTTAAGTCCCATAAGCTTAACAAACATGGAACATGAATCACGCAGACTTGTCCTACTGAATTTATTTAGTATATGGGATAAACACCACATTGCATTTTTAGAGTTCGCATACCTTCACCAGCCATCCATCTGTCCTAATAGACACTGCTATTATACAACATATCACTGGCGCGGGAATGGTCCCGCTGTCTGAGGTACCATGTCACGGATTGCGCAGCCATTCCCTTCGGAGGTTCTTGTCCTCCCTCTGGTATGTGGCTACGTGTTGTCCTTAGCATAAGTTTAAGTAGTTTATAAGTCTAGAACCGATGATCTCAGCAATTTGGTATACAAACATTTGAACGATTTGCAACAGACGGACATTCCCATCGATCTACATATAGGATCCGATCAATACTGGAAAAGTGGTCCATGGCACATCGCCCATATGACTATCTCCGTCTCTTGCCTTAACGTCCTCAAATTTTGGTTGATTACTTAACGGAAGTCGACCAGGCGTTTCAGCTATCCACACCACAGTCGAACTTATTAATTTCGCGTGTCTCAGGTTATTAATTTTTCTCGCCAACAGATGACAAAATAACGAGTTAGAATTTATAGGGATTAGCTCTGAACAGGGATAATGAATGACGGTGAGAGACTCCGCAGTTTCGGAAGAGTTTATAACTGGTACGTTATAGGTAAGGCTGTTCTACTGATTGGAAAAAACAGGGTCCCTACAATGATTTGGCAATAATGAGCGAGCTAAAGGAGGTCTGTTTCAAAAGCTACTCATTCAAAACTAATCTGGTGTTAAATGCAGCAATAATAATTGTCATCAGCTGGTAGTTAACACTCACAATAACTAACTTTTCAATCAAGCTGATTAAATATTTTTTTATTCATTAACACTATAATACTGTTTAGTTATGGCCCTAATATTAATACCTGCACAGTTAATGAGAAAACAGTGGGTTTAAACTGATGGAAAGCGCAACGGATATTTTGAACACATGCAAGAACAATGCGTAGTCTGCAAAAGGATCACTGACTACAGTATAAATTTGACTGCGAGAGAAATCTGGAAAAACATAAACCACTTTCTAATAATGCAACTGCAAGAATTTATTTCGCTAACTGATTGCAGACACTTAGTATCTTGTTCGTCAGTGTAGTATTGCACAACAATCACTATTATTATTAAACGTCACACCAATAAAGAAATATGTTAATCAAACTCAGCTTAGTCAATATTATGCTTTGATGTTAATAGCCATTAACTTTCACTGAAAGGAAAGTTTCTAACTACAAAAGTGAAACAGGTAAAGAAGTTAAACTTTGTCAATTATTGTTAACAATAATGATTACATTACCTTATGATTGAAGAACAACAAAATCTTCTCTGACCGATACATATCTGAATGATACAAAATCTTATAAATACAGAACTGTGTCTGTGAAAATGAGATTTCAAAATTATTCCATCAGCTCGTACAAAAGCAGCTAACCAAAGCACGTCCGATAAGTACCAGAGCTACACACCGACTCGCTCTTTCTGTTCAACTACTACTCACATACATAGTCTTTGACAGAGATGTTACACAACAGAGTAAACCATAGACGTAGTTACTCAAAGAAATTCGTATAACATTTTACATCCAAATACCGATACAAGACAGACGAAACAATATTATTGAATTTGTACAGACATGTTTCAAGTTTAATCCATCTTACCTTATGCAAGGCAGACGTACATCCATGTTCGTTCTTCCTGATAATCTCAGAAACAATTAAAGACGTATTACTGCACTGGATTGGCATCCACTACAAATCAACTACCTGAGATATGCACACGACACTGAGATGTCAGAATACATCTCAAGCACATTTAGACACCTTTTATCTGCCACGTCACATAGTCACAAAGGAAACAGGAGGAAATATAAAACAACGAGTTGTTTTCAATGGATTTGCTCCGAAAGAAGGCGCATCATCGCTTAATTATATGTTAGAAATTAGTCCTAACCTTCTACCACAAGTCCAGAAGTAATGGATGTGCTTGTACGATTCGTCCCACGATGTCCACCATTGTAACTGATATCACCCATACTTGCCTTCAGCTTGCTATTCATTCGGACGACCGGGAAATCACGAGATCCGTATGGTACCAAGTCCCTCTCATTGAAACTTTGCAACCAATTCAGCCAAGATAAGAGACTGTTTACCGCTTGAAACGCCTTTCTTCCGATCTTACATACAGCCCAGTCCTGTTATCGGTCACCCTCGGGGAACTAGAAAATACAAGTCACATTGTCCCGCAGCTGCATCGTTCATATGTAATAATGTGTATATGGACGATGAGGCAGGTGGAACCTAAGAATAAAAAGGATTGGTCTTTCTCTATTATGAGTTGATATCGCAGATGCAACAAATAATTTTGACGTTGTTAAAATAGACAACAAACCCTCCACGTTTGACCGAATAACATGGAAGACCCTGGGCGAACACATAGGTTATATTAGATTGATACTTGTTCCATAGATCATGAATACGAGACAGGAATCGATGTCAACTGTAACGGATATTCAGATTAATAATACAAGTTTTATTGACTGAAAATTATAATACTCAACTTTAGAAGATATGTCTGTCTGTCTTCTTGCTTCTCGCGGGGTCGTCCGTATGATGCTAGCTGCGCTGAGACCTAGTGACTGCTAAGCCGTAGCCGTGTTCTTAGTAACTGCCTGAGTTCTTCCTAGTAACTGACATATTTCTGACTTAGTAGCTGCCTAGTAACTGCCTGAGTTCTGAATAGTAATTGTCGGGCTGTCCAGACGTATGTCGGCCTAGATATAGCCGCTTGTAGAGGGCGCGCATCTTCGGGTACTGCGGCGCCTGCTGGCGATTGGCTTTCGGTCGATCGCTGCCTTCTCTACGATCGTTCTCTTACGTCTGGCGTGTGGCACTGAATTTACGCCACAACATATTTTTTAAATACTTTATTTTATTTTTCTATTTTTTATTTATTTTATTTTTTGTAAATTGACTAGTTTCTACGTAAAAATTGATCTACTAGGCCGATGATTATGGTGACCGCTGGCACAAAGTGAGAAATACAGATTCATGTCCCGATCGTCACAAATATTCAACTTCGCCGTTGATAATTCAACGCCCTGAAACACGTGAGTCGATGAAATATTTCTGACTCAAAAATTTACGGCTGATGAACAAGTCTCAAAAACGTCACAATCATGCTAATCATGTTTAGAGACAAGTAGCCGAAAAACTTGCGTCGCACAGTCATTTATCAATCGTAAATTCTGTTACTCCATCTCCCTTCTGTTTTTTTTATCTCCTCCCCCTCTCTCGGTTTATATCTTCCTCGTCCTCCCGTTTTCTCACAATCAGCCCACCCCTATCTATCCATGTCATCCTCTCCTCCCTACGTATTTCCTTCTCCGATCTATCATTCCCTTTCGTCCACCTCCTCCAATGAAAAATTACCAAAAGCAACATACTTTCAAGGTGATAAAAAAGTGGGGCGAGATTTACAGCAAGGGACCTTCTTCATATAAACATGGACAAATTTCCCAACTCTCTTGATGATCTTGATGTCGAAACCCGTTGTAAGGTACTCACCCTTCGCAATGGACCGTATGAAATTATATGTATAAACAGACCTTTCCCTTGTTATGAACATCACGTATGCAATGTTTCATAAGGTTCAGAGACAACTTTAGATTAAATGTTCAAATTTTGTAAATCTGTCGGACTCAACTGCTGGGTTATTAGTCGGTTGGTTACAAACTACTTAAACTAAGGTAAACTAACCTAAGGACAACACAAACGCCCAAGCATGAGGGGGGACACGAATCCCCGACGACGAACGGCCGCACGCACCGCAGCACGGCGCCCCAATGAGCATTTGATTGATGTATTTTTTGACCTTTGCAAGGCATACGATACCACTTGGCGCCGCCAAATATTGACTACTCTGCATTGGTAGGGACTGATGACCCCGTAGTTAAGTCCCATAGACTTTACAAACATTTGAACTCTGCATTGGCGGCATTTAAACATTCGCAGAAGCCTCAGCCATACTGGTTAAGGAGCAGCCCATTCCACCCTCCTTCAGCTCTACAAGGCTCTTATTCAGTCGTGGCTTGATTACGGGAGCTTGGTTTATGACTCAGCAGCCCCTTCTGCCTTGCGGGTCTTAGACCCCATTCACCACACTGGTGTGCGTCTCGCGACCGGGGCTTTTCGCACCAGTCCGAGTCTCCTAGCCGAAGCTGGGGGTTCCCCCTCTGCGGTATCACCGGCAACCGTTGTTGGTGTGTTACATTGCCCGGGTACATGCTTCACCCCGCCATCCGAACCACAGGCTTCTCTTCCCACTTTCTAGCCTCCCTTCCCCACGATGTCGGCCCAGGTCGGGTCTCCCGATTGCGGTCCGTGTCCGTTCCCTTCTTACCTCACTTGGTTCCCTTCCTCTCCCTACTCCTTTTCACTACTCCCGCCGTATACCTCCCTGGACAATTCCTCGCCTGGAGCTTCGGTTGGATTTGTCCCGGGATTCGAAAGCCTCAATTCCACCACTGATTCTCCGTCGCCAGTTCCAAGCATTGCTTGACATATTTCACGGTGCAACCATTATTTACACTGACGGTTCTTTGGTCGATGGTCATGCCGCATATGCCTTTGTCTGTGGTGGGCACATCGAACAGCGGTCATTGCCTTGTGGAAGCAGCATCTTCACCGCGGAACTGGTTGGTATTTTGATAGCCCTTGAATACCTCAGAGCTCGCCCCAGGGGGTCGTTCGTCATCTGCAGCGACTCCCTGAGTGGCCTACATGTCCTCGACCAGTTTCTACCCAAACACACTGTGGTGCGAGCAATTCAAGATGCTGTCTTCGCCCTTAGCGAGTCAGGCCGTTCTGTCGCTTTTGTCTGGACGCCGGGCCACATAGGTATACCAGGCAATGAACGCGTCAATGAGCTGGCCAAGCAGGCCACTACTTCACAGCCCCTGGATATTGGCCTCCCAGTCTCAGACCTCCGATCCCAGTTGACCCGCAAGGTTCTTGGGGTTTGGAATTCTGAATGGGCAGACTCGACCGAACCCAGTAAGCTACGTGTTGTCAAGCCCTCTACCGCTGTGTGGAAGACCTCCCTGAGGGGTTCTCGCAGGGAATCGGTTGTCCTTTGCCGGCTCCGTATAGGTCATACTTGGCGCACGCATGGTCACCTTTTGCATCGCGAGGACCCTCCTCAGTGTCGATGTGGTGCCCCCTTGACAGTTGCGCACATCTTACTTGAATGCCGCAATTTAGCCGAAAATGGACATTTTATTATCCCTGACGCTTTGCAGCTTGCTTTAGCCGACAATGCCTCCGTGGTTTCTTCTGTTTTAAATTTTATCCATGAGTGTGGATTTTACAAGTCCATTTAAAGTCTGTGTGTGTTTGTCATTACTCTATCCTCCACCTGCCTAATTCTTCTAGGTAGGTGGTTTTAACGTGTCCCAGAGTGGCTGGATGTGTTCCTTATATTTCTGTGATCACCCAGCAACAACACCCTTGTATTGTTTTTGCCCTTTTACCTCTTCTTCGTTTTAATTTGTATCCCTTCTTCATATTTACCTGTTCCTTTTAAACTTTGACTTGTTAACGCATTTACTTAGGAACGCTTAACAAAATGTTTTATCTCTAAGACTGGAACAAGGGACTGATAACCGTCGCTGTTTAGTCCCTTCCAAAAACCAACAACCACAGTACTAGTATTCTTCCCTGCAAATGGCGGCGATCAGCTGCTTCAATTCGAGGACAGTTGGCTCGCTTCTCCGCTATGGCGTGGTAGGGGCTTAGTAGGCAACGTGTGCCGCCCGCAATGGCCGAGCGGTCTGCGGCGTGGCAGTCATGGTCACTGCGGGCGGGGGTTCGAATCCCCCCTCGGGCATGGATGTTTGTGCCGTCTTTAGTATAAGCAAATAGCTTATAAAGATAATAGTGGAAACTCAGCCGTGAAACTGGCGACAGCGCACCCGAACACCTCCTAGCGGCTAGAGTTGTCAACTAACACAGGGCATGAACAGCCGCTTTACATTGTCACACACAGAAGATTTTCTTGATCGTCGTCTTAGTTGATAAAACTAGGAACTGTTTGGAAGAGAAAGTATATGTCCTATATACGACTGTAATAACTATAAACAGCAAAACACTCGAAAATAATTCTTCAGGTTTCCAAAAAAGAAAGATATGTAAATATGATAGCTTAAGCAGGCAACTATTAGGCCTACACAGATCATTTGCTTTTACGCTCAGATTATCTTCTTTTTATTACAATTTGTTTATAGATGCAGCCAGTGGGTTATTCTTAGTCGAAGAGCTGACTTAGATAAAATTTTGAGTAACTACGGTCTCGAGCATTTGAAGCTACGTAGTATGTTCAGAGCATATTGTGGAAAAATATTTTAGAAATAAGAATTTGATAAGCTAAGGGTAAGTGTTGTAATTTGTTATTTGCGTGTGTCGAAAAACAGGCGTTACTGGTAATATTTTAATACCTTTACGTATTTAAAGAGTAGACGAGACTGTAAAACACCAGCACGATACCTGCACTAGCAGCAGAGGTCAATAGTTTACTGTCTCCCTCTCAAGACAGTAACTGTGAAGTAGATGCAGCAGCATTCCTTGTAAAATTAATTTAATTGAAAAACTTCCATTCAATGCATCCGTAAGTGAAATGTCTGCTGAAGACAGTGTTAATGTATCTCTGTACGCTATCACTGAAGGTAAACATATCAAAACAAATGCGAGGAATTCTATTATGGGCTGGGTATGTAGTGGGTGGTAACACGACAAATGTAAAATGGCTCTGGCATCATAATATAATGATAATGAATATGAGGTTGCCAACTTCCAAAAAAATGTTCAAATGTTTGTAAATTTATTGGACCAAACTACGTGGTCATCAGTCCGTAGCTCACAAACTACTTTAACTAAGGTAAACTAACCTAAGGACAACACACACACCCATGCCCCAAGGAGGACTCGAACCACCGCAGCGAGACGCCTTAGACCGCTCGGCTACTCCAACGCGGCACCAACTTCCATACATGGATGCTTTTTCCCAATGGTTGTGCTCAGAGTATGTCAAATAAAATGTCAAAAATTTTTAGACAAAATTAAGTGCGTTGTTGAGAGCACTTATGGTATGAGAAGCAAGTTCGTTTCCTTTCTCATAAATAAATCTGCCAAATTAGACGGCGTGTGCAACAGTTTATTGTTGTTTCTGGCAAAAAATTGCAGTTGTAATTAAAGCATTTGTCAATAAGAAAAATGATTCGTCAGCATCACAAATTAGAAAGAGCAGTCTCATGTTACGGAAAGTAGCTCACAAATAGGCTCAAATGCTCACGAAGTGTGCGTAGATGTATAGATTAAATGTTATGTAATATTTTCATTTTCATATTTTAATCTGCCAGGAAGTGTCACATCTGTATTGTTTGACTACTGCAGTGTACATGAAGCACGATGGTGAAGAGCTGCTCAGCGTTTAAATGAATAAATCAATTTAAGAAAGGAATAAAAAGATCTAATACTGTGTTCCCATTTATATTTCTCAGTAATACAAGTTGCCCTACTACTTATGTTCAGAGAGAGTTACTCTTGCTTAACAGACTGTTAGTCAAGACAATATGGGATTGAATAAAATAAATAACAGGCTTTTTACAGTACTGGTAGCTCTTAAAAAGGAGCTGCTTTAGGCAGTACTGGTGGATAGGAAGTTCATAAAGTTTCATTTTATGATTGTGTAAAATAACTATTGGGGTCACGAAATTAATTGCCTCACTGCAGTTCTAATTTTTGTTTATGAAATTGATATTAGCAACTTGTAACGCGGAATTTAAAGGTAATCTGCTTTATGTATAGGTGTAACAACTGAAAGGGGTTTGCAGAACTGTGTATAGTTCCATATATGAATGACACATAGCCACACTGGATGCACTTTGTGAAGATGGACCCTATGACAATAGTTGTTGACATTTGAGCAGTTCACACTATTGTAAGGTATTTGGTTTCAGCATTAAAAATGCTAATATTCTTGCTAGATACCCTAATGCTAATGTTAGATGCGTTATTTGAGAAAAATTTATGGCATACTTCGTATTCTTAAAAGAATTTGGTAGTGGCTGATTGCTGTATTCACAAGGTAAGAAGCTATTTTTTTAGTTATGTATCTGATGGCATATTTCACTTTCACTAACAATTTTTAACATCAACTGTTTCAGGCAGCCCTGTTTGATTTTTTGATGCTATGATATATCTAAATATTGGAGAATACAGCACTAAAGCAAAGACGTAAAGTGCGAAACTCTTCCGAAATAAATGTTTGTACAAATGTTTCACCATCGTAGAATACACTGAGAAAGTGACAAACATTCGTGTCTGACGATAAATTCTCTTTATATGCTGCACTTAGAACGCTAAAAAGCTACATGTTATAGTTCGGTTTCATTAGGAAGAGGAAACGCTGTTGGCCAATTTCTACACTGAATGTTTAATAAATTTAGACACAACGGATAGTTACTGTATATTCAAGGAGTCTGAAGCTGCTTTGTAGTTATATATTTCAATTGGACATAGTTTTAGCGACTTAACTCTAATGAATACTCTCTCTAATCAAAAGAATCTTACGCACATTTAAAGGTCGCGCGGAAGTTTCGGTCGATCGCTCCCTTCTCCGCTATCATTCTCTTACGTCTGGCGTGTGGCGCTGACTTTACGCCACAACATATTTTTATTTTATTTTATTTCTTCAATTTGTCCGCTGTTCGCAGTCGGCCGCTTACGCGATTGTGGGGGCTTGCATACATTATTCCACACCTCCTGGATCTGTTCGCGTAGCTCTGCAAGAGCTGTGGATTGATGAGTTGTATGTGTCAGTTTTCGTCCCATCATATCCCATAGGTGCTCTATTGGAGCCAGGTACATAGATCGTACTGGCCAGGGAAATTTCTATGCATCTTACAGTGCACGTTGATTTTAAGACGTGTAAACGAGCATTATCCTGTTGAAACAACACATCACCTTCCTATTGCAACAAGGTTAAAAGAACAGGTCTTACAACATTCCGCACGTGCCGAGTGGGCTGGCAACAATTCGTGTTTACTCTTTTGGGGTGACAATGCCTCTTACAATTGCTGTGTCAGCTGTATAAACTGTCACTGTTGTCCTTCCTATGCGACGATCTTGCCCGACGTTTGTTCTGCGTAGACATCCAGAGCCTCATGTGACCATTCGTCTACATCTACATCTACATGCATACTCTGCAAGTCACAATGAAGTGCATGGCAGAGGGTTCATCGAAGCACATTTATGATATGACCCAATAATTACATTATCTAATAGCTCACAGGAAAAATGAACACCTAAATCTGTTTTCGATCCAATTTCTCTTATTTTATTACGATGAATCATGTCTCCCTATGTAGTTGGGTGCTAACAATGTATGTTCGCATTCTGAAGAGAAAGTTGGTAAAAGAAATTTCACAAGTACATCTCGCAGCAGCAAATAACGCCTTTCTTTTACTGATTTCCATTCCAACTCTAGCATTATCTCCGTGACACACTCTATCCTATATTGTAATAATACAAAACGAGCTACCCTTCTCTGAATTTTTTCTAAATCGTTCTTCAGTCCCACCTGGTGTGGATCCCACAATGCGCAACAATACTCCAAAATAGGACGCAGAAGAGTAGTGTAGGCAGTTTCTTTAATAGAAAGGTTGCATCTTGTAACTGTTCTGCAATGAAACGTAGTCTTTGGTTCACCTTACCCACAATACTTTTTGTGTGTTCTTTCCAATTTAACCCTTTCATTCCCAGTGTTTTTCCTGGACAACGACGTATTAAAAGTTGATTTATACCGTATTTCGTGCATCAATCCTTAAAGTTGCATTTTTGTTGAGGAACAACATGCTTCTAGTTCGACATTAATCTGTCCATCTTGGAGGTTGTATTATGTTGCCGTCTGTATGTGGCTTACAGTGTGAGCGTGAATTGTCTTGTCTTTCGTGCTGTGACGAAGATTATGCTAGCATTATTGATCTGGTGGTGTTAACTATCATCAAAATAACGTCAAAGGAATTATATACCCAGTCACGTTCTGCACGGCCACTACGGTCGGGTGTTCGAATCCCCCTCGGACATGGATTTTTTTGACGTCCTTAGTATTAGCTAGTTCATGAATAGTTTGTCGGTTTAGGGACTGATGACCCCGTAGTTAAGTCCCATAAGCTCTACCAACATTTAAACATTTGAATTGTATACCTCGATACAAACGTCTGTGTTGGACGTCAAATAAATGACATAAAAAATTAATAGTTAGATCAAAAATTTAAAAACACATTTTTGAAGTTTACTGCACTTTATTAATACAGTAAAATTTAATTTTTCCAAAGCTGATCTTATAATGTGGGACTGAAAGGGTTAAGTTGTCCGTAATTGTTACTCCTAGGTATTTAGTTGAATTGACGGCCTGTGGGTTTGACTGATTTATCGAGTAAATGAAGTTTAACCGATCTCTTTTAGTGGTCATATGGATGACCTCAAAAAATGTTCAAATGTATGTAAAGCTTATGGGACTTAACTACAGGGTCATCAGTCCCTAAACTTACAAACTACTTACGAACTAGCTAATTCTAAGGACGGCACAAATATCCATGCCCGAGGGGGGATTCGAACCCCTGACCGTAGTGATGGATGACCTCACACTTATCATTAATAAGGGTCAATTGCCAATATTTGCACCATGCAGATATCTTATATAAATAATTTTTCAGATTGTTTTGATCTTCTGATGACTTTACTAACCCATAAATGACAGCACCATGCGGAAACAGTCTAAGAGAGCTACTCAGATTGTCACCTAAAATAAGTAACAGTAGGGGGCCTTATAACACTTCCCTGTGGAACGCGGTATATCACTTCTGTACTACTCGATGACTTACCGTCAATTACAAAGTACTGTCATTTCTGTCAGGAAATCGCGAATCGAATCGTACAACTGTGGCGATATTCCAATAAGCAAGCAATTTCATTAGAAGACACTTATTGAGGTACAGTGTCAATAACCTTCCGGAAATCTAGAAATACGGAATATATTTGACATCCCTTGTCTAAGCACTCAACTCATCATGTGAGTAAAGAGGTAGCTTTGTTTCACATGAACTATACTTTCTGAATCCGTGTTGACTATGTGTCAATAGGTCGTTCTCTTGAAGGTAGTTCATAATATGTGAGGAAAGTATATAAACAAAAATCCTGCTGCAAACCGACGTCAATGATAGAGCCCTGTAATTTTGCAGATCACTCGTGTTCCCTTTCTTGAATATTGGAGTGATCTGTGAAACTTTCCAGTCTTTGGGTACGGACCGTTCGCTGAGGCACCTGTTATAATAGTTCTGTATGGGGCTATTGCATCAGCATACTGTGAATGTAATTGGTATACAGTCTGGACCGGGGGACTTTTGGCAAGTGATTTAAGTTGTTTTAATACTCCAGGAATATCAACGTCTAAATTACGCAGGCTGAAAGCTGTTCTTGACACGAATTCTGAAGTATTTGCTTCGTCTTCTCTAGTGAAGGAATTTCGGAAAGCTGTGTTAAGCAATTCTGCTTTAGCAAAACTGTCATCAGTTGCATCGCTATTACTATCGTGTTTTGCTGCTAGTATACTTCAGATTCAGATATCTTGTGCTGTAATTACGGGACGCAGGGAAACAAAATTTGGAGTAGCAGACGTGAAGCCACGTATAGCATACAACTCGAGCCAACAGATGGGACTGCTAGCGCTGTCACCTGGCAAACGCATGAAACACCACGGAGTTTCCGCTATTATCTTTATAAGCTACTAGCTGAAAACCCGGCATTGCCCGGGTATTTATTTATTTATTCCTGCACTTATATATATATAAGTGCTGTATGTCTGTAAAATTTCTTGGCAATGCAGTTAGTAGTAAAGAAGTAATAGATTAAAACTTGATGTGAGAAGGGGCGGTTTTCCGTGAACGTTACTGTTCACGTGCTCATATCTCATGAACTACGTGTCGTACTGTGATACAATTTAGAAGCTACATTAAACTATATATGTGTATACTGTCTGTAAAATTTCCTGCAGCTACAATTTGTAGTGTACAAATTATAAATTGCAACGTCGTACCGAAAGCCTTAGTTTTACTCCATAAACAGCGGAAAAGTAGTAAGCGATAAACTCTTTTCCTTTCATCATTTTGCTATGGTTGTCAGCGAGAAAAATTTTAATAAAGGTTTGAAATTTGTTTAAAGTTTGTTGCAAGTCGCTAAGTGCTCTATTCTCAAATAGTGCATTTATAAAGTCTTGCCGCAATATATGGCAGTATTTGCGATTCCTATTATTTATGACGTCATATCTTCTGAACTATATGTCGTATGTGATTCTTAACACTGCAGCAATTTATTGTTACCTCAAGGTAAGGAATGTGTGTACCAAATTTGGTGGAAATCGGTCGAGTGGTTTGAAGGAAAATGAGCAGCAATGTCACTAAATGCAGCAGTTTTTCGCGCATCTCTTTGTTTCTGACGTCATATCTCGTGAACTATATATCGTACATGATTCTTGCACTTACTGCGACCGTCCTCATGGATTGATGCTTACGTGTACAAACTTTCATTAAGATTGGAACAAAACTGTAGATTTGTCTGCAGCACGTACAAACATACGGACACTCTGCTTTATCTTTATAAGCTACTAGCTGAAAAGCCGGCGTTGCCCGGGTATTTATTTATTCCTGCCATTTTTCAGTTATATATTGTTCTGTTCGTAAAATAACTTGGGATTACAATTAGTAGTAACGAAGTAATAGATTAAAACTTGGTGCGGTTTTCCATGAGCGTTACTGTTTATGTGCTCATATCTCATGAACTATGGGTCCTACTGTAATACAATTTAGTAGGTACATTTAACTATATGTGTGTATACTGTCTGTAAAACTTCCTGCGGCTACAATTTGTAGTGTAGAAATTAAAAACTGTAACGTCATAACGAATGCCGTAGTTTTAGTCCATGAACAGCGGAGCTCATATATCATGAACCACATGTCGTACTGTGATACAATTTAGAAGCTACATTCAACTATATATGTGTATACTGTATGTAAAATTTCCTGTCGCTACAATTTGTAGTGTTCAAATTGTAAATTGTAACGTCGTACCGAGAGCCGTAGTTTTACTCCATAAACAGCGGAAAAGTAGTAAGCGAGAAACTTTTTTCCATTCATCATTTTACTATGGTTGTCAGCGAGAAAAAGTTTAATAAAGGTTTGAAATTATGTCTCAAGTTTGTTGCAAGTCGCTAAGTACTGTCATTTTCATACAGTGTATTTCGAAAATCTCGCCGCATTACATGGCATTCTTTGCGATTTCTATTGGTTATGACGTAATATCTTTTGAACCATCTGCCGTATGTGATTCTTAACCATTCAGCAATTGTTACCTCACGGTAAGGAATGTGTGTACCAAATTTGGTTGAAATCGGTCCAATGGTTTAGGAGAAAATGAGCAGCATTGTCGCAAAATGCAGCAGTTTTTCGCGCATCTCATTGTTTATGACGTCATATCTCGTGAACTATATATCGTAAAATCCAATCCATGGTGTACAGCAGCAATCAGTTAGAATAAATATTCCTTCAAACCGTCTTGATTGCAAATTTTTTATTGGTTAATGACTCGTTTCGCCCTTTAGCAGGGCATCTTCAGATTATCTGCGCGACAGAATTTACACAAAATTACAAGGCGGAATTATAAACGGTTATAATGGTACATGGGCTTATTTTGTGTTAAGAAGACAGTATAAATGGTAAACAAAGCTTACAATGCGGTTTCCGTGGTGTGACAGTACATTTGTAGGGCGACAAGGAAATCCAAAAAACATTCCAGAAAAATAGAAACACCGCAATATCAACTTACGGTGTCACACCACGGATATCGCATTGTAAGCTTTGTTTACCATTTATACTGTCTTCTTAACACAAAATAAGCCCATGTACCATTATAACCGTTTGTAATTCCGTCTTGTAATTTTGTGCAAATTCTGTCACGCAGATAATCTGAAGATGCTCTGCTAAAGGGCGGAACGCGTAATTAACCAATAAAAAAATTTGCAATCAAGACGGTTTGAAGGAATATTTACTATATATCGTATGTGATTCTTACACTGACGGCGACCGTCCTCGTGGATTGAAGCTTACGTGTACCAAATTTCATAAAGATTGGAACAAAACTGTAGATTTCTATGCAACACGTAGAAATATACGGACACTCTGCTTTATATATTAGAAGCTATTTGATTTAACAGCCCCTCTGACTTCGTAGCATTCTGCAGCTGAGCGCTGATAATGCCCCCACTTAATTTTGAGGGGGTGGGGGGGGCAGGGAAGTGATGTTGGGTGGGGGAAGTAATTTCGGCGAACGTGCACAGACGGCGCAGCGCAGACTAATTGCCCGCCTCGGCCGTGGCTGCAGCGGGCTGGCGGCCGGCGGCCACCCACGCGAGCAGCAGTCGCGGCGGCAGGATGTGGGGTGTTCCGGGAGATGCTAATCTCGCAGGCTATTATCGCGGCGGGGGGCTCTGCACCTCGCTGCTGTCTTCATTCAGCGCCAGCGCCAAATGGCCCGCCAGCTTCCCGTCGCGAAAGCCCCAGCTGGGCTGAGCTCACGCGCAAAGGCTTGCACAGGCCGATCCAGAAGTGGCGGACTGATGACTTCCTTACGAGGACCGAGTCTGGAACAATGCAAGAACACCCAGAAGAAGCTTTACGCTAGATGGAACCGAAAGAATAAAAAAACAATAAGGAAATAAACTGTAACACTAAAAACTTCTTCTCTACTCTACATCTAAATCAGTGCTTTCCAAACTTTCCCTCATGGCGACACGCTTTTATAGCTTACAGTTTTGCGCGACACCCTTTCACTAATATAAATATATTTAGATGGTTCTAGCGGGGAAGGGGGGGGGGGGCGGAAATAAAGTATCGCGTAAATGTATTTTGTAAACGAAACTGAAATCCTCGTACGCATTGACATGTTTAATGTTGATCCTGACTGCAGCTATTACTCATCGCAAGAAAAGGAAACATTAGGAACTACGGTGATGTACAACAATGTAACACCGCAGACAACAATGCCTAACTCACACAGTAACACTTGCTTCTTCTACATGCGGCCCAACTTCCGAAACACGAAAACTGATTTTCGGAAACCGTTTTTCGCGGTCGTGTGTACAAGTCAGGGCAAGATACGGTTTTGCAGGATCGATTGTACACGGCATCTAGAAATTAGCTGCTCGCATTTCTGATTTAGACAGCACAGTGGCTGTTCCCTTTCAGTTCAATATTATCACATTATTTTCAGAAATAAAGAGGATGTATTTATGACAAGTGATGAATTATTATTTAAATTCTGTTCTTAGGTTCTTGCTTCAACACGATCTCGGTAGCCCCGACATATACGGAAAAAATGGATAAATATTTGTGACTAGTAAGAATATGGATGTCAATTCTGGTCCCAGAATCTGTGACATAGAGGACACTGAGGGAAAAAAATAACGCATACCAGGGTTAGAACCAACGATCACTGCATTTAAAATACTACTCTCCGTTAATCACCCGGCCATACTCCATACTAAACATCGCTAATGAATAGCTTTAGTCAGTGGACAATTGTGTTTGCTTTTACAGTCTGTGACAGCTTTTACAGCCACTGTGTCATTGATTGACATTTAATTGTAAGAAACGCTACCGAGGGTGACTTGGCTCTGATAAATCCATTACAAAACCCTCATGTGCTGCTTTTGGAGAAGGATAGCAGACTACAGGGAAGGTTCGTTCAAACAGCTGCCAGTTACAGCAAACTGTGCATGGCAAGAGCTGTTATCGAGTATCAGCAGCAGCTCTGCGCATGCGCAGTTTGCTGGAATCTGGCAACTAGCAGTTGCTTGAACGAACCTCGAGTGTCTATCTACTGCTACTGGAGCAGAGCTGCCGCCTAACGGCTGAGCACGCAATTAATGTGCACCGATCATTCCTTTAATACGTGATCTGTGGTACATTGAATGAAAAGAAGGATGATTAGCTGCAGGCGAGTCTTCGGGGTAGTATGAAGAGAGGATATTTTGTGTTATTTTATGACAAGTTTTTTTGTTTAAAGTCTTAATTTGTTAGTCTCGCGACACGCTAGATACTACTACGAGACACCCCAGGGTGTTGTGACACCCAGTTTCGAAAGGTCTGATCTACATCCATATCTCCAAGCCACCGGACGGTGTGTGGAGGAGGGTACCTCGAGTACCACTATCGGTTCTCCCTCCTATTCCAGTCTCGTATTGTTCGCGGAAAGAAAGATTGTGGGCATGCCTGTGTGTGGGCTCTAATCTTTCTGATTTTATCCTTTTGATCTCTTCGCGAGATATACGTAGGAGGGAACAATACACTGCTAGAATCCTCAGCAGAGGCGCCGACTTTTGAAAATCAGTGTGGGTGGTCTATATCACGGTTCACAAATGTTCGAAACCAACTCTCCTGAAAATCATGTTCATGCATTTTTGAATTAGCAATACTTGATGAAAGTAAATAGCCAGTTGTCTGGCCTTTTACAGATAGAAGGAAGAAGGAGGAGGAAGAAAAGGAAAGCATGGCTGCATTAGGATACTACAATAAAGCGATCTAATTGGTCGAAGTGGGTATTTCTATATAAGTAACACCCCAAAACGTCTACTCGACCAATGAAATAATTCTTCACTGAGCACTAATCTAACGCTTTTTGTGCAAAGCTATTCTCTCTCTGACAAAAGCGTTTGGTAGAACACCGTCACCAAAGTTTAAAGAAATCTTTGAAATATTTTCAGATTTTGAAGTCCGACATCGAATTTTTTGGTCAGTTCCAAGCAAGAGCTGTATACTTCATGGAAATTTTCATCACTTCGAGATAACTTCATGACATCTCTGACAGTATTAATATAGTCCAAGGATTTTTTAAGCCTGATAGAAAAGCATTACAAATATCAACTGAATCTATTATTTTAATAAAAGGGAAGTGACAAAGATAAATGAAAAACGATTAACTTTAGCATCAGCATCAGATTCTTCAAGCTAAATTCCTAAAAGAACACAACTGAATGTTCATAAACACGTACACCTGAAAGGTCAAAAGGACCGACGTGCTTCAGGATGAATAAAGCTAGCATAATGGCTAAAACACGGACACTCATAACTACTCGCTTGGGGACCCGCGTACAGAACTGATCATTTCTTTCACGTATTAAATATCCTCTCTCGCTATGGTCACGTTTTTCATTGCCTCTTGAGTCATAAGGTAGGTTTTGATTTTTCCCGATTTTTTAAAAAATTTATACAATTTTATTTTCCACCTCAATTTTATGTGGGTGCTCAGCACCCCCAAAAAATTCTTGGGGGGTGGGGGGCGATGCACGAGCCCCTGAGCACCCACGGAGTGGCGTCCCTGAAAGCCCGTACCTATCTACAGAGCATCTCTCTTGTAGAGTCTTCCACTGGAGTTTATCGATCATCTCCGTAATTCTTTCATGTTTACTAAATGATCATCTAAAGAACCGTGTTGCTCTCCGTCGGATCTTCTCTACCTCCTCTATCACCCACACCTGATACGGAACCCACACTGGTGAGTAGTATTCAAGCAGTGGGTGAACAAGTGTACAGTAACCTACTTCTTTTGTTTTCGGACTGCATTTCCTTAGGATTCTGCCACTGAACCTCAGTCTGACATTTGCTTTACCTACGAATAATTTTACATGCTCGTTCCATTTTAAATCACTCCTAATGCCTACTCCCAGATAATTTATGGAATTAACCGCTTCCAGTTGTTTATGTGCTATAGTGTAGTTAAAAGATACAAGATCTTTCTTTCTATGTATTCGTAGCACATTACACATGTCTACATTGAGATTCAATTACCATTCCCATGCGCCAATTCGTTGCAGATCCTCCTGTATTTCAGTACAGTTTTCCATTGTTACAACTGCTCTATATATTACAGCATCATCCTCAAAAAGCCTCAGTGAACTTCCGATGTTATCCACAACGTCAAGTATAGGGGGTGGTTCATTGATAGTGACCGGGCCAAATATCTGATGAAATAAGCATCAAATGAAAAACTACAAAGAACAAAACTCTTCTAGGTTGAAGGGGGAAAACAGATGCCGCTGTGGTTGGCCCGCTAGATGGCGCTGCCTTAGGTCAAACGGATATCAAATGGAGTTTTTTTAAATAGGTACCTCTATTTTTTATTACATATTCGTCTAGTACGTAAATAAATATGAATGTTTTATTTGGAATACTTTTTTAGCTCTGTGATAGATGGAACTGTAATAGTCACAAACGTATAATTTTTAATTTTACTGCGGTGTGGGAGTTATTTAGGGAAACGTTTGATTTACCACAATAAACATGGTTATTAAAAATGTCACTTGTTAACATTATGTTTCAAAGATATGCTGCGTTACAATTCAGAGCCTTATTTTATTTAGAAAACCATTTCAGAAGTTAGTAAAATGGCATTAAAAGTGATTTAGCATATCTGTTTTGTTAGATATATCTTTAAAATTGTTAAAATGCAAGTAAAAGTTGATGGCACATACCTTTTCAGTTATCTCACATCAGGTTGTAGATTTGAAGGTTATTATGTCACTAGCTACTAAATGTGATTCAATATCCTAAAATACTTCCTGTTTGATGTAGTTTATACTTACATTTGCTTAATTGCACTTTATTCTGATTATAAGGAATCACCATGGAATCCAAGATAGTTTACTTTTATGTAATTTAATTTACAACACTTCGCTTAAACAGTTCACTCTCAATATTAATGTTAAATAATGTATACGCATAAAAACCACTTGGTTTTTAACAGTTTATTTAATGTCACAATTTTACCTATTACTTCAATATGTGTATAGAGTTTTTAGTGCTCGGAACAATTGACTGTTAAACACGTTTTGTGGCTTTAATAAAAGTAAACGAGTGGAGGTCTCAGGGGGCACGTCCTTCTTTTATGGTATTTAAGTTGGACGTGTGTTTATAAACACTTTTGGACTGTGAGCAAAGCTGTTTCAAAAAGATATGTTTATGTAGCAAATCATTGTAATTTATGTATCTTTGAGCCATGATGGCTGTTAATATTTATTAACCATTCGTGAAGTGAATAAATGAAAAGTATAAATGAAAATCCATCTGACTTGGAGAACCTCTTTTATTAGTTGCGTAACAGTCAGAACCATTTATCATTTATCCCGAAAAACATCCCTAGTTAACTTCGAGAAATCATATAAGTGACTTTATATATAAAAATTACTGTGAAGTTGTGCCTGCGAATGTTCGACTTTTCTCAAATGCTATATTCCTGTTACACAATGAAAAGGCATAGTAACTTAACTTATTGAAATTATGACATTAGAGCAGTGGCAGTGTTACAATGTAATACGACTTTCATCAACTTCCTCACTTCATACTGGGCTGTATTTTCAGTCATGTGATTTTGAACAACGTGTTATCAGCCGAATAAATCGATTATGATGCCTCCGGTACTTCTTGAAGCTGCATTTTGGATGGCCAGCAATGTATATATATTACACATGGGTTTTGGGAACTTATATTTCGTGGAAACGGTACCGCACATCATTCTTTAAGTACATAAATCTTCAGACGTAAATTGACTTCGAGCCTAGGTCAGGAGAGAGTCATGAGACATCTATTTTATTTATATATGCGCGAAAGTTTAACGTGTTTGTTATTATTGACGCTAAACCAACTGAACGGCTTTGATGAAATGTCGGATGTAGATACCTTACAAGCTCAGTTAACACATAGGCTACGTTTTTTTAAAGGCATCGTACATTGCAAAGTGGAGGCTGCTCTACAATAGACTCCGAAAGAGGAAGAATGTGCTCTTGAAAAACATGTAGCCACAGCAAACCAGTTCTTCACGTCCGGGAATTAATTGCATAAAGAGAGAATCTCTCATCTAAGACCGTACCTCCCACACCTAGAGCGCACCATTCACAAGTTTGCCTCATCCTTGGACATCTTCGATTTTACACGATGTATTCTTTCCTCCAGATGATAACCCAAGGAGAGACTTTTGCAAACTGAAGCGCGATTCGATATCTGAAAGGTCACACAATTAAATATTTTGTTCCAATACGGATATGGGTGATTGGCAACCATAAAACAGACAAATGGAATTCACGGTGGAACCTAAGAAAACCAGCAGATCATCATTATTCACTACATGAATTGAAATAGTGATTTACTGTTTTACAAAACGGGATTGTTAGTACTAAGATAAATTAATTAAACAGTGAAAGATCGCAATATTTTATTTTTAAAATGACCGGTTTCGGCAAAAATCTTTTGCTGTCGTCTTTTTTCGATCTTTTCGAAGGTTTTATTTAAAGGTTGCTTGCTTCACTGGCAATTCACTATCATAGTACTGATTAATTCTTCTATTTGATGGTCCTTTATGTAATACCTATTATAACACGCCATAGATATGTTTACATATTTTATCATCCGATATTAATATAATGGTACTATTTGTACTCTGTTGCTAAAGATATAATAGTTACGCCAATATATTCTGCTGTGCTGCCTCTACGATTTGTGTGAACATCGATAAACAATAGCAATCGCCATAGCAACCTATGGCGACTACGTCCCCGATGGCACCAACCGACACCATAAAATGACGACCGCAGACAGCCATTATACACTCACTAATATCTTTTGGAAACGACATTCCTGGCGACACCAACCGACCCCAGCATATGACGACGCAAATACTGTCTGCTGTGTGCCTTGTGACATGAATAATGGAATGGAATCGGCATGGCACCGTATGTCTACCTAAGCACATCTCTGACTGTAAGCAGCCATGTTGTCAAGGAAACGGCGTCCATGACGTCATCAACTGACAACAGCAAACGGCGGTAACATCAGCCCTTATTTTAAATAATTTTAATTGTTTTGAGCACTGTTTGTAATATTTTACAACATTCCTTTTTACATTAATAATGTAAAAATGAATATATATATTTAATTCAAATATTCAAATGTTTATAGAGCTTATGTAACTTAACTACAGGGTCATCAGTCCCTAAACTTACAAACTACTTATTTACTAGCTAATACTGAGGACGACACAAATATCCATGCCCGAGGGGGGATTCGAACCTCCGACCGTAGTGGCCGTGCAGAACGTGACTGGCGCGCCGCAGACTGCTCGGCCACCGCGGCCGGCTGTTTTAATTATATTCGTTAATTTTAGCTTATTTTTACTGTCATTTACGATTGGCTGGATCTGACATCATGAAGGTACTTGCGCGCGATTTTTAGCTGTTTAACCCATGTCAGCTCAGTTATCAGCAGCAGTTTATTCACTGTGACTGAACGTCCCTGCTCGTGACTACAGTCAAATGGGTTATTTTTCATTTGTAAACAGTAATAAATAATTCTAACACCTGTATGTAACGCTATATCTTCTGTATTTATTTACAGTGGATTATATGTGAAGATGGCAAAATATTTTTGACTAAAACGGTTATTTTAAAAACAAAATATTGCAATCTTAGGCTGTGTAATTAATTTATCTTGGTATAACAGATCGCCGAACTCCCGTAAAAATGTGTTTTTTTTTTTTTTTTTTTTTTTTTTTTTTTTTTTTTTTTTTTTTTTTTTTTTATTATTACTAAGAGTTTGGTTCTCATGACGTAAGTTTCAGCATAATTGACGGAGGGGCATGAAAAACAACTAAAAGGGATCTGAGACATGTAGGGGCTTTGCGTTCATCGGAGTTACCGTTCTTTTCACGACAGTACGCAATAGAAAGAAAACTTTGTGTTAAGAAAATAGCGTCTCATTATATCATTCCAAACTTATAACTGAAGTGGTACACAATTCTGCCTAAGCAAGATGCCGCACATACGTTTTCACGGTTGGTAATCGCGTACTGTACAACGTAAAGCTGTAATTAGAAGTTGTCACGTCCTCTTAAAAGAAACCAAGGAATGTTAACCGCGGCTGTTAGAAAAGTCGAGAGGCAGCAGACACCTGCGGGAACTTCAGACAGCACGCTGAGCTACAGCCCTGAACTCACGCACGAAACCTACTACACTACCGCAAGAAAAAAGAAAATATACACCGGGAAATACGACGTCGATATTGACGGCAGGTGCCACATAGACGGTAACGGAAGCACTGATTGTGGTTTCAACGTCGTCCGCCACTAAATAGCGTAATGACACGGCTGCGAGAGCGCCGTCTGTGTGGATCCTCCAGCCCATTACTCTCAGTGTGATATCAACGCGTGAAGCAAACAGACGCCACACCGCGGAAACGCACTCCATCTTCCTACAGACAACTGAGGGTGCTTTAAAGGTGTTTTTATCCATGATGGATGTGTCTGAACTCCGTTACTGTTCCTAATACAGGGTTGAGAATAAAAACCGCTACCAGTCACATTAAAGAACGTATTATTTCCAGAATGAAACTTTTCACTCTGCAGCGGAGTGTGCGCTGATATGAAACTTCCCGGCAGATTAAAATTGTGTGCCGGAACCGGGACTCGAACCTGGGACCTTTGCCTTTCGCGGGCAAGGTTGGAAATTAGGAGGCGAGGTACTGGCGGAAGGAAAGTTGTGCGCCGCTGTCGTGAGTCATGTTGGGGTAGCTCAGTGGTAGAGCGCTAGCCCGCGAAAGGCAAAGGTCCCAGGTTAGAGTCCCGGTTCCGGCACACAATTTTAATCTGCCAGGAAGTTTCAATAATTATTATGATGGAATCAAGTTCGCAGACTTATGGATCACGACCGCTGAAGCACGTCTGTGATCGAGCGAAACCAACTGCAGGTGGCGGGATGACATGAAAATAAACACTGTTTAGTTACATTTAATTTTGTATCGAAATCGCGGTCGTCCATGTGACGCACTTTTTACACATTTTTGCGAACACACTTTTCTTTGTTCGCCGCCTTAATTTTATTGCTATTCTGCTTTCCATTTTTAGTAGAATTTATCACTATACCTGCACAGAAATGTGAAGTCACACCATACACTTTGTTCACATTTGGATAAAGAGTTTCTGGTCAAAGAGCTTATGTCTAAGAAGCACAAAAAGGTAACAAACAGTTAGGTTTTATAACATATGAATTACAAAGGTATTACACGTATATAGGGAGAGAAATGTATTACAAGATACGGAAATGATTTTTTTACATAATTTTGGAGCCACACTTATTTATAAAACATAATCACGAGTAAACTAAATTACATTATTTAGTCAGTGTAAAAAAATGCGGGTTTGACTGCAATGTGGATTATTTAGATATATTATTTTGTATTGTGAAAAGCTTTTGATACAGTTGAATTACTACGATGGCGTTGAACGCCCTGTTTGACTCCAGCATTGCCTTCCGAAGCGCCTTCCGCCTACTGCCTTCTTCAAAGCTGGAAACAGATGGCAGTCACTTGGTGCGAGATCATCACTTTATAGCGGATGGTGTAGGCCTAGTCACTCCCAACGAAGAGTTGCAATATGGTTTTGCATTGTCGTCGGCGAGTGTGGACTCGCATTGTTATCCAACAGCAGAGCACCAGCTCTGAGACGTCCAGGCCTTTTTTTTTTTTTTTTTTTTTTTTTTTTTTTTTATCCGAATCGCCTCTTTCAATTTTGACAGAGTGGCACAGTACCGCGCAGCATTGATGGTTGCATCCTCCAAGAAGTCCAGCAACAAAACTCCTTGGGCGTCCCAGAGAACGGTGAGTAGCACTTTACTTGCAGACGGAGTGCTGCTTTTGAACTTCTTTCGGACTGGTTATGACGAATGTTTGCACTCCATAGCCTTAACCCTTCTTCCGTATGCAACGCCCTGATTTCTTAGTGGAGGCTTTTTGAAGCCTATAAAGCGGTTTGACAACTGTCCCAATGTACTTGGAAATTATGTAGAAAAATAAAGATATGTCTTATCTTTGCTGTCTCTGTTTTTTCCCTTTGAAACATAACTCTGCCCACAGTCGACAGGGGAAACTTATTTTCCAACTCCCCCTCGTATTTGCTTTAAAATATTTCACTGAGTATATTTTGAACTTGCTTGTTTGCTAGTTCCGTTTGTTCATTTAGAATGAGTTTGAATTATGGATATAAATTTCCAATTCTTTAAGAAGGTTCATTTTCCTTGCTTTGTTGACAGTGTGTAGTATCTGCAAATTGTCTGTAATTGATGTAGCCGAGTGACCATGATGTTTAAGATGCGATGAAAAAGTTGATTTGTCATAATTACTTAGCCGGAAAGCATCCATACGTTCCTGGTATCTTATTGTGAAACTTCTACCTGTCTGGCGGGTTGGTCCTTTCGGAGAATTGCCACGGACGTTGGAGGCACTGCGTCAGTTGTGCAGCGATGTTGGTTACAATGGTCACGAGGACATTGTCACAGCCGTAGACCAGGTCCTGGACGTCCACGAAGCGCAGGCGCTCACCGAGGTCGTCGTATTGTAAGGGCAGCTCTGGCAGATCGTGCAACCACCACATCCCAGACGAGAGAGTTTTTGGCCACAGAACGGGAAGGTGTTACGTTGTTCCAAAAGAATTACCCTCGCCCCTAAGCTGCACTTGAAATTCAATGAGCCCTGCAAGACTTGCAACAACTCCCAAGGCCAGTAGGATCTCCAGTCTTGTCTCCAATCGAGCTCGTTTGGGATATGATGGGACGACAGCTGAGAAGTGCGACTCGTCAACGCACAACTGTTGCAGAACTACGTGAAGTGGTCGAGCAGGCGTGTAATAGTGTACCCAAAGGTAGTATTCGTCTTCTGCATAATCGAATGGATGCTTGCACTGCCGCCCGTGGAGGGTACCCAACACGTACTACTATGGAAGTTTTTGCATAGATCGAGCCTGGTACTTCACAGAGACTATAGTCAAAGCTGATCCAGATAAGGACGATTTTGATAAATATAGAGTTGCCATTTCAAATGCGTTTTTAGTGGAAGGATTAGTCGGGTGTTATGCCGTTACCAGGGTACGCCCAGATGTGATTTAAATCAGATATACCGTACATGGCGGTAACTTCGACAGCGGGAGCAACTACGTCATGTATATTGCAATGCATGTTTCTTGCATAAAAACTGGCTTTTGAGTGTTTTCATAATTATCTATTGATGTTTATAATTTTAATATTAATAATATAGTGAGGACAGTTTACAACTCACCGCAAAGACGTCGCGAAGAGCTGCGACAGGCACATACAAAAGACACACACATACAACACATTCAGCTATCGGCCATGGCCTTCTTCAGAAAATAGAACACTCACGCAATCATACAGGCACACAACACAGTCATACAACCATCACATCCGACTGCCGCACTTCGAAGTGCACTTCGATTCGTGAGTGTTCTATTTTCTGAAGAAGGCCATGGCCGATAGCTGAAAGTGTTGTATGTGTGTGTCTTTTGTATGTGCCTGTCGCAGCTCTTCGTCACGTCTTTGCGGTGAGTTGTAAACTGTCCTCACTATATTATTAATTCCAACCTGGACTATCCATTATTATATAATTTTAATATCAGTTTTATACATAATATTTTTTATTATGATTATTACAAATTTTCAATTTTTTTCTTTTTTTCGTTTATTTCAGGTACGAATTAGTTAACTTTTCAAGATGCGACGCACCTACGTAAAAAAGCTGGGAGGTAAACCTTACGTCAACTGCGAAAAGGAGAACATGGAGAAAAAGCCCCATGACCAAATTCGTAGCAAGTCGAAATTTCCAAGTTCCAAGAACAACTCTGATTGATAAAATTCGTGTAACTCGTCCTTTGAAACCGGGTCGCCCATATGTGCTGACTGCCGATAATGAACAGATGATAGCAAAAACTATTGGTGCAGTGAGTGACTGGGACTTCCCCATAACATACCAGGATATCCGTCAAGTTGTGGCCAAGTTTGTGACTATGCAAGGCAAGGGCGTTTCAGAATGGAAGAACAACGAACCAGTTTTAGACTTCATAAACCAATTTTCTGCAGAAAACGACCTGACACCCTGTTTGGTTTCCAATATTAAACGTCGGAGAGCTGCCGTGGGTAGAAGAGAACTCGAATAATTTTTAACAACATTGAAGAAACCGTTGATCCTGATGAAACTAGACCATCAAGAGTTCGACAACAAAAAACAGAAGTCGATACAAATTAATGATTTCCTTTGTTCTGTATGCAAATGGTCACATCCATATTATAATGACAAAAAAACCTAGATATATTCCGTTTCGTGTTCATAGTGGGTGTGCAGCATTTGCAATCTCGGCTCCAACAACCCACAATAGGAATGTCCTGAGTGCAGTTCCATGTGTCTCATACAGTTCCCCGAGTACACGAACCAAAAAGATAGGATCAAGTGTGCAACCTGTAAAAAGTGGGTTTGTGGGTATTGTAACGGGGGTTCCAAGCAAACGAGCTACGAATGTGCCACACGTTTAAAAATCTATTTCCAGTTTCTTCCTATGTTCTTAGCATGTTCTGAATATTACCTACTTTTTTATTATTTTGTTTAATGAGTTTTTGTTTAGTTAGAAATAAATGTTTTTTTTGTTTAGATTTGTATGCCAAAAGTTATTACGTAAAAAGAAATGTGTTTTTACTAGTATTTATTGTTTTCATTATCTCATTTGTCTTATTAAGGCCTCCAAGACCATCTGATATAACATTTGATCATTATTTATGATAATTTCTACTTTTTTGAATTAGAAGTAACACTGGAACAAATTAACTTCGACATTACGCTCAATTATGCGGGGTTGCGAAGTTACCCTCAACCAGGGTGTAAGATTACCGCCCAATAGAAATATTGATAATTAATAGTATTTGATAATTAAACAGTATGAAGTTCACTGTAAACATTGACCATGCCAATGCACTAAATGTTACACAATTTTAATCTTATTAATTATGTAGCAATGTATGTACACAGTTGGGTGACAAATTTATAGTTAGGCCATAGGTAGCAATTCTCCACGTTGAGATTTGCTGTGTGCTTGTAGCTGACGGGAGGCCAGCGAGCAGGCCGACATTGGTGGCTTGTTCCAGCTTAGGATTTTCTAGTTCGTTTCCGGTGAGGGGAGAGAGGGACAATGGCGAGTGCCAGGCACAGTGCAGTGCACAGCGTGAAATAAAATATTCTAATACTACTGGCATTTGAAGTAATACGATGCAGTTAGGAAGCTTTAAGGCCCTCATTACAAAATAGCCTGTTGATAAATAAACAATACATTAGCTGATATAGTCACATCTGGCGTAATATGTTTAATTGACAATGAAAAGTAATAAATTACCAACGAAGACAAGACAGTTACACAACTAGCATGGCAATGTTTGTTTATAAAAATAATATATTAATTATTTCTCATTTTATTTTCAATTAATCTCGTGTATTTTTATCTTGAAATATTCAGTTAAATCACTTATCTGTGATATAAGAAATTGCACGATTATAATAAATAGTACAAAGATGTTTATACTAATATAAAAACGTAAGAAGATATTTGTTTAATGTGTAGTGTAATTATTTTGATTTTAAGTAAAGTTTTAGAAATGTATTGGCTGAGCGCTGTACGTTGGTAAATCGGTTAGAACAGCTCACATGGGGAAGTTGATGACGCAGGGGAAAAAACCCCGGCAGTTGAGCTTTTGGCGAGCACGCGCGCGCGCGCGCGAGTGGGCAGGAAGTGGACTCGGGAGCACGTGGGGGTAGCTGGCCGGGCGGCGTCGCTCTGCATTTCAGTCGGCATGTGTATCTCCAGGTGGAGACTATAGATTTTTGGTGTGTGGCAATCGCCACGTGTGGATGCTCGTCGTAGACTGCACCAAGTTGAAATGAGTGCTACTGTGTGTTTGTGAATATTTAGCCGGTGGAACAAGGTGTGCATCGCATTGAATTAAAGTGACTGTGATTTGTTAATATAACACGTGTCGTCGCATAGGCATGAACATAAACGGTGTTTGAGACAGCCACAATTTGCGACAAATATTCACTTTGTCTGGGGGCTCACGAGCTATAACTTTATTTGATAAATGTGTCCACGTACAGACGTATCAGCCACAGGGTTTTAATATCGTGTAATAAACAACATAAAGTGAACTTTCGCGTGTTTTCAAAATTAGTAGTTAGTACACCCTTTTCTCTCATGAACTTACTTTATTATGAATTTGTTTTGTTAATCATATGCTGGGGGCTCACGAGCTATAACTTTATTTGATAAATGTGTCCACGTACAGACGTATCAGCCACAGGGTTTTAATATCGTGTAATAAACAAAATAAAGTGAACTTTCGCGTGTTTTCAAAATTAGTAGTTAGTACACCCTTTTCTCTCATGAACTTACTTTATTATGAATTTGTTTTGTTAATCATATGCTGGGAAGGAAAGCTGCGAACGTGTGATATCATCCCCTAGAAAACAAGTCAAACAGTAGCAATCACAATTCCAGTGTATTTGCATGTTTAAGAATTTGGTTCACAGTTGGTGGTTGTGAGTTTTAAAAATTAAACTTTCCCTATTTTAAACTCTCACCCCGACCTTCACTCTCGCAAGGGGTAACCGACACCAAAAAGAAATAAAAAAATCGCACTGGCGTGTTTCACGGCCCACTTTAGATTTGTAGTTTTGTAAGTTTTTGCAAACATTTTGGACTAAAATAATAATCTAAATAATAAAAAATTAATTAATAAGTGTCTGAAACCCTTTTAGGAAAAAATAGTTTTAGGTACTGGCAGGTTCCGAACCACTGATCTTCAGCGTCACAGTCCAACGCATTGCCCACTACCCAATGGCTAACAGTCAGGAGCTGGACTGATGACCTTGTAGTTTAGTCCCATATAAACAACAACAACAAGTTAGGAGTTGTGTTGTTTAATCTTATACTATTGATGGCCGTTGTTAACTGATGCTAATAGGGAATTTGTAGACACTAGATTATTTTTGTTAATTCTTCAGTGCGCCATTGCTTTGAAAGGGCAACGTGTAAGTTACAATAAGAAAATCATAAAATACGCAACGAAAGATGGCGTATGCCACAGAGAGTTCTGGGCGAGGAATGTCACGTGACATCTGCGAACGGCTGGTTTTTGTTAATTCAATGGAGGGTATCAAAACTCCATTATTTTTGCAAATATCTCTCAAACGATACGAGATATGAAAAAAGCATAAGGGAACAACGTTATAGAGAATTTTCTCCTCTACAAGTTCGTTTATTCAATTTTCGCGTCAGATGAACGGTTTATTTGAAATTAAAATTACATTACAAACGGTTTTTTTTTTTTTTTTTTTTTTTTTTTTTTTTTGGTATTACTAAAGTGTTTCTTGTCCGAATTATTTGAAAAAGCGAGGTTCTGGTCTCTGGTATGTCTGTAAAATTTGGTGCCGATCGGTTGAACGGTTGGACGTTACAGTCAGACAAAAATCGTCAAATCGCCGATATTTTTGCAAATATCTCTGCAACGATGCAAGATATGAAAAAAAACAAAAAAAAAACAACAAAAAAAACCATAATGGTGCGAAGTTGTAGAGAATTTTCCCCTCTACCAATTAGGCTATTCAATTTTCGTGTCAGATGAACGGTTCGTTTGCAATTAGAAGTATATTACAAACAACGTGTTTTGGTCTCTGGCGGCCTACAATTATGTCTATAAAATTTGATGCCGATCGGTTGAACGGTTCGTCTTAAAAACAGGGAACACTTTACGGACAGACAGACAGACATACCATAATCGCCGTTATTTTTGCAAATATCTCTGAAACGATACGAGATATGAAAAAACACAAGAGAGCAAAGTTGTAGAGAATTTTCTCCTCTACAAATTTGGTTATTCAATTTTCGTATCAGCTGAATGGTTAAGACGTTATTTTCATTTACATTTCGAGCTGTCAAAAGACGATCGCAAAGGCCGACTTTTAGTGTTACTACCGTAACCTAAAGTGGGCCAAAAGGGGGGTAAAGGAGCATGAGAGGAATATACTTTTTTTAGTAAAGACACATGAGCCAAGGTTCTCTCGAGAATAGCTCTCTTCGCAGAGCAGCAAATATACAAATAAACCTGTCGAAGTTACCCCGTTGTACAGTATCCACGCCCTGCGGGGAGGCTCCTTCCATGTCCTCCGAACAAACAAAGCGAGAGACATGTGGAAGAAGAGTGCAGAAATTGCCCCTCTTGGCTGAAGAAAACCTAAAGAAGAGCTATTTCACAGTTATAATGAAAGCTCGTGTACTTGGAACTCCCTCAACAGGTTACGAACTGGTGTTGGGCGGTGTAAAGAAAGTCTCGAAAAATGGGGATACTCTAGTGGACATTTAGCCTGTCAGCGTGGCGAGGAGCATACAATGTGTCACCCGCGCTGCTCCCATTTGTCTCCGTCGTCCTTGAACTTCTGGGTGAAAACAATTTAATTACAGATTTATCTTTTTCTTTTCCAATGTTAATGCTTGTTGTCAGTGTACTTGTTTATTCTATAGCTGGTAAGCTTTCTTCTAATTAACTTGTAATTCATGCCTTTGACACGAATAAAAACCGCTTGAACTAAATACAATCATTTGGAGTGATCCATATGCACTGTTTATACAGTAAATCTTGAGTGAATTGGATGGTACACTAATTTTATTTGTGGCATTGTATTATCTTCGTAAGCACATTACATCAAATCCCTCTTTTAGAAGTAGCCTGTAGTAGCTATCACTGTGATAGACTTTAAACTGTCGGCGCAGACATCTATTACAAAGCGGTTTTGCAGCAGCCGAAATCAAACGTTCTAAAACAAGGTAATCCTTACCTGTATCGAATATTTTGATGGATCGTCTGCACAGACTGTGTTATTTTTAAATCATGCCATACTTGGTCAATCAGAGACTTAATTTAAGATGATACGTGAAAGAATTTATAAGCTTATCAGAAAAAAAAATCGTATAAATTGAGACAACAATAAAAGACGAGAATCTTAGACATGCGATATATATATATATATATATATATATATATATATATATATATATATATATATTGCTGTTCGTTAGTTTCGCTAAAACTTGAAAACGGTTGAACCGATTTGGCTAATTTTGAATAGTGAATGTTTGTATAGCTTATGGGACTTGACTACGGGGTCATCAGTCCCTAAACTTACAAACTACTTATGAACTAGCTTACACTAAGGACGGCATAAATATCCATGCCTGAGGGAGGATTCGAACCCCCGACAGTAGTGACCGTGCAGACCGTGACTGACGCGCCTCAGTCCCCTCGGCCACCGCGGCCGGCGGCTAATTTTAGTCTTGAAATATTTGTGTGAGTTCAGGGAAGGTTTAAACGGTGTTAAAATATGGAAAAGTTGTCCGGAAAAGAGGAAAATCGAAAAAAAAACTGAAACAGCTTTTTCCAGTGATCTATCAATACCGTTTGTCCAATTGCGATAAAATTTTGTACATTTCATGTTGAAAGCATGAGGAAGGATACGCATCGAATAAAAATTTGGAAAAGTCGCCCGAAAAGAAGGAAAATTTTGGAAAAACCGAAAGCGATTTTTATATGAATAAAAATTAGTTGCCCCACGGTCATAAGAGCATCACTTGAATACGGCTTGACAGGACAAGGTTTGTATGAAATAATTTTTTTGGAAAATCTACCGGAGAATTGGAAAGTTTGGGTAAATCTGAAAGTGCGTCATTCAATGCGTTTTTGATTGAATTCAGCACTATGACTATTCGCACGACGGAGAGGGGTAATTCTTTTATTGTTTTGTTCATTACGGTCTTGGAAAAGTTGTCAGTAAAAAAATAAAAAAGCAAGTTCCTTTTTCAATGTGTTTCTAAATATACTCAACACTATAAGTTGAGAACCGTTCATCCGATTGCGATAAAATTGACGTTCTGAGCGAGAGGAGGGTTTGGGTGAAGTAAAAGTTTGGAATATTTGGCCAGAAAATAGGAATAATATTTCATGAAAGATAGGAAGAATTTTAAAAAAGTATGACATTAAGACTGTTTTTCGTCCGCCAGTAAAGACGAGAGCACTTCTTGGATCTGTGAAGGATGATTTGGGTCTGAGGAAGCCCGGGGTATATAAGATTCCCTGTCAATGTGGGAAAACGTATATTGGTCAGACTATCCGTACCATTCAGGACAGATGTATTGAACATCAACGCCACACACGTTTGCTCCAACCCGAGAAGTCGGCGGTAGCTGAGCATTGTCTTGATGAGGGACATAGAATGTTATATAACGAAACTCACATGGTTGCTTCAGCATCTCGTTACTGGGACTGTGTCTTAAAGGAACCCATACAGATTCGATTATCTGACAATCTGATTAACAGAGACAAAGGCTATCTTCTTAGTAAACACTGGAACCCTGTGTTATCAGATGTTAAAAAACTACGGTTGGTACTTCATAAATCTGAATAATAATTTTCTTTATTATCAATTATCGATTTCGCCGGACTCTACCACCGGAGCGCTGTATGTCTTGTGCGCTAGAGGGCAGTTACTGTCACTTCTTGCGCCCGCGCTATGGGTCTTCTGAGATGTATAAAGGAGCCGCCGATTGCACTGGTAACTCAGTTCCGGCGAGATTGTCTATCAGCAAGCTCACCTGGGGATGGCGGGCAGTTGCGCCGCTGAAATATTGTGTCAAGTTGACTTTAGTATCCGGCTGCAGACCCGAGAAGATTACAAACTGTTATTACGCCGGGAAAACCTTTGTGATCACATAATGATTTGGTTGTTGTATTGGGTGTGTTCAGAAATATACTTTGAAAGAGTAAAGTTTGCTTTACACGTTCTGACCCATATATGAATTATCGAAGTCACTGTCAAAGGTTACACATATACTAAATATAAGCGAAGTGCACACCGAATATAGTCCACTGCAGAGTGCCTTGAAACTAACGCCAAAAACAAAAACAAAAGAATTAAACTTCATTTGTCATTATGTCACCATTATAGTTATCATTATTAGTGCACGAAAACATTATTATCTGATACTGTTTACAACGCCGAGGAGAAAAAGACCTAACATAGGTCGTCGAAGTCAAATGTGAGACGAGCTACCTCACGCACTAACCGCACAGATAACCAGCGAGAGACTGACAATGATAACAGTCGCATTGGTGTGGCAGATTTGCGTTCTAGAATGAATTACAATGAAGTAGGTTGGTATAGAATGGAACTAGTTCGGGCACATCGATCACAACAGCAGCGAGCACTGGAAAATGAAACTGATCGATTCCGCAGATGCAATTCTCCAGTTAACCTGGAACGAGGAGCATTCTCTTACGACCCGGAAATAGATTATAGTGCCGAAAAATCTGTAACAATTGAGGAGAGGTCAATCATTTGTCAACACTGTAAAGCTTTAAAATACAGCGGTGAATCTGCAGGATTATGTTGTACTGATGGTAAAGTGAAATAGCCACAATAGGTCCCACCATCTGATCCTTTACAATCATTAATTTTTGGGATGGAAAATAACTCTAAACACTTCCTGCCCAACATCCAGAAATATAACAATTGCTTCCAAATGACGCTGTTTGGTGCAATGCATATTGTACAGAACAGTTTCATGCCCACTTTCAAGCTAATATACCATAATTGTTTTTAATAAAATTATAATTTGTATTTGTATCACAAATAATTTAACAAGCTCATAAACAATTGTAGATACAAGAACAAATTCATCACCTATCGGAGGCACTGCTGCCAGTAAAAGATGGGGATCATCAATTCTTGCAAATTTATTTTATGGGCAATCAAGATGCGGAGGTTGATAGGCATTGTGCTCATAATCCAACAGTGAAGCGATTCATTGTCAAACAACTGCAAACGTTTCTTCATCACGACATTGATATAATGAAAGTATTCAAAGTGGCACTAGATCGGATGCCGTCAGACAGCCATAATATTGTAATAAGAGCCGACAAAACACCTGCTGGTGAGCATGCAAGGAGGTTTTATTCACCAACAATAGATGAAGTGGCTATTGTCATTGATAGAGAAAATTTGCAATCGGGAGATATTGTGCTTCATAGCCGGAACAATGAATTGAAGCGTGTGTCTGAAACACATAGAGCTTATGATGCTTTACAGTATCCATTAATCTTCTGGCAGGGAGAAGACGGATACCATTTTAATATCACTATCCACTTTTTACAAATTGGGAAATGCATTTTTAAAAGTTAATCATAACTTCTGAAAAATAGTTAAAAAGTCAAAAAGTAAATAGCTTTTCCAGAGAGTAATTATTGTATGATATTTCGCTTTATATACTTCGGAACAAAAAAATATTGAATTCCACACTTTATAAAGTATCTTATCCGGTACTTCAGCGCTCAAGCCATCTCCACACCAGTTTCATCACAATAGATTCAGTGGTTTATGTGATGATATATAGCCAAATCAGCTCAGCCATTCTCGAGTTTTAGCGAGACCAACGAACAGCAAATCATTTTTGTCTTTGATAGTTCTAATAGGGTTCAGATCGTGTAAAGCTAACTTTACTCTTTCAAAGTATATTTCTGAACGCACCCAACACAACAACCAAATAATTATTTTACATGTTTTAAATCTAAACTTTCCTCGCAATTTTTCCATATTTTATCACCGTTTAAACCTTCCCTAAACATGAACATTATCCTGGACATGTGTGCGTGATTTGCCCATCTTTCCGCCTACAATTTAGCTGATACTTAGACTATCTGATGATGCCTTTATAAAGCATACATTTGATTTAAATTAATATGGCTTATATTAAGAGGTAGGTGTTACGAAGTTCACAGGGTCATCTAATTTTCAATAAATAAAGCCACTGATATTTTTATAAGACACCAAATATGACTAATTTCGACAGACTAAGATGTAATTTTCAAATTTTGCAATTGTAGTACAATGAAAAATAGAAAAACTCAGTGTACACCAATATTTGGTTACAGTTGCTAAAAGTGTACATATTTATACTATTAAAAATTAATCTTTAATATATCCAGGAGCATGTGATGCTCTTTACTCAATTATCATACTTCATACTCGAAAGAACTTGCTTGTACTACATTGCAAAACAGCTCGGTATAACCCAGTGATTCCCAGTCTTTTAAAATACGCAACCACCTTTCAACTAAAAATATACTGGTGACCCCCCATCCTCACCGAACGATAACACGAATTAAATTTTCTTTTGTTGATAAAGCTTTATTATTTAAAAAACTGTAAATAGTACAGTATTGTACATTATAGGATAACTTTTAGTCCTGTTTTCTGAATAGAACACATATACATCTATATAGATACTCTGCAAATCAGAGGCCTGGCAGAGGGTTCATTAACCACTTTCATAACTTTTCTCTGCCGTTCCATTCTCTAATAGCGCGCGGGAAGAAAGAACACCTAAATCGTTCCGTTTTCGATCTGATTTCTCTTATTTTATTGGGATGGTCATGTCTCCCTAAGTAGGTGGGTGCTAGCAAAATATTTTCACATTCAGAAGTAAAAGTCGGTGATTGCAACTTCGCAAACAGATCACGCCGCAATGAATAACGTCTTTCTTTTAATGATTTCCACCCCAATTCGTGCAACGTTTCCGTGACGCTTTCCCCCCGTAATGTAATAAAACAAAACGAGCTGCCCTTCTCTGAACCTTCTCAATATCTTCCGTCAGTCCCACCTGGTGAGGGTCCCAAAACAGGGAAAAAGTACTCCAGCAGAGGACGCACAAGTGTGATGTAGGCAGTCTCTTTGGTGGAGCTGGTGCATCTTCGAAGAGTTCTGCCAATGAAACATAACCTTTGGTTCGCCTTCCCCAAAATATTTTCTTTGTGTTCTCTCCAAAGTTGTTCGTAATTGTAACTCCTAGGTATTTGGTAGAATTTACGACCTTAAGGTTTGATTGATTTATCGCGTAATTGAAGTTCAGCGGATTTCTTTTAGTGGGCATGTGTATTACTTCACACTTTTCTTTATTTAGTGTCAATTGCCAATTTTCGCACAATGTAGAAATTTTGTCTAAATCGCTTTGCAGTTGCTTTTGATCCTCTGTTGACTTCACTAATCGATAAACGACAGCATCATCCGCGAACAGTCTAAGGGAGCTATTCAGATTGTCTCCTAAATCGTTTATAAACACGAGAAAGAGTAGGGGACCTATAACGCTTCCCTACATTACTACATTAATTCAGACAGAAAAATATATGTTGCATAACAAGGTTTGGTGTTGCAGGTAAAGCTCAGAAACGAATGATGCTCCTTGAGCAAGGTTCCACTGTATAGTCAATTTGTAAACAATCGAATTTATCAAAATTACGTATTTTATCTTGTAAATTTAGATGTCGCCTCGTACTTGAAAACAGTTTTCAGGCCTTCCGTTTATTCATTGTTAACACGTATTTATTATAAAATGATCTTTGTTCTGTTTAACAGCCGGCCGCGGTGGCCGAGGAGACTGAGGCCCTCCAGTCACGGTCTGCACGGCCACTACGGTCGGGGGTTCGAATCCCCCCTCGGGCATAGATATTTGTGCCGTCTTAGTTCGTAAGTAGTTCATAAGTAGTTTGTAAGTTTAGGGACTGATGACCCGGTAGTTAAGTCCCATAAGCTTAACAAACATTTGAACATTTCTGTTTAACAAAGAACTGATGATCAACAAGGCTTTGCGGCCCCCTCGGTGTAGTATGATGAGGACTGTGGCGAAACTTGGAAGCAGGGAATAGCCCCAGAGAAGAACTACAGCTGGGTACGTCCTTCCATACACGATCTGAGTAGCACTGAACAGTCTACGAACGGGAGTATCACGGTGCAGAGTGAACCTGAAGAAATAGGGATAGGTCCGCGCAGACGAGACGTATGACTGGACAACAGCAAGACTCACAACACCTACTCGTCAACAAGAAACTAGACGAAACCCAGCACGATACAGTATGTAATCGTAGCAAATAAAAAGACCATTCAAGCTGTAAAGCGTTGGGATTTTAATGAGGGATATGAATTAAGTAATCCCCGATATAATTAATCATCTATTTTAAATATTTCCCTGTCCTCTGTGATTTTTTTAAGATACTCCCTATATTACTCTATTTAATTTTCACTTCATCTACTACTATGTATTACAATCGCTTTGTGTCCTACGCTTCCATTGTAAGATGATTTTTTAAAGTGATGTGGATGTGTTAAATAAATAAGGCTGTTTCTTTTATACAAGGGCTAAAAAAGATCATGACAACTATTAATTTTCTCTAAAATGACATTCACATAGGTTCTTATAACTGCACACCTTCAACATAATCGCCTCCGTTACTTCTCACCTTTTGCCAAATGTCCGCAAAAGGCCTCATACATCATCTGCCAGTGTATTTATGTTGATGTTTCTTATTGACTGCCCTACGGCATAGATGTCATCTCTGTTGCACTGGATTCTTTGCAGAGTTCTTGCACTTCACCAAAGAATCGAAATCACAGGAACGCATATTGAGGCGACACAGAAGGAGCCTCATAGAAGATCGGTCGACCCTGGAAAAGGCACTCAGCCGGCTAATCCTTCTGACACCAGAACACCAAAACCAGTTTAAAAATGACTTCAGTTAACATGGAAGGTTTCTCAGCAAATAAAGAACTATTACTATCTCACATAGCCAGCAAATGCAAATGTGATGTTTCAGTCTTACAAGAAACACCCAGAGGACCCACCAGCTACAGGCCAAATATAAAAAGTATGATATTGACATTAGAAAGACCCCCCACGAATAATACGAGAGTGCAATGTTCACAAAGCCGCAATTACGCAAATGGCTAACATATAAATTTTAACAATAATTATTGAATTAAAGGCATGCATAGTGTCCTCCATGTACAAGCCACCTAGAGCAGATTTCATGTTCAGAGAACCACGTAATTTCCAAACCCAGCCAAAAAAGTTTATAATTGGATATTTCAATAGTCACAGCATGGCATTGGGTTACCAAGAGACAAATTTCAATGGGGAAAAAGTTGAAAGATAGGCGGACAGTTCTGGACTTAAGCTTGCACATGATCCCAAATTACTAGCCTCTTTCAACGTTGGACGATGGAGACGTGGAAACAACCCAGACAACACATTTGTAACAGAACAGACAGCCCAGCAAAGGTTCATGTCGGTGCCCTGAGCCTTAACGACTACTGGAAGAGAGAAGTGGTGTGACTTAGTTACGTCACTTGATTTCAAACAGAACAGCAGACAAGCCTGGAGCCTTCTCAGGAACCTCAGTAACGACCCAACTAGCTCTAAGACAGTTCATACTAGTGTTACACCAAACCAAATTGCCCATCAGGTCCTACTCAACGGGGAAACCACCCACAGATCATCCCGATCTCCAATAATAAGAGACATAGAAAATCAACAGCACTCACTTGAGTCAACCTTCACGCTTGAGGAACTGCAGGCGGCTATAGACAAATTGAAAAACAACAAGGCAGCCGGCGAAGATGATTTAAGGGTCGAACAAATTAAACACTTTGGCCCAAAAACTCTTAGATGGCTAACACATCTGATGATCAACTGCGTCAACACCATGCAGTTTCCCAGAGTGTGAAGAAAAGCAAGAGTGGTAGCCATATTGATATCAGGAAAGGAGCCAAGATGTCAAACACTTTCGTTCAGTATCCTTGCTGTGTTATTAGTTCAAGGCCCTCGAGAGAATGGTGCTTAATACAATATCCAATCATGTAGACGAAGTCCTAAAGCATGAACAAGCTGGATTTAGGCCAGGACGTTGATGTACTGAGCAAATATTGAATTTAACCCAGCGTATGCAATACGAAATAAAGCAGGTGACTGACGTGGATTTCGTTGTTCTCAGCGCAGCCTATGAAACTATTAATCGCAGTAGACTGGTACATAAGGCTTATCAGGTGACTAAGGACTTTGGACTTTAAAGATTTGTGCAGTGTATACTGCAGAACAGACGCTTTTATGTCACATTGTAAGGAAGAAGTATCAGATGGAGAATTTTAAAAAATGGCGTTGCTCAGGGCAGTGTTCAACATACACACAAATGACGAGCCAACGCATGCCAATGTCAGGCAGTTCATATATGCTGACGACAAAGCTGTGGCCGCCGCAGAATGCACATTCGAGGAAGTGCAGGAGACGTTAACGAGAGCTCTGGAATTACTTGTTAATTACTATCACCAGAACCATTTGAAACCCAATCCAGCTAAGACGCAAGTCTGCAGTTTCCATTTGAGGAATAAGGAAGCTAAGAGAAAACTCCATGTAAGCTGGAAAGGCCCAGAGCTGGAGCACCGCTTCGCCATCAAATACCTAGGGGAGAAGTTGGATAGGACTGTCATTCAAACAACACTGTGTATACACCAAGAAAAAGGTCAGCACTAGGGACAGCATCATTCGTAAACTGACAAACACAAACTGGGGTGCCGACCCACAAGTGCTTCGAACAACAGCCATGGCACTTTGTCGGCAGCTGAATATGTTGCGCATTTGTGGAAGAATTCCACCCATAAGAAACATGTCGACGTGGATGTAAATGAGTCAGCCCACATTATATTGGGGTGTTTGAGACCCATGCCGACAGAGAAAAGCTACCCTCTCGTAGAGATAGTTTCCTCTAGCATACGGTGGCAAGTAGCTTCCGAGATGAAGATGAAGAAAGAAATGTCAGATAATCGTCACTCCCTATATGGACACCAAAAACAACATAGGCGGCTTCGCTCAAGAAGGAGCTTCCTTTGGACGTCACAGCCAATTGACGTCACTGTCGAAGAGAGGAAGCTTCAGCTATGGAAGGAGGCAACACCTAACCCTATCTTGGCCCTGAAAGAACTACTTGCAGCTGGAGGTGACAAATCCTTTAGAACCTGGAAGGCTCTCGACAGGCTGAGGACTGGGGTCTCAAATTGCAAGTTCAGCCTTTCCAGATGGGGCTATCTCGACGGGGAACCTCTGTGCGGTTGTGGGAATGTCCAGAAGGACGACGCCTAACTGACGTTCCATAACCTCAGCACCTGCTGTACCTTCCTGGATTTCAGCTAGCTAATGACAAAGCCATCTGTGTAGCTGATTACTGGGCAAGAAATAGCTAAATTTTAAAATTTATTACATGGACTCAAACTAGATTGTAATGGATGTTGTTCTGGGCACGAAAGATAAATAGAATGTCGAGTGAATACAATCTGATATTACTAGCGATGAAATAGGACCAAGACGCCAGCAGCGGTGTGCCATTCATCCACTGTTCTCAGTCGACATTAGTCCTGTGATTACCATTTCTTTGCAAAAGTGAAAGAATAATGTGACGCAATCGGTACAACACCAGAGATAATATTATCCATGCCATACAGCAGGAAATAAGGGAAATCAATAGAAATAGACCGCAGGTAGTATACTACACCTTCCAGACACTTGGCAAAACGTCATTAGTAATGAGGGCGATTATACTCAAAGTGTGTAACCAAAAGTAGTACATAAGTCAGTAAAGTCATAGAGATAATAATAATGGTTCTGATTACTTTTTAAGCACCCCTTGTTCTGTGACAACTACCACGTATTGACATGGCATCTCGACACAATGCGCTTTCTACGTGGTGCATATGGAACTAGATTTCACCTATGCGTGGTAACGCAACCGTACAGTAGTGGACTGGTGGAAAATATATGTTGCCACCTGCCACCTACCGATGAATAAACGCAAAAAAGCCTCAAATTAATCATCAGAAAACTTACAGTGTGTTTCTCGTTGTGCTAATGCACCGTCCACAAAACATTTCCTTTACTTCACTTTGTAACCTTTAGTTTGCTCCATACAGCCAGCGTATTCATACAGATGATTTACAGATTTCATTGTTTTGTTAAGGCTGCTGTATGACGGTATTTCCATTGAGCACAAGACCCGAATTGCGTTGGTGGTAGGTGTAGATGACTCCGGCGACAGTGTATTAAGATTGTCGTAAGTTGCGTGACTCACTTGTCATATGCATGGACAAGGGATGATCAAGCGACAGTAGCTTCTGTAAAAAGAATGGCGTAATACATTGTGGTCTGGGACACTCAAAGAAATAATTGTATGAACTTGGGAGTAGGTGCTATTTCTTACGTTGCGAAATGGAGACAGTCTCCTAGTAGTACGTGTCTGCAATATGTACTTGCTATTTCAGACTAAGTTACAGGTTATCTTCTTTGGATACGTGGCCACAGTGGTGAATCTAAGGAGGGAGCTATGGGGATGCGGCCCTCTTACAAATGACTCACATTAAACTTTGATAAAACCCAGTGTATACAGTTTCATACAGTAAATGGCACGACACCATTAATAAATTTAGACTTTGAACAGAAATCTGTAGCTAAGGTACAATATTCTAAATTTTTAGGTGTTTGAATTGATGAGGGATTGAATTGGAAGAAACACATTGAAGATTTGCTGAAACATTCACGCTCAGCTACTTACGCTATCAGGGTCATTGCAAAATTTGGTGATATACATCTCAGTAAATTAGCTTACTATGCCTATTTTCATTCACTGCTTTCAATTGGGATCATATTCTGGGGCAATTCAACAGTGAGTAAAAAAGTATTCATTGCACAAAAACGTGTAATGAGAATAATTGCTGGAGCCCACCTAAGATCATCCTGCAGACATTTATTTAAGGCTCGAGGGATATTCACTGTAGCTTCATAATATAACACACCGAGCGAGGTGGCGCAGTGGTAACGCACTGGACTCGCATTCGGAAGGATGGTGGTTCAAATCCACCTCCAGCCATCCAGATTTAGGTTTTTCGTGATTTTCCTAAATCGCTCCAGGGATATGCCGGGATGGTTCCTTTCAAAGGGCACGGACGATTTCCTTCCCCATCCTTACCCAAATACTCCGAGCGTAAGCTCCGTCTCTAATGACCACGCTGTCGGCGGGACGTTAAACTCCAAGCTTCCTTCCTTCCCATAATATAACATATATATATATATATATATATATATATATATATATATATATATATATATATATATATATTCACTCATGAAATTTGTTATTAACGATCTGACCCAATTCAAAAGTAATTGCAGTGTGCATAGCTACAACAAGGTTAAATCTAACTTTGGCACAGAAAGGGGTGAATTATACTGCCACATAAGTCTTCGATCACTTACCAAGCAGCATAAAAAATCTGACAGATAGCCACCTGGTATTTAAAAAGAAATTAAAGGAATTACCGAATGGCAACTCGTTCTACACTTTAGATGAATTTTTAGATAAAACTTTTAAACCTGGGTGTGCTCACAGTTAAAAGTTTGTATAACTAAGGGACCAAAAAGCTACCGTCATCGATCCTAGACTTACAAACTACTTTAACTAACGTATACTGAGGACAACACACAAATACACACACACACACACATGCATACACACATATTCCCAGGAAGGGTGACTCGAACCATAATGAGTACGCAGTGGACATGAGTTATTATTTTAAAAGCAAGTGCAGTAATTCAATTCATTACGAGAAGAACATTGTTGGCGCCCGGGAGTAGCCGAGCGGTCTGGAGCACCACGTTACGGATCGCGAGGCCTCCCGCGTCGGAGGTTCGAATCCTCCCTCGGGCATGGATGTGGATGTTGTCCTTCGGTTAGTTTACCTTAGTTTAGTAGTTTGTAAGTCTAGGGACTTATGACCAAAGTAGTTTGGTCCCTTAGAATTACAAACATTTAAAGAACGTTGTTTCGTAGTGTTGTGCATAAAGTATGAAACCTCAATCACTAAACCATATTCTTCTACATTTCTGAAGTCGAGTTTTCATTGTCACTTACAAAGTAATGCAATGCGGTTACTGGGTACTCCAGCATATGTTAACAATGGCTCTTCCGTAGTCTGCTAGAAAAGAACTTGTGAAAAAGTGGATCGGCGAACAGCATTTGCTCAGAGAAGTGACTGTTTTCGTATACATTATTGTGATTGTTGCAGTAACTGAGATGGCAAGAAATTACAATAATTGAGAATTAATGATCGGATATTACAATGGTTTTGAGGAGACACTTCACTTTTTCGATTACTTCATTTTCGTCTTAGGAATCGAACATTTAATCGAGGGTAAGGGGAAAATAATAGAAAACAACGCTAAGATTCTCACAACAGGATGACCTTCCCAGATTTTTACTGACAGCACTCTGCTGGGAATGTGCCAACACACTTATTCTTACACAACAATGAGCAGCAACTCTTTAACATCGCTACCGCGGCTGACATCACAATAACACAGAGCGGTTTTCAGATCTTTGAACAAAGAGCTCGCTTAAAGCAAAAATAACTCGCTAAACTGTCTTATCAGTGAGTGTGTGGGAACCAATCTCCTTGGTGTCAACCTCGGAAGTGTAAAATAACCATATTATTCTCTTTCTGTGTACTACTGTCATGTAGAGAGATCATTTCTATCGGCAAAAATATTTTGACAGATAAACTCAGGAATTTAACGGAAAATAATGCAGTAATGCTGTTGATTGTTAACTGTGAAAACATGGAATTGAAAAACATAAATGATTATTTTTTATGAAACTCTTTGCTCCGATGCACGAGGCCGTTCCCTGTCGGGGGGACCGAGGGGACGGAGGCGCTCCAGTCACGGTCTGCACGGCCACTACGATCGGGGGTTCGAATCCCCCCTCGAGCATGGATATTTGTGCCGTCCATAGGATAAGCTAGTTTATAAGTAGTTTGTAAGTTTAGGGACTGATGACCCCGTAGTTAAGTCCCATAAGCTATACAAACATTTGAACATTATGAAACTGTAGGTGGTTCGAATACCACCCCCACCCTTCGGGCATGGATGTTTGTGCTGTCTTTAGTATAAGTTATTTTATAAGTATTTAAGATTAGGGACGATGACCCCGCAGTTAAGTCCCATAAGCTTAACAAACATTTCAGTTCTATTTATGCTGATTGTGCATGTTTTGTAGTTTGATAGTGCATGAATACATTGTGAGATTACTGCCCAATAGAAATACTGGAAATTAATAGCATTTGATAACTAAACAGTATGAAGTTCACTGCAAACATTTACCATGCCAATGCACTAAATGTTACACAATTTTAATCTTATTAATTATGGTAGCAATGTATGTACGCAATTGGGTGACAACATTTATAGTTAGGCCATAGGTAGAAATTCTCCACGTTGAGATTTGCTGTGCGCTTGTAGCTGACGGGAGGCCAGCGAGCAGGCCGAAGTTGGTGGCTTGTTCCAACTTAGGATTTTCCAGTTCGTTTCCGGTGAGGGGAGAGAGGGACAATGGCGAGTGCCAGGCACAGTGCAGTGCACAAATATTGTAATACTACTGGCATTTGAAGTAATACGATGCAGTTAGGAGCCTTTAAGACCCTCATTACAAAATATCCTGTTGATAAATAAACAATACATTAGCTGATATGGTCACATCTGGCGTAATATGTTTAATTGACAATGAAAAGTAATAAATTACAAATGAATACAAGACAGTTACACAACTAGCATGGCAATGTTTGTTTATAAAAATAATATATTAACTATTTCTCATTTTATTTTCAGTTAATCTTGTGTATTTTATCTTGAAGTATTCAGTTAAATCACTTATCTGTGATATAATAAATTGCACGATTATGATAAATAGTACTAAGGATGTTTATACCAATATAAAAACGTAAGAATATATTTGTTTAATGTGTAGTGTAATTATTTTGATTTTAAGTAAAGTTTTAGAAATGTATTGGCTGAGCGCTGTACGTTGGAAGTCGGTTAGAACAGCTCACATGGGGAAGTTGACAACGTAGGGAAAAAACCCCGGCAGTGGAGCTTTTGGCGCGCACGCGCGCGCGCGCACGCCGATGGCAGTAAGTAACGAGGCGGGAGCACGTGGGGTAGCTGGCTGGGCGGCGCCGCGCTGCATCAGTCGGCATGTGTATCTCGAGGTGGAGACTTTAGATTTTTGGAGTGTCGCAATCGCCATGTGTGGTTGCTCGTCGTAGACTGCACCAACTTGAATCGAGTGCTACTGTGTTGTGAATATTTAGCCAGTGGAACAAGGTGTGCATCGCATTGAATTAAAGTGACTGTGATTTGTTAATGTAACACGTGTCGTCGCATAGGCACGAACATAAACGGTGTTTGAGACAGCCACATGGTGTGAAAACAATTTGAGACAAATATTAATTTTTGTCTGGGGGCTCACGAGCTATAACTTTATTTGATAAATGTGTCGACGTACAGACGTATCAGCCACAGGGTTCTAATATTGTGAAATAAACAACATAAAGTGAACTTTCACGTGTTTTCAAAAATAGTAGTTAGTACACCCTTTTCTCTCATGAACTTGATTTTATTATGAATTTGTTTTGTTAATCGTATGCAGGGAAGGAAAGCTGCGAACGTGTGATATCTCCTAGAAAACGAGTCAAACAGTAGCAATCACAGTTCCAGTGGTTTTGCATGTTTAGGAATTTGGTTCGTAGTTGGTGGTTGTAAGTTTTAAAAATTAATCTTTTCCTATTTTAAACTCTCACTCCGTCCTTCACTCTCGCAACATGCATATTTTGGGAATTTGTAGTGCATGAAATTCTCGTCTCTACCAATAACATTCGCAAGCACTATTATAGACGTACTAGTGTGGTCACGCATTCGTGCATACTGATACTGTGTCGCTGTGGTTATGTGAACTGGTGAGTAGTTATCTATGTGGATAAAGTAAGGCTTTCTGTATACAAATTTCATCAAAATTTTATAATTTAACTGAAACTTGCGCTCAAAACTAATGATGGTTACACCCACCAGGAATATTTATATACAAGAACTGTATTCACAATTGCGAATATGAATTTGGATCAGCTTTAAATGTTGTGCCGGACCGGGACTCAAACCCGGATTTGCCGCTTTTCGCGAGTGGTCACTTTAATCACTATGATATCCGCCCACTTCCCCTCCCCCCCCATCGGATGGACCCATATTTCCATATGCCATACAATGCCTAATCCGCATGAGTTCAAATCAAAAATGTTGAAATGTTTGTTAAGCTTATGGGACTTAACTATGGGGTCATCAGTCCCTAAGCTTACAAACTACTTATGAACTAGCTAATACTAATGACGGCACAAATATCCATGCCCGAGGGGGCATTCGAACCCCCGACCGTAGTGGCCGTGCAGACTGTGACTGGAGCGCCTCAGTCCCCTCGGCCACCGCGGCCGGCATCGCATGAGTGCTCGAGCGTTCCACTAAGTAGTTCCCACATAGAACGAGAACCGCGGCAAAACAGTCGTGTGCATTAAGGCTCCCTTGCTGCGGTGCGTGCGGCCGTTCGCCGGGGGTTCGAGTCCTCCCTCGGGCATGGGTGTTTGTGTTGTCCTTAGCATAATTTATTTTAAGTGTAAGTAATTTTTAAGGTTAGGGACTGATGACCAACGTAGTTAAGTCTCTTAGATTTACATACACTTGAACATTTCAAGAGGACGAGATGTCTATTACGAGGCGTATGCAGAAGGTATGTATCCCTATTAAAAAAATAAGTAAAGCGAAAATAGTTACATGAGAAACTTTATTGGCAGCAGGTACAGGAATGTTCAAACTATTTTTTGGGCATACTCAAAAAGAATTCAGAGACTCAACATATCATGGGATCAACTTTTGAATTCCCGTATCGCATAAGTCCATAAGGACCCACCGTGTGACACTCGTCTTGAACTCACCGTCGCCGTCAAACCGCTGGCTGGAACGCAGAGGTTTCTGGAGCTGCGAGGAAAGATGGACTGCTTACTGCAGCTTACTGCTGCTCCATGGCTATGATCGTCCCCTTAGGGCTCGGCGCATACCAACTGTTTTTCGGAAGTTGGCTGGGAGCTGTTCGATCGTCCAGTTTCCAGTCATGATCTTACGCTCATCGATGTCTATATTTTGTTACGCGTCAAGAAGTTCCTGTCCACCGGCCAGCCATTTGATTATGAAGTGAAGGCAACTATGACACAGTGGAGCCATTCGCAGGTGGCAGACTTTTACCACACAGGAATACAAAAGTTGATCCCACGATATGACAAGTGTCCTAATTCTTTTGGTAACTAGCCTATATCGAAAAATAGCACGAATATTTCTGTACCCGCATCCAATGAAGTTTTCATGCAACTGCGTAGTCTTAAGTTTTGAAAAAAATTGGAATATTACTTTCTGGATATGTCTCGCACGACTGTCGCAAGCCTCGTACAACAGCGGTGTCCAGTGTCCGTGTTTATCAATGGAACCACCGAAACTGTTCAGATGTTTGTAAATACAAAGAGGCCTAACAACTGCGGTTGTCAGTCCCTAGGTTTACAAGCTACTTTAATTAACTTATGCTAAGGTCAACACACACATCCATGCCCGAGGGAGGATTCGAGCCTCAGACGGCGAGCAACCACGCGCTCCGCAGGAATCTGCGGCAAGACGTGTTAGTGCGATCGGTCACCACTGCGGCTGCAAACGTTCTTTGGGTACTCATGCATGTTTGAAGGACATGTGAAGTGGTTCCCCTGTCCTCTGTGCTCCATTCGTATTGTCGGTGTAGTTCGAACAAGCGGTAAGACAAACAGTAAAGGAAACCGGAAAGAAATACCTCATGATAATTATAAATCATTCAGATGATGAAAGCTGTAATATTTTCTTGTGATATTTTAGTTATGTTAAAAACAGAAAAGGTTCTGGAACGTAAACCGAAGAGAACAGATAATTTTAGAGAAAACATCAACAAAAGTAAGTTATTGGTGATGGAGTGCAGTCTGTTTAAGCCAGCTCAGAGTGGGGGCGTTTTTATTGTCGTTGTGGTCTTCAGTCGGGAGACTGATGCAGCTCTCCACCCTACTCTAACCTAAGCAAGCCACTTCATCTCCTCATGAGATCGGCAACCCACATTCATCTGAATCTGCTTACTATAAGCATATCTGGGTCTCCCTCTGAGATCCCCCCTCCCCCCCCCCCCACACACACACACACTTCCCTCCAATGCTAAATTTACTATTACTTGATGTCTAAGGACGTGTCTTGCCAATAAAATCCCTTATTTTAATCAATATATACCAAAAATTGATTTTCTCTCCCAATTCTGTTCAGTAGTTCATTAGATACCCGATCTACCCACCTAATGTTTACCATTCTTCTGTAGCACCACATTTGAAAAACCTCTATTCTCTTCCTGTCTAAACTATTTATCGTCCAAGTTTCACTTCCGTACGAGGCAACACTTAACACAAGTACCTTCAGAAAAACTTCCTTCACTTGAATTAATATTCAATGTTATTAAATTTCTCTTTTTCAAAAACGCTTTTCTTCCCATTGCCATTCTGCATTTTATATCGTCTGTACTGCGACCATCATGTGTTATTTTACCGTCCAAGTACACTACTGGCAATTATAATTGCTACACCAAGATAAAAAGCAGATGATAAACGGGTATTCTTTCGACAAATATTTTATACTAGAACTGGCATGTGATTACATTTTCACGCAATTGGGGTGCATGGATCCTGAGAAATCAGTGCCCAGAACAACAACCTCTGGCCATAATAACGGCCTTGATACGCCTGGGCATTGAGTCAAACAGAGCTTGGATGGCGTGTACAAGTACAGATGCCCATGCAGCTTCAACACGATGCCACAGTTCATCAAGAGTAGAGAGTGGTGTACTGTGACGAGCCAGTTTCTCGGCCACCATTGACCAGACGTTTTCAATTGGTGAGAGATCTGGAGAATGTGCTGGCCAGGGAAGCAGTCTAACATTTTCCGTATCCAGAAAGGCCCGTACAGGACCTGCATTATGCTGCTGAAATGTAGGGTTTCGCAGGGATCGAATTAATCATGGAGCCACGGGTAGTAACACATCTGAAACGTAACGGCCACTGTTCAAAGTGCCGTCGATGCGAACAAGAGGTGACCGAGACGTGTAACCAATGGCACCCTATACCATCACGCCGGGTGATACGCCAGTATGGCGATGACAAATACACGCTTCCAATGTGCGTTCACCGCGATGTCGCCAAACACGGATGCGACCATCATGAAGCTGTAAACAGAACCTGCATTCATCCGAAATAATAACGTTTTGCCATTCATACACCCTGGTTCGTCGTTGCGTACACCATCGCAGGTGCTCCTGTCTGTGATGCAGCGTCAAGGGTAATAGCAGCCATGGTCTCCGAGCTAATAATCAATGCTGCTGCAAACGTCGTCGAACTGTTCGTGCAGATGGTTATTGTCTTTCAAACGTACTCATCTGTTGACTCAGGGATCTAGACGTGGCTGCACGATCCGTTACAGCCATGCGGATAAGATGCCTTTCATCTCGACTGCTCGAGATACGACGCCGTTGGGATCCAGCACGGCGTTCCGTTTTGCCCTCCTGAACCCACCGATTCCATATTCTGCTAACAGTCATTGGATCGCGACCAACGCGAGCAGCAATGTCGCGATACGATAAACCGCAATCGCAATAGCCTACAATCCGACCTTTATCAGAGTCGGAAACGTGATGGTACGCATTTCTCCTCCTTACACGAGGCATCACAACAACGTTTCACGAGGCAACGCTGGTCAACTGCTGTTGGTGTATGAGAAATCGGTTGGAAACTTTCCTCATGTCAGCACGTTGTAGGTGTCGCCACCGGCGCCAACCTTGTGTGAATACCCTGAAAAGCTAATCATTGGCATATCACTCTTCTTTCTGTCGGTTAAATTTCGCGTCTGTAGCACGTAACCCTTCGTGGTGTAGCAATTTTAATGGCCAGGAGTAAAATAAATCTCATCTACTACCATTATTATTTCGTTACCTAATCTAATTCCTTCAGTATCGCCTGATTTTCTGAGACTACATCTCACTGCCCTTGGTTTGCTCTTGTAAATGTTCATCTTATACGCTGCTTTCAACACACTGTCCGTTCCGTTCAATTTGGTGTCTCTGACACATGAGAATGTCACCATCAAAACGAACTGTTTTTATTTCTTCACCTTGAACTCTAATTCCTTCTCCAAATTTGTCTTTGCTTTCCTTCACAGCTTGCTCAATGTACACATTGAATGACATTGAAGAAAGGTTACAATCCTTTCTTCCCAATCGCTGCGTCCCTTTCATGCCCTTCAACTCTAATAACAGCTGTTTGGTTAATGTAGAAGTTATAAAGAACCTTCCGTTCCCTGTATTGTACCCTTTCTGACTTCAGAATTTGAAAGAGTGTATTCCAATCAACATTGTTAAAAGCACTGGGGGCACAGGTTCAGGCAATCAGATGAAATTTAGGCAGAAAAAAAGTGACTATAGCTGAAGCGCAGGCAATAAACGACAAAGAAAGATTTCCTAGAGCATACAAAAGTCAATACAAGTCTTTGTCTAGAGCGAGGATTTTAAAATGTGAACTGAGACTTGTTATGTGAGAACACATAATAATGTATAAGTAGGTAGGTTAAGTAATTGCGGATACTCAACAAAACCAGGAGGAAAAAGCCTTATGAGACGACTTGATTAGAAGAAGAGATGTTTTGATAGGACACGTAATATGACATCTAGAATTAATAGTACTGTACATGTTCATCTACTTCTACGTCGTCGAGGTCTAATGTAGGGCACCGCGTATAATAGTGCAAGTTCCTCGTTTCAATCTAGGGATGGCGCACGGACAGAACGATTTTAGGTAAGACACTATATGAGAAGCACCGTCTCTGATTTACCAGTCACGGTCATTCCACAAGATGTATACGGGAGGCAGTAACTTGTTTCCTGACGCTTCTCGGAACGAATGCTTGCGGAATTTTAACGGCAAACCTGTCCGTAATGCGCAATGCCTGTCTCGTAGCGTCTGACAGTGAAGTGACAGACTATCTCCGAGATGCTCTTGCGCTTACTAAACGAACTCCGTTTGTTCTCCATCTGCTAAAGCCCTGAGATACAGCGGTAAAGCATGTGTTTCACACGAAGAAGCGTTCAATATTGCTAACTAGATGGCTGGGAAACGTTCCTCTTTCTGGAAACAGTCTAATTACTAGCAAAGTGAGGAAGTATTGCGAATCGAAATTTGTGACAGAAAACGACACCCTAAAGTCACTGATCGCTTAAGGACCACGAGAACTAGATAAGAGAAGTCAGTGCTTGTGTGGAAGCATATAGACGCATGTATTTCCCTCATTCCTCTTGCGAATCGATCAGGAAAGGTTATGGCAGCAGTCCCTCCGCCTTAAATGGTGAGGTGTTTGCGGAATACGTAGGGAAGATGCGCTATCGATGGACCTTGCCTTCGATGGTCTATTACAGTTCTGGAAACTATATAACTAAGATATGACATCAGACGATAGTTTCATGAATAAGTTGAGTAGAGGCAGTACCCATGTTAATATCCTTAGCTTTGGATGCATGCTACTGAAAAGAACGACAAACCTTTATACAGTGAAATGTAACGTTTTTTAGCTTTTCAACATCTGTTTTGTTGTATAAGAGGGTCAAAACTTAACTAGAGGCAATATGCAATGGAATCTACTATTGTCGCTAATTGGACACGTTGTTGACATACCTATCTCACCTCCGAGCAGATGGACGTGACCGTCCCACGTCACCGTCGTGCACAGAATCACAGTCACTTGTGAGCGAACGGTCTAACGAAGCGGTGACAATTTGTTTTCCAAACAGGAACAACGGAATTGGATCAAGACTCCTCCCGTATTACGTCAGAAAAGCGTTGACGAACGTGCAGCTGGTGTCTTCAGTTTGCTTGATAGGTGGCCGGCTAAAAACATAAAATTTGTCACAACTGTGAACAGATGTCATAAGTAAGGATAGATATTATTTGTCAAAACTATAGGCAGATGTATTAAGTAAGAATAGAGATTATATTGACGTTCTGTACAGACACACATTACTTTCTTGAGTTGTATCTTATTTTTGATGTGCCCCTTCTAATGGCCAATCGCTGAAAGGAGCACGGTTGTGCTTGTGGGAGGTCTGTAGATGTAGAACTGGTACCGAGAATTCTTATGACTCTCTATTGCTAGTCTACCGACGCTTCACCGCTGTCCTGGCAATGAAATGGTATGCACGTGACAACAGTCGGTATGGAATTATCGCAATAAGACTGGCAGTTGTGGAGGGCGTGACAGAAGTTATGTCACATTTAGACGTGACAGTTATCACAGCATTAAGGAAATAGTTCAATTTGTTGGAGTACTAAAGTGGACTGCCAGTATCTCTGCATGTAATGGTGTACTACTCGTAGCAATGTAACATGGTATACGAAGAGAGGAGGTAGGGAAGATATTAACAGACAGGAACTAGTTTCGGGTGTCACGACGTGTCTGTCAGAATCACTGAAACCCGACCAGAGCTGTTATTGCCTATTTTTCCGACAGAATATTGCGAAGGAAACTACATGCATTGTACTTTACACCTCGAGTCTTGTGCCTCGTAGAAGGCCATTGCTGACGCTAATATACAAAGTAAGACTTTTTAGTGGATCATGCAACACAGAAATAGGGCAGTGGCTTGTTGCATACTATCTTTTAGGGTGTTAGGCCGGGACATTAAAAAATACTAACACTACTACACTATCGAAGTTTCGACCTTCTTTGCAACAGTTATCTTCACAACAAATAAATGCTTATATTCTTCAAACGACGTAAAATCCCGAGTGCACGGAAGACCAAATGAGGCCTTTATCCATATATGGATGGACAAACTATGACGAGGTGAAGATAGGAAAAGGTATCCGTCGAGAATGTGTATTAATTTATACATAGACGAGGCGCTTAAAAAGTCAGGGATAATGCACATACAGGTGTCCATGGCAAATGAATAAATATGATAGATATGCTGATGACTGATAACAATAATAGGTAAAATTTTGGGGGAAGAATATCATTGAAAAAAAAATTGTGGCATGTGACAAAGAAGAGCAAGCTAAAATGCAAGTTAATGTAGGTTACGTACTAAATGAACAGGTTGATAAATTTACTTATCTACTCAGTATTATCATCAGGTATTGAAGAGGAAAGGCTGAAGTAAGAAGCAGAATTGTTCAATAAAAAGCTACTGTTAACAAAAAGAAAAAGATCTTAACTTATAAGAGCATTAATCTTAAGTCAGGAAAATATTTCAAATGTTCAAATGTTTGTAGAGCTTATGGGACTAAACTAGGGGGTTATCAGTCCCTAAACTTACAAACTACTTATGAACTAGCTAATACTAAGGACGACACAAATATCCATGCCCGAGGGGGATTCGAACCCCCGTCCGTAGTGGCCGTGCAGACCGTAACTGGCGCGCCACAGTCAGCTCGGCCACCGCGGCCGACAGGGGAAATATTTGTGAAGTCATATGTCTTAAGTGTGTCATACTGCGGCTGTGAAACTGAGAACTGAGGAAGAGAAGAGGCTAAATTATTTTACAATGTCTTTTTCGACGCCTCTTCAAAGTAAAACGGATTGACAAAGATACAAATGAAGCGGTCCTGGTAAGCGCAGGCGAAAAGAGAATATTATGGAGACTATTGTTAAAAGAAACAGCTATCTAAATAAGACATGAAGGATCCTGAAAATAGTAACCGAGGGCTATGTCATAGGGGGGAAGGAGGGGGGAGTGTGGGGAAATACCAAGAGGATGCCCACAACGAAGTACATGGAACAAATCATGAAAGACATAGGATGCAAGACATTTGAAGAAAGGAAGGGGGAAGCGGGAAAACGTTCAAAATGTAGACTGAATGCCATAACGGCTGTTGCAAACCAATCCTATGATTGACCAGAACAGAAGAAGAAGATTTGTAATGTGTAACGGGTACACTCCAAGCTGTTGGTGTTTGCATACGAGTGAACTGTGAACACTCTCGTCCCCTATGATGACAATAGGCGTATTCACATGGAATGCGTTTCTGGTTTTGGGGACCAGTCAGACCTTAGTGAAACTCACCAATCAATATTAGAGAAACGTAGACGCATATCATGAAACGTTTCGATGAATCCTCTGCCAAGTACTTCAATATGATTTGCAGAGTATATATGAATGTAGAACTTCATTCTCGCACTTTAATAGCTCTTTATGGGCCGGATCTCAAACAGCCCGCTCCACTCCTCGGAGCGAGGGAGATTGAAAAGATTAAGTTTTTCTTTTTTTTTTTATGTAGGTATGGCGAATCTGAAGAAACCTGTTCGTCTCTGAAGTCATTACTAAGCTATATTGCAATAGTCCCACTGGCTAGTTAAGCTTTGTCGTAACTTGCAATACAGAAAGTTATATGCAAAAACTCGCCACAGAGAAGTTATGTTTACTACAATATTCCTAACGGCACTAAATTGCCACTACAAATCCACAGAACAGTGCCTCTCTTAGGTGATTTAAATTTGACCGTATGTTTTCCTAAAAAAGTCCCCCTCCCTGCCCCAGAGGTATCCGCACCCTCCCCCTCCCCCGACCGCATGGGCACCACCCCACCCCCTGCCATCTGCCCCCAAGATCACCATGTACCTACGTCCTCTCCCATCCTGACCACAAATTCCTTGATAACAATACACTATCCCATGAGATACGAAAGCAGTTCCCGTCTGCCCCAATCTCCCAACTTATCCCCCGCCAGGACCGCGTCCTGATCAAATCACCCAGCTCTCAGCTCTACATTCCACACCGATCTCCTTCAAACTATCTCGTGGCCCTCTTTGGTGAGTAATGCGGGCGCATAATTTTTGCTAGTCGTGACTGCGTACGCCATCGGAAAAGTTAAAAATTAAAAAATGGATGAAAGGATCAGAGGTAGCTTTACGAAGAGACACAGGACAAGGAAAAAAATAGTAGCGAAGGGTCAGAGATTCGAGCACAGACTATCCTAATTCAAGAGTAAATGCTGCATTTGGTTGCAGTTATGGTCACCATGTAACGAAGCATTTAGGGATTTATATCCATCTGCTTGCATTACGGAACCTCCCAATACCAATGTTGCATAAAAATGTGTAATTACCGTTAATTACGACAGTATTGTTGATAAACCTATGTTGTTAAATACGTAAATGAAATACTAATAATTTAACCGAGAGTTGAATATTAATTTAATCAGTATTACTTACGCTATCTTTTACTATATCCAGTTGCATATGATTGTTTATTTTTTCAATATAATTAATTTAATGTACATAATTAACAATACGCAATTTCCAGTATTATTGTGTGAAATACATAAATAGGATGGGTTCGCGGCATGTAATAGAGTATTGTTTCGTCCGTTGTCTGCGGTACAACCCACACAAGTTCATTGTATTGTCTCGGCCGCGATCTGAGGCACAAGCCACGCATGTTGGAACTTTCATTCTGAACAATTATGTAAATTTTCGTCAGTATTATTCGTGCAGAAAGAGTATCAACCGTGGTTAATCCACATTTGGGCCACACTGTACACCTCAGACTGGATTATTCCACACGCGAACTTTGTAAATTCGTATTATTGATGCGTGGAATGTACATTTCTGGTCACATTAACAGTAATTAACGAGACTTATACGCTGGCCATAAATGGGGACAATTGGGCGTTAATAAGGAATTAAAATATCAAAGAACTGTAATTAGGTGTGTTGTCTATGTTATTTGTAGTGAATTACTTTTTGCCCCACGAGATTTCAGACAGCTGCTACCGAGAGTATTCTCCAACAAGAACATCAAGAATCATCGATATACGAGCAGGTAATGTTATAACCAGTCCTTGTAGATAAGAATTAACCATTCATCTACAACTTGATTATGACTTTCAAGTAATATAAATGAAAGAGCAATTGGTTTTACCCTTGAAAGTTATTAAATATTTGGTAAGGCACAGGCACTAAATGCAACTGCTTGGAAATTCTGTCAGTTTTGCAAATGTCAGACGACAATCACAGTACTCTATACTGAAAGACGGTAATCAGATAAGTATTGAATATCATTAATTAGAATGCTCTGAATAGTAATGTTAACAGTTTCAGTAAAACTGTGGAACCAAATAGCTAGTATGACAATGAAAACACTCAAATCTCTAATATATTGTGAAACCAATCAGATAACTGGATTATATGAAAACAGGCACCAAATTGTTCATAATCAGATCGACTGCTATCATTTAATGCATGACTTTTTATTTGAAGTTATAATAAGTATCACGATTAATGTATAGTGGCTATATACTGAGAAAAATATTCCTTAAATTATTATGCACTACTAGCAACAATAGTTCCTAGCTGGTCAGTTATATAGTGCTTCCATGATGTATCTGATGTAGTAAATGTCACTATTATGCCTCCCATATTTCCAGAAAGAAACTCATAATGCAACAGTAGTATGAGATTGACTTGTTTTACATGGCAAAGAAGGTGTACTAATGTAAACACACGCATATGTTAGGGGTAACGAAATGCAGCTAACTTTTAAAATGATTCAGTAGGATTCTGCAATTTATAATTTCTAGGACGAGCTACTAGCATAAGTAACACTGTGTATACAAGCAGCTACAATTGAATTTGTGATAACATTTTGATCAGTTTGAGAGATAATGGGAAAAATAAGGTATGTAGCTGATCAGCTACAGTATGCTTTAAAGGATTGAAGATTCTCTCAATCATGTGATAAATGTACTTCGTGAAAACCTATATGTGTGAAAAATTTTAGCAATGCAGTTGTTTTAAAATCAGATACACCTCATGAGGCTATGGTACCCGAATGTGTTATGGTTTATTCAGTTTTTTTTAACTAACACACAATTTAATGAACTTTAAAACTGCGAAGATAATGCCTTTGACCCTTTGAGAGAATCCTTACTTTAATAATAACGAAGCAATCAGTCTTCCGTGTCGTAATATAGTCATTCTATATTCATGAATCAAACAAGAGGTAGTCAAACTGTTTTTAGAATATTTCCACCGACTGATTTTTCCAGGTTTTGTCCTTGGAGGAGATAAAAACTGAACACTACCTATACGTAACGTTAATCTGCACAGTAGAATTATGCAACAAAATATTCATCGACTTACTTCACAGAATAAAGTTAAAATATTATCGAAATTTTCAGGGATACTCGAAATACTTCATATGGACAGAAATGGAGCTTGCACAGCACAATGACGTAGGATAATAACGTATTAACAGTACGAATTACATTTACCTCACTGATTATTAACTGAAACAAAAAGTTCGATAATTTACAAGAATGCTTGCAATCGATGTAGCTCGGCTTGAAACGATACATATCGAACTTGCAACACTAAATCGGTTACGCAGGCATTGATGCGCAAGATGACAAAATATGAGTTTTTGACGAGTAGTAAATTAAAGCTGCGTTGACGTGAATATTTTTAGAGTAGAATCGTGACACATTTATGGGAAATAGCTCAATGTTTCAGAAGACTTTCTGTGTAAATGTCATTGCTCCAACTGTCACTGACGGAATTTAGTACGTATCTATGTGAGATTTTCGTAGAAGTTTGTTGGATACAATGTAATGTAATGTGGAATACGCGTTACGTATCCATGCAATATATATTTCTGAGATGAGCAAGGACAAAAGAGCAACAATTTTATTTGTATAAATAAATGACCATAACATATGCGACTTTTATAGCATAATAAATCGCTGCAGAATATCTTCAGAAAAGTACATGGAGAACTAGTCTCCAAATATGACAATTTTACTTTCCCTTTGCTTAGCTTTGAGTATGAAGTGTTTTAAATCATAATGAATAAAAAAACTTCACCGTCATCAGGCGTACAGACAAAACGTTCGTAAATAGCCGGGCAATCGATTTGGAGTTGCACGTTCGACATATATCATTTCAGACAGAGCTACTTCGATTGTAAGCATTTTTGGAAATTATCCACACTTCGCCTGTGGTGAAAGAATAACGCCGAAATGTAGCTCACTGTGGCGAAATGTGCTCTTGCTATAAGTGGCAATCATCAATATTTTTGGCGTCAGATTTGTTTAACAATGTGCCATCAATATTATGGCATTAAGCACTCTTAAATTAGTTCCTCGTCCGAGGCCATTTGAAGTTTTTCTTGATCTACATGGCTTTTAATAAAATAGCCAGCGTACACTACAGCATATCTTATTGGCACTACTACTTGTTGACTCCTTCTAGCTTGCTTTCTAGCCCCGCAAGCTAGCCACTTGGCGCGATTTTACCACCTTTTCCTTCCAAGCCATCATAATTCGTTGAGCTGGGGATGTTCCCCATCTTTCATATATAAAAACAATTTACAAAAGCCCTATGTCGGAATCTCTACAATATTATTAATTTAATTTTGACAAAGATAGCATTACAGAAAAAATAATGTTTTCCAAAATTTATAAAGCCGAATGCATTTCGTCCGGTGTCCGATACCACCCGTCGGCCTAGAAAAATGACATCATACGTTATCCAGAGACGTTACGTTTATGATACTTGATAGATGGAACGCATTATAACAAACAATTGAATGTATTAGATACTTTTTTTTCGTTTGAATATATCAAGGTTGTTAGAATACAGGGAAACGCCCATACGCTGAAAAAGTGAAGCCTGCCTCCGCCATATTCCTAAGTTTTGGAGAAGTGTTCGTATTGTAGAGCTAATGTTTTATGTCAGTTAAAACAGGAATAAAAAGTCCGACGGTTTTGCCGTGACGTACAACGTGTTAAAATTGGTTTCTCCGTCTATATGGGATACTCTGCAAATCACATTTAAGTGCCTGGCAGAGGGTTCATCGAACCACCATTATACTATTTATCTCCCATTCCATTCTCGAATAGCGCGCGGGATGAAAGAACATTTGAATCTCTCCGTTCGAGCTCTGATTTCTCGTATTTTATTCTGATGGTCATTTCTACCTATGTAAGTGGGAGTAAACAATATATTTTTGCATTCGGAGTAGGATGTTGGCGATTGGAGTTTCGTAAGTGGCCCACGCAGCAGCGATAAGCGCCGTTGTTGTAATGATTCCCTGTATCATTTCCGTAACGCTCTCTCCCCTGTATCGTGACAATACGAAACGAGCTGCCCTTCTCTGGACTCTTTCGATGTCCTCCGTCAAACCCACCTGATAAGGATCCCACACTGGGCAGCTATACTCCAAAAATGGACGGACGAGCGTAGTGTATGCAGTTTCTTTTGTACTTCTGCATCTTTTAAGGGATCTGCCAATAAAACGCAGTTTCTGGTTCGCCTCTCACACGACGTTATCTACGAGTTCTTTCCAGTTTAAGTCTGAAGTAATAGTAATTCCTAGGTATTTTGTGGAGTTTACGGCCTTCACATTTGATTGATTTATCTTGTAAACAAAGTTTAACGAATTTTTTTTCGTACTCATGTGGACGATTTCACACTTCTCATTATTTAGAAACAATTGCCAATTTTTACACCATACTGATATCTTATTCAGATCGTTCTGCAGTTGGTTTTGATCTTCAGATGAGTTTACAAGATGGTAAATGACGACGTCATCTCCAAACAACCTAAGAGAGCTACTTAGATTTTCCCCTAAATCGTTTATGTAAATAAGGAACAGCAGTGGACCAATAACACTTCCCTGTGGGACGCGCGATATCACTTCTGTTTTAGTCGATGTCTTACCATCGATTACTACGAACTGTGTCCTCTCTGACAGGAAATCCCCCTATCCAATCGCAAATTTGGGGCGATATAGCATAAGCACGCAATTTGATTAAAAGCCATTTGTGAGGTACGGTGTCAAAAGCCTTCTGGAAATCAAGAAATACGGAATCGATTTGCGAACTCTTGTCGATAGCGCCCATCACTTCGTGTGAATAAAGAGCTAGTTGTGTTTCGCATGAAAGATATTTTCTAAATCCGTGTTGATCTTAGGTCAATAGATCATTCTCTTCGAGGTAATTCATAATATTTGAATACACGATATGTTCCAAAACCCTGCTGCAAATTGACGTCAATGAAATAGTCGTGCAGTTTAGTGGGTTACTCCTACTGCCTTTCTTGTATATAGATGTGACCTGTGCAAGTTTCCAATCTTTTTGTACAGACCCTTCTGTGAGAGAGCGGTTGTATATGACTGTTAAGTAAGGGGCTATCGCTTCAGCACAATCAGATATAAATCTAATGGGTATACAGTCTGGACCAGAAGACTTGTTCTTGCTGAGTGATTTTAGTTGATGCACTACTCCGATGATATCTACTTCTATGTTACTCATTATGGCCCCTGTTCGTTATACGAAATCTGGAATATAGGGCCGGCCGCGGTGGCCGAGGTGACTGAGGCGCTCCAGTCACGGTCAGCACGGCCACTACGGTCGGGGGTTCGAATCCCCCCTCGGGCATGGATATTTGTGCCGTCCTAGTTCGTAAGTAGTTCATAAGTAGTTTGTAAGTTTAGGGACTGATGACCCAGTAGTTAAGTCCCATAAGCTTAACAAACATTTGAACATTTTTTTTTTTTTTGGAATATAGGCTTCGTCTTTTTTGGTGAATAAGTTTCTAAAAGCTATGTTTAGTAACTCTGCTTTAGTGGCACTGTCATCGGCAGGATCACCATTACTATCACGTAGTGAAGGTATCGTTTGTTTTGCCGCTAGTATATTTAACATATGACCAATATCTCTTTGGGTTTTCAGTCAAATTTCGAAAAAAGTGTTTCGCTGTAATAAGTATTGTAGGCATCTCGCATTGAGATCCTCACTAAATTTCGAGTTTCAGTGTAGGATCGCCAATCCTGGGGATTTTGTGTTCGTTTAAATTTAGCATTCCTTACTTTTGCATCAGTGACCTGATCTGTTTTGTGTACCAAGGGGAATCATCTTCTTTTATTAATTTTTTTGGTATAAAACTGTCAATCACTTCTTTGAATTTGAGCCACATCTGGTCTACACCTACGTTTAGTGTTAGAAACGAGTGGAAGCTGCCTTTCAAGAAGCAATGAATTGCATTTCTATCTGCTTTCCTGAACAAATATACTTTTTGTTTATTTTTGGTAACTTAGGGACTTTCGACATTCAATGTCGCTACGACAGCTGTATGTTCACTAATAACTGTATCCGTTTTGATGCTCGTTATGAGCTCAGGATTATTTGTTGCTAAGAGATCAAGTGTGTTTTCACATCCATTTACAATTCTAGTTGGCTCATGAACTAATTGTTCGAAGTTATTTTCAGAGAATGCGTTGAGTACAATTTCTGACGATGTTTTATGCCTACCTGCTAATTTGAAAATACAATTTCGCCAACAGATCGAGGGTAAATTAAAATCACCACCTACTATTATCGTGTGAGTCGGGTACGTTTTTGTAATTAGACTCGGTTTTTTTTAACCTTTCTGCTATTGTATAGTCAGAGTCGGGAGGCCGGTAAAAGGAACCGATTATTAACTTCTTAGGATTTTCGGGTACAACCTCTACCCATAATAGCTCGCAGGAACTATCAACTTCAACTTCGCTACATGAAATACTACTTTTGATGGCGACAAACACGCCCCCACCTATTTCGTTTAATCTATCCTTTCTGAACACCGTTAGATCTTTTGCAAATACTTCTTCTGAACTTATTTCCGGCTTGAGCCAACTTTCGCTGCCTATAATGATGTGTGTTTCGGTGCTTTCTATTAACGCTTGGAGTTCTGGTATTTTCCCGACACAGCTACAACAATTAACAACCGTTATACCGATAGTTCCCAGATCTACATTTATCCTGTAATCCACCTGCACCCTTTGAAATTGCCCATCTTGTTTTTCCCCGAAGCCCCTCATCCTAAAAATAAAAAAAAAAAAAATTAAAAAATTAAAAAAAAAAAATTAAAAAAAAAAAAAAAAAAAACGCCCAGTCCACGCCACACAGCCCCCGCTACCCGTGTAGCCCCTTCCTGCGTATAGTGGACACCTGACCTATTCAGCGGAACCCGGAAACCCACCCGATGGCGTAAGTCAAGGAATCTGCAGTCTACACGGTCGCAGAACGGTCTGAGCCTCTGATTCAGACCCTCCACTCGGCTCTGTACCAGAGGTCCACAGTTGGTTCTGTCAACTATGCTGCAGATGGTGAGCTCTGCTTTCATCCTGCAATATATTATCATGTGTATTTATTAGTATCCACTTAACGCATAGTTTTAACGGAGAAATAGCATTCCAAAACTGACCAAGATGGCGGACAGGCTTCATCTGACGTATATGCTCGGCATAGATAATGCCATCACCCTTTATTTTGGGAATATACGAATATACGAATGTGCATACGATTCAAATTAAAAACAAATGAAATTATGTAACATTATGTATTTTAAAGAACAACACAGAATATTTGATAACGAGTAAAAAGGAAATGTGGCAAGAGAATAATTATCTCAGCGATATAAAAAGTATTTAAATAACATAACGGGAACCGCGAGAAAATTCGGGGTTTTAGACGGGGGCATACTAAATTGAAACATATAAAATTGTTGAAAACGTTAAGTCCAATAATTATAACGCGTTATAATTAATATTAACATTCACAGACCTTTACAGGACTGCAGCCAGAAATTTGGGCTTTTGGATGAAGACATACTAAATTGAAACAAAATAAATCGCTGAAACATATTTCAGATATAGTTAGTTTGTATCGATATCTAGACTCATCCTACATAGGTCTAGTGTAATTACCGTTACCAGACCTTCATCTTTTGTGGTTCACCAGAATTTATTAGGTAACGCTATCTAGACTTGGCCTATATAGGTGAAATGTAGTTAGCTATAATAGCTGTTAAAATTTTTGATTAAAACACAGTACGTGGGTATCGTTATCTAGACTTGACCTATATAGCTCAGGTTTAGTTACCGATAACAAATCTTTACAATTAAAAAAAATCCCTGGATGTAAACAGATCCATGTTTTATGCTGCTAACAATGATGCCCGATGGGTTAAATTTTACTTACCATCCTGGCTGCATCGCGTGATAATGCTGGCAATTACGTGACGCTGGCATTAGCCAATCGCGTGACAGTACAAATGTTTTGACCTGAAATCTTCGTTTTACTAGGGCAATTACGTTCAGTGAGCAGACAAGGGGACATACAAGAACCTGTCAACCCTTGAGTAGGAACAGCATTATTTCTTTACTTCACGGTCTGTACGAAAAAAAAAAAAAAAAAAAAAAAAAAAAAAAAAAAAAAAAAAAAAAAAAAAAAAATCAAGTCATTCCAAGTGGATTTCTAAGAACATTAACATGTTGGCAAAAAAATTTTCACCTTGTGTGAGGGACCTCACTCATACATTCATCAGTAGTAGGTGATTTAGGTACTTTCACGAACGACATGTTGACATCACAAGCACTATACAAACACATTTCCCATTAGACCGAAAGAATGCAAAAAAATTAATTGTAGTTATTTTGCTCAAATGTTTGTAAATCTATCGGACTCAGCTGCTTGGTCATTAGTCCATAGCTTACAAACCACTTAAACTAAGGTAAACTCACCCAAGGACGACACAAACACCCGTGCCCGAGGGGGGACTCGAACCCCCGACGGCCAACGCCGCGCGCACCAAAGCACTGCGCCCCAGTACGCATGGATAATCCGTCACGGCACCTACTTTGTCACTGAGGATTTTGAACAACTTTTTCGCGTTATAATTTTCTAAATCTGCTGCTTTCCACGAAATGATAACTACTTCCACGAAAACTTGATTTCCACAAATTAAAACAAATACACTTTACATAGCCATAAAACAAGTTACGTCAATTAACGAATGACAAAAAAATATATATTTTATTGTTCCCATACGATTAATAATCATTATATTTCATATTTTACATTTGTAACAAATCTCATATTCAAAACACGCTATTTTAAAAATTAATTTAACCATGCATTTCTAAGAGCATAAGCGTACAGACATATATACACAATGGCAGTATTCGATAAAAAAGTTTCATACATGGACAATAAAAAGATAAATTATGGATAACATGTGCCTGAAATAATTTATGGTGTCACAACAATATATACGTATAATTACATGGAATTAACAGTTGACTAGCTACTTTTATCCAGTATAGCATTATCCCCTACATAAAGACTATAAAAAGGCTAGTTATCTGGACGCATATTTCGTCGTGGAAAATTAGTAATTGCTACTCACAATGTTCGTTGATTGGCTGCGACTGGACTCAGTCGATGCTACTGCTGGCGGCGTACTGACTGGATCATCATTTCATTTAGTGACTCAACTCTTTTCGCTGCTGGCTGGAGTGGCTTTGCAGATGCTTTAATATTGTTGTCGACTGCGTTGAGTGACTGAACGGTGTTTATAAAGCGACTTAAGCGCAGACTTCGGCCTATATTATGTCGACCACTGCCAAATTGAAAGCGGGTTCACACACTGATAAATCTGAGTTTCACGCTGTGTCTGTCACCAGACAAGTGTCATCTATGTAGCAAAGAGACAGTGCGCTACTGAACCTTCTAAGCAAGCGACACGCACTTGATTAAATTCAGAGCGACCCGATCAGTGAATACGAAGAGCGTCTTCTTGAGTAAGGCCGTTGCTAGGCAACTGTCAGTCCAGTCAAGAAAACTGTCAAACAATGCTATAATTCGGGTTCTGGGAAACTCGTTTGTTGTGGGAAATGAACTGAAATCAATAACGCCGAGCACAAGAGCACAAGGCGATGCTTTTACCTGTAAACTACAACGGGATATTTTCTTATGTTAACTGATTCTTCCGTCGCTTGTTGGTAGAACGAATTCATTATGAAAATTAAAATACACAATTTTGTGTTTGTTCTACAGGTTTGTTTATTTTGTTAATCGATTTTCGGCTTCTGAGGACATCATCAGGCATTTGCTGAAGGTCAGTCAAAAATCTTGCATTGTCAATCAACAAGAAGAGATCTTACATGCAGAAAAATAAATTATCTTCTTTGATGGAGCAGTTACAGTGTAAATAAAAATTTAAATGATATCTGTAAATTAATAGCACTGAAAAAGGGAACATAGATACTATAAACCGGGAAACGGTGCAAACATAAATTCTTACAACATGACCATAGTGAATAAATTTCATTTTATTCACTATAGTCATGCAGTTACAGTTAAATAAATATTCAAATGAAATCTGTAAATTAGTAGTACTGAAAAAGGGAACATAGATAGTATACATCGAGAAACAGTGCAAACATAAATTCTTACAATATGACTAAAGTGAATAAAATAAAATTTATTCACTGTAGTCATGTAGTAAGAATTCATGCTTGCACTGTCTCTCGATGTATAGTATTATGTTCCCTTTTTCAGTACTATTAATTTATAGATTTCATTTAAATATTTGTTTACACTGTAACTGACCCATCAAAGATGATAATAATTTTTTCTGTATGTAACTTCTCTTCTTATTGATTGACAACGCAAGTTCTTTGACTGAACTTCAATAAATATCTGATGCTAGCCTAAGAAGCAGAAAATCGATTAACAAAATAAATAAACCTGTAGAACAAACACAAAATTGTGTATTTTAATTTTCATAATGAATTCGTTCTACCAAGAAGCGACGGAAGAATCAGATAACAAAGAACATAACCCCGTTGTAGTGCACAGACTGCAACAACAGACTTTTGCATGTCGCTTTGTATTTGTTCGACATAAAAGGACGAACAGATTCTGTTCTCTACAATTACTGGACCATAAACCCTGCTGAGAGCTAAAGGTGAAATGACGTTTCTCATTTCCACATGAGACCATGTAATTATGTGCCTTCTCCTTTCTTAAATTATAGCTGTCTCGCATCTCCCTGTAGTCGTTTCGCTATTGCCCAGTGTGAAGTCTGTTAGTATCATTAGCTTTCAAAGATGTTTTACAAAAAAAAACTTTACCTGCGAGGCAGGTCCGCAATTCAATATGGATAATATTGATCACTCAAGTACAGAGATTCCTCTTTATTTATTAGCACTTGTTAACAGTATTCAGGATCTGATTATCTCATGCATGACCTGAGCATCAGTTGAACACATCTCTTGTGATGCCATTGCAAAAGTAAAATTTTATATTAGTAACTTGGAAAATTTGGATCTGCTTTTTACATAAACTACATTATGATGACTGGCTGATGAAATTTATATCTTCTTTTTGCTCTGTTGAAAAGTGGTATTGGAGAGTCACAGTGTACAAAAATTGTGATAAAATGGGTAGTCAGTATCACTAGTACAGTAATGCAGTAACTGGCACAATGACCTTGAATGACCCCCACCATCCACTACCCTTATGACATCACCCAGTCATTGACTCTCCACCCCTAAGCACCTTGGGGAAAACCCATCCAACCCCTCCTCCCCTGGACAAAGGCGCTCTTCTCCCAACGAAGGATCCCACATGGATGATTGGCATCTGACATTAACATTGCAATAACCAGCCAATCTTTCATACAATATATTACACTTTACTCCCCCATTACAATTACCTCCCCCATCTTTCATGCTGACATGACAGCCACCACCATGCATGACACATCTCACTTGAAGAATCGACATCCACACCACCATTGTCACTGCCCCCAGACAGAATCCCACTTTGACCACTCAAGCATAATTGCATAATTCAGCACTTAACTCCAGCAAAACTCCCAGAGACAGCCACCTCCTGACACGTCTGCCTCTGCCACTGCCCACACTTTCGCAGAAGATTCAAAAATATACTTTGAAACTTTGATATTATTCGCTTACTATTGGCCAAAACCCAAAATATTTTCGTGGGATTTTCACTACTAGATGTCACCGCCTGTCTGTATATGCAGATGAGAAGATCAATAAAAATCGCACTACGGTTATTTATTTAAGCAATTGAGCAATTGCACTACCGACTGTGCTATCCCGACACGACTCACGATGTCGCCTCACAACTTTATTTCCGCCAGTACCTCGCCTCCTACTTTCCAAACTTCACAGAAGTTCTCCTGCGAAACTTGCAAGACTAGCACTCCTGGAAGAAAGGATATGGTGGAGACATGGATTAGCCACAGCCTAAGGGATTTTTCCAGAATGAAACATTCAGTCTGTAGCGGAGTGTGCGCTGATATGAAAGTTCCTGGCAGGAGTGCTAGTCTTGCAAGTTTCGCAGGAGAACTTCTGTGAAGTTTGGAAAGTAGGAGGCGAGGTACTGGCGGAAGTAAAGTTGTGAGGCGGCATCCTGAGTCGTGTCGGAATAGCGCAGTCGGTAGTTCGCTTGCCCGCGAAAGGCAAAGGTCCCTGATTCGAGTCCCGGTTCCGGCACACAATTTTAATCTGCCAGGAAGTTTCATAACAGCGCACACTCCGCTGCAGAGTGAAAGTTTCATTCTATTTAAGCAATTACCACCAACTTTACATTTTACCGGAACTATGTGTCCAAAAATGTTCCGTTTTCGGAATTCGTTTGCAACTAACTCTGTTTCCAAGCCTATATACTACAGTTTAGTTAATGTAACATACTGAATCTTAATTACTAAACATAGTCTATAGGAAGCTGAATGCACATATACATGGATCATTTGTAAAGCCATAGGTACATACCCTAATTACACTATTACTTACAATGTTAATTACAAATTCACAGAAATGTATTCGATCTGTGAGGCCTTAGGTGATATTACTGTGACTCTAAAAGTTCAAGTTAACACCATCAGCAACACACTGCATATAAACGGTGTATGCGACAGATGGTGGCCGCGTTTAAAAAATCTTAGCTCTGAAACGCGAAGCCTGTGCACTATGTATCACAGACGTGCTTAAGCGATCGTGATCCACAAGTCTGCGAACTTGATTCCATTATAATAATCATTGTTTCTATGTCCTATTGTGCAAGTCATCCCACACAACGACTACATCATGAGCAGAAGACATTTCGTTTATTAAAATATTCGAATTTACTGGTGGGAATTGCGAAAATCGACGCGGAAATCTTGTGTCATTATATCTTCTGCTTCAACCAAAATGTCTGTGTAGAAGCTGTGGATTTTGAACACTGCTGCTCAATCCCAGTCTCTTACCGATAAATGTTACCATTAATAATTGCACACTGAGAGCATGCACAAATCTCCAGAGAGCTGAGTTTCATTTACAAACGTAGCACATTTTTTGAGCTAACTGCTAAGATATAAACAAATAAAGTGCGTGCACAAAGAATATCAGAAGAAAACCCAGACAAGCCGACGCAGATGAACGATGGATCCATCCAAGTCAACAAAACCTCACTCACTTACTAGTAAGCGCCCAGCTGCAATGGGATTATGATTCAATTACGAATTCATATCGCATCATCGGAGAATGGGGTGTGCAATAATGATCATCTTCAAACAACTTTATTTCAAAAGGAGAACATCCTGCGATTTGGAAGGCCACCTTAACCGTTCAAAACCGATGTTTACTGTCGATGTTTCTGGCGGTTTTCATCTTTGGTCGTGTGATGGTACTGTTGCGCTCTTTTCTGGATTGCTCGGTGTTTGCAGTCTTTCCGTTTTTAAACGTCGTTGCATATTGCTTCCTCACTGCACTATTGTCTTGAGAATGGCAGGGTATTCTGCCGATATGTCCGCTAAAGTCGATTTTTATACCTGGCTGCATACCAATAAGTTGTTTGAATATGCCATATACTGGGATGAATAAAAAAATCACAAATTATATCCGGCAGCCACTGGGTACCTGTTGCTACGGAAGCCAGGTGGTTGAGAAGGTTTCATGAGTGACAGCTTGACCACGCCCACCAATATTCTTTTCATTGTGTGGTCAGCTAAATTCAGAGAGGTAAGGTCCTCTGAAAATAGCTGCCTGTTCACAGTTTCCCGCTGTGATGTCCCAGCTATCACCACAAAATTACTTAATGAATATTCAGTAGACTATTACCTATGTAATGACTATGTAATGAGACCCTTTTATACGAAGAACAATACGAGAGAGAATATATCATCAGCCTTAAAAACTGCCCGTATACTCTCTAAGATACAGTGCAGTTGACAGGGCACAACAAAATATTCACTCCTCGTTCAACTCTGAAAAACATTGATCTACATGACACCAATCACTTTCATGCTTCATCCTCCAATAGTTTCTATTTTCGACCTGCTATTACGAATATCAACACCCCACAAGCATCGCATAAACGCAATACTCTTCTAAAATAGCAAACTCCACACACACTTGAAATTATTGCCCGTTGTCGAACAAGCAATCGTCATTGTAGGCTACCCCTCTGTATAAAGAAACTCTCGACTTATCTCGGAATAACCTTACACTTTAAAATTCGAACCAACAACTTCTCGATTCATGTTTCATCTCAAAACAAATGGAAATTATTAGCCTCATTCAATCATACAAACATCATTGTACCAAGCTGTTTAAACAAGCTCTCAAGATGACACACATTGAAATAGCCGTATACCTACACATCTCTATGTACTTAGTACACGTTGTGCAACACAAGCGATAGTTCTCACATATTGAAAGAAAGACAGGCAGACATCGAACGTCTCATATGCTACGTTATTGCAAGGAATACACACTTATTGGAGTAAATGAGCCTCTGAATTGCCCATCGGTATCATTACACGTTTTACTTCGCACGCTTAGAAGTCAAATTAAAAGTTTGTAAACCTACTGGACCAAACTGCTATAGTCATCAGTTCCAAGATTCATAAACTAACTAACTTACACTAAGGACAACACACAACCCAATGCCCGAGCGAGGACTCGAAGCTCCACCAGAACATTGCTCTGCAATGTTACGCCTAGATATTTGAACGACGCGACTGTATCAAGAAGCTCACTACTAATGCTGTATTCGAACATTATAGGATTGTTTTTCCTACTTAATTGTTCTAAATTTAGAGCTAGCTGCTATTCCTCACACCAACTAGAAATTTTATCTAAGTCATGCTGTATGCTATTACAGTCAATTAATGACGACACCCTCCCATAAACCACAGCATCATCAGCAAACAGCCGCAAATTATAAGGTAAAATGCCCATCAGATCATTTATATAAAGAAAAGTTCAAATGTTTGTAAGCTTATAGGACTTAACTACGGGGTCATCAGTTCCTAAACTTACAAACTACTTATGAACTACTTACGAACTAGGACGGCACAAATATCCATGCCCGAGGGGGGATTCGAACTCCCGACCGTAGTGGCCGTGCGGACCGTGACTAGAGCGCCTCAGTCCCCTCGGCCACCGCGGCCGGCTCATTTATATAGATGGACAATAATAGCGGTACTTTCACACTACACTAGGGCTCGCCTAACGATACACTCGTCTCTAACGAACACTCGCCGTCGATAACAACATACTGCGTTCTACCACTTAGGAAGTCTTCCAGCCAGTCACAAATCTGTGAACCTATTCCATATGCTGGTATCTTAGTTCGTAGTCTGCATTGAGGCACAGCGTCAAATGCCTTTTTGTAACCTAGAAAAACACAATTGCCTGTCGTCCTTCATCCATGGCTCACAAGATGTCAAGTAAGAAAAGGTGAAATTGAGTTTCTGACGAACGATGTTACCTAAACCCGTGCTGATCCACAGAAAGAAGGTTATCCGTCTCAAGGAAATTTATTCGACCTGAGAATATGCTGCCAAAATTCTACAGAAAACTGATGTCTAAGATATTAGCCTGTAGTTATCTAGATGTACATCTATATTCATACTCCGCAAGCCGCCCGATGATGTATGGCGGAGGGTACCCTGAGTACCACTGACGGTTCTCCCTCGTATTCCAGTTTCGTATTGTTCGCGGAAAGAAAGATTGTCGATATGCCTCAGTGTGGGTTCTAATCTCGCTGGGTTTATCTTCATGATCTCTTCGCGAGATATACATAGGAGGGTGCAATATACTGCTAGACTCCTCAGTAAAGGTATGTTCTTGAAACTTCGACAAAAGCCAGTACCGAACGACAGAGCGTGTCTCCTGCAGAGTCTTCCAATGGAGTTTATCGATCATCTCCGTAAAGCTTTCACGATTACCAAATGATCCTGTAACGAAGCGCGCTGCTCTCCGTTGGATCTTTTCTACTTCCTCTATCAACACCCACTGGAACGGATCCAACACCGGAGAGCAGTATTCTAGCTGTGGGCGAACAATTGTACTGTAACCCACTTCCTTTGTTTTCGGACTGCATTTCCTTAGGATTCTTGCAGTGAATCTAAGTCTGGCATCTGCTTTACCGACGATTGATTTTATATGGTCGTTCCATTTTAAATCACTCCTAATGCTTACTCCTACATAATTTATGGAATTAACTGCTTCCAGTGTATCGAAATGATACAGAATCTCTCTTTCTGTGTATTCGCAGCACATAACACTTGTCTACATTGAGATTCAATTGCCATTCCCTGCACCATGCGTCAATTCGATGCAGATCATCCTGCATTTCAATACAATTTTCCATTGTTACAACCTTTCAATACACTACAGCTTCAACGGTAAAAAACCTCAGCGAACTTCCGATGTTATCCGCAAGGTCAGTTATATACAGGGTGTTTCAGTAAGTGTGTTTGCCTCTGTAACTTATAAAATAATAGGTGACGGGAAATTATAATGCGGTAGGTCAACACAAGAAATGTTACACTTTCTGCGGAGCTATGAGCATAGTTTATTGTATCATTTTCCAAAGAGTTACAGCACAAAGATATAATTTTTTAAATGGAACAATAGTTTTTTTTCTATCGTGCATTGGATTCGTTGAAACCAGCTGCGTCCAAATCAATTTAAGCAACATTCCTATCACTGTTAGTTTGGGAGCTACAACCCTTCAGAATTTCAGGGGCCGATACCACAAACGCTGCGCATAATGCAATGCGGCTTCTAAGTGTGGTGCGGCCGAGTTGTAACGTCGCCGGTGTCACGGAGCGAGAAGCTTCCTCGATGCACTGTTAGACTGCCGACTGGAGCCACACAAACAACCGGAGCTCAATATACCACAGTTACTGACATCAAAATGTTTCAAATGTTTGTATAGCTTATGGGACTTAACAGCGGGGTCATCAGTCCCTAAACTTACAAACTACTTATGAACTAGCTAACAATAAGGACGGCACAAATATCCATGCCCGAGGGGGGATTCGTACCCCCGACCGTAGTGGCCGTGCAGACCGTGACTGGAGCACCTCAATCCCCTCGGACACCGCGGCCGGCTTACTGACATCGGATGACGATGGCATACACGAACAACGAGTACGTTGACATGTTGCTGATGCTCGGCGAGTACCGACACGATGTTACTTAAGCAGCCACGGCGTATACCGTGAGATATCCTAGGCGAAGAGCCCCGGCAGCCATTACGTTCTTACGTGCCGAACAACGACTTCGGGAAACAGGCAGCTTGGTAATGTGCCGCAGTAACAGACGAAGACCTGCAAGAAGTGAGGAGACGGAGATGTTTGTTTTAGCTGCACTACACCACGATCCTCATGTCGTCTTACGAGCCGTTGCTGCAGTCGCTGGTGTCAGTCTCACATAAGTGTGGCGTATAGTACACGCCACAGGTTTCACCCGCACCGCCTGTCACTGACCCAGGAGCTGCATGGGAACGATTTCCGAGCAAGAGTGACGTTCTGTGAGTGGGTCATGCGTAATTTCACGCTGGAGTCTTTACAAAGTGTTATATTCTCTGATAAGTCCACGTTCACAAACTATGGTACAGTGAATCGCCATAACATGCACTACTGGGACACAGACAATCCTCGGTGTGTACGACCTATCGACCGTCAACGTAGGTGGTCTATTAACGTGTGGTGTGGAATCCTTGGGGATGAAATTATCGGTCCACACTACTTCCCAGGTACACTGACAGGTGAGTTATATCGCGCTTTTATAGCCGACAGTTGGGTGGTCTCCTTGAAGATGTGTGTCTACACACGAGAGTCCATATGTGGATGCAGCACGATGGTCACCCAGCCCGTTCTGCGCGTGCTGTTGTGGAAGAACTAAACAACAGGTTTGCAGGAAGATGGTTGGAGTGCCATGTCCTCATTCATGGCTCACAAGGTCGCCCGATTTAACACCAGTAGATTTCTTTTTGTGGGGATATGTAAAGGATCGTGTTTATGTCACTGAGCCCACATCCCCAGATGATCTAAAACGGCGCATCGAGGTCGCATGTCGCTCCGTCACACCGGCGATGTTACATCTCGTCCGCAGATCCTTTCGACGGCGCATTGCATTATGCATTGAGGAAGATGGACACACATTTGAACATCTCATGTAAATCAACTTCCCACCGCCGTAACATCCATCACCCACCACACAGCCATGTATTATGTACAGCGTGTGGTATCTGCCCCTGAAACTTTGAAGGGTTGTAGCTCCCAAACTAACAGTGATACGAATGTAATTTAAAGTGATTTGGACGCTGCTGGTTTCAACGATTCCAATGCACGATAGAGAAAAAAAAACTGTTGTTCCTTTTAAGAAATTATAACTTTGTGCTGTACCTCTTTGGAAATGATACAGTAAACTATGTTCATAGCTCCGCAGAAAGTGTAACATTTCTTGTGTTGACCTACCGCATTAAAATTTCCCGTCACCTATTATTTTATAAGTTACAGAGGCAAACACACTTAGTGAAACACCCTGTATTTCATGAACAGCAACTGAACTACGACAGTCCCCTGTGGCACACCTGACGTCACTCATACCTCGGAAAACTTTTCTCCATTGAGAATGACATGCTGCATTCTGTTCTCTAGGAGTCCTCAATCCAATCACACAATTGGTCTGATAGACCATTTGCTCTTACTTAGTTCATTAAACGTCTGTGGGTAACTGTATCAACGCCTTGCAGAAGTCAAGAAACACAGCGGCTACCTGAGAAACCGTGTGTATGGACCTCTGAGACTCGTGGAGGAATATCACAATCGCCTCTTTCGAAACCCATTCTGATTGCTACAGAGCAGATTTCTAGTCTCCAGAAATGTCATTACACTTGAACATAATACCTGTTCCAAATTTCTACAACTGACAGACGTTTGAGAGATAGGCCTAGAGTTCTTCACATCTGTTCGACGTCCCTTTTTAAAAATGGGTGTGACCTGAACCATTTTCCATTATTTCGGAACGCCACGCTCTTCTGTGTGTCAGTTCACTTACCTTTCTTATAAACGAGAGTCACCTGCGCTTTTTTCCATTCACTAGGAACTTTTGCGCTGAATTAAAGATTCGCGACAAATGCAAGCTACACATAGGTGGCACTACTGGCGCCACTATTGCACGCCTGTCCCGAAATACTAGTCATTAGTACCTCCTGTCGCCCCCGAGGTTCGGTTATTACACTTGGATAGAGTAGCAGTCGTTGTGTAACGCAAGGACTTTTTTGAGGGCGCACAATACACGGCCGCAACAGCTGTGCCATAAGAAAGGAAACAGAGCAAAATAAAATTAAATATTTTTTTCCGACCACGGATTCGAGTTGCCAGTAAAATTACGAACTCCCAGATATTAATGACAGACTGGTCGGGTCCTTAATTACAAAGTAGCAAAATGAAATCAATTAATTTAAGAGGGTTTATTAATTTTCACCAACCAAGGAGCATCACAGAATGATTGCTTACTTAGCGGACAATCGAACGGAAGGGACAGAGTAATTGCTACATTACCCGTTTGGTTAATCTAGAAATTTCTCAAAATGGAGAATTTCCTGTAGCCGTTAAATTTAAAAGCAACCAGAAGCGACGCCGTGGCGGAGGCATACCAGCTTTGTCCCGCGCTCCAAACAGGTGTCCAAACCTGAGTGTCCGAGACACTCCGCTAGGGTTAAGGTTCGCCAACGGTTTCTCTCCCCTACCTGTAAGGTTGGCTACAGGGACTACTTTTTTTCTATTTTTTTTAAATTTTTTATTATTATATCCTTCTATACAACCCATCACCTAATACATCAATGGGTCCTACTATTCTACATTTGTTAGTGAGTACAATGGTTTGTTTACTTGACTTGCAAAATTAATCTACATGTGAACTTAATGTGTGACTACCATGGTTTCTTTAGTTACTATTATCTACGGGGAATGGGGGGACATTAAACTAATGCCTGCAGTATCACAGGTGGCCAGTGTTTTATAAACCTACGTTGCGGCCTATGTGTCTGCCGAGCGAATCCCAACAGACGAGCCCCTGGCACTGTGCAGGCCTTACTCACTGCAGGTTAAATCAGTTTTATATACTCTATAAGTAATTACGGTTCATTCTACCACTTTCAAACAGAATACTCATCTTTTTAACATTGCGATGTATGGGGGTTCTGCTCGCTGCAACAGTATTCTCCTGGGGCGTCGTGGTAGAAATAAATACTCGTAGGTACAATTTTTCACTTCTTCTTTAATTTTGAATCAAACTTCTACTTTACCAAAACATAACAACTTCAAAACATATACAACTTACAAAGCATCAGAACGGTAGTACTTCCATTTCAAGGGGCAGACTAACATAGATTCCAGAACACTTGACAAACGACTGAAACTCCAACTCCCCTCACGCAAGGCGATGAGGCAAATATATAACATCGGCAATAATGACCTTACATTATGCATTGTTCATAACAATTGAATATACTAATTTACAATTAACAAACACACAAGTAAAACATTTCATGTACACAAAAATAAGCACAATATAAAATGAAAACTATACATACAATAATTTTAAATGGCGCATGTATTTTTAAGACGAAATCTCCGATCTTTCTGTTGACAACAAAGTGCGATGTTAGATGTCAATTAATTTGTTAATGAGTACATCATACATGTTCCTAACATATATTGAACTATCAATTATCTTGGCAATTCTCAAAATAAGTTCAAAAGCTCACTTCAGTCAATATATACAAAGAATTCAATATTGATAATTAATGTAATAGTCGAAATAACACAATCAGCTGGTCAACACAACTTGTTTATAAGCCTAACATATATACAATGCTATTAATTTTCATTTCTTTTTGTTTTTTACAAAAGATTTTACAATTCGTCTGTTTAAGTCTTGAAATAACATACAATGACGCAACTATTGTTTATAGAACTGTCTGGAAAGAAAATATATGAATCTCTTAATTAATGGAATCTATCACTTGTTTTAATCACAGTATCATTGAGACACTGTCCTACACTGATTCCTAGGCTGGCTATTTCGTTTGTAACTTCACACGCAACTTTTATCACTATTGAACCACACGATTCCGGATCCGACGCAGGCGGTATCGTAGGATGACATTGAGATGGGAGGACCAGGAAGATAACACTGAGATGAGGGGTCAGCAGTATCGTTACAAGGTGCAATGGTGTTCTCCATTGGGGTTAGTATCTTCTTATAGCTAAGTGTTAGTATCTTGAAGCTTCGTCTTGGAAATGCCCGGATCCCCCTGGTCCAGGTGGGCAGCGGATCTCGCCAGCATGATGACAGCTGACGGCCAGTCCATCCCCCGGCGGCATGGCCGAGCATCAGAATCAGTCCAGGTTGGCAGCACCTTCCTGTAACTCTCTCACATAAATTTGTCTTATCTTGTTGGAGATGAGTTCTGTGAGGTTGTTTAGGATTTGGAAGGTGTTTGCTTGTCTTATTAGTGTGCGAGTGTCATTGTTTGGTAATTGCTGTCTCAGTTCGGTCGCAACTATTTTGGAACAGCGGAAGCACACTGCAGTGCCGTGCCCGGCGAACAGATACGCACCGTCATTCAGTTGCAGAGCTTCGAAGCATCCACCTCGCGGACAGTCTAGGGCGCAAGTTACCGCCGTATTAGGAAAGTCTGACTTTGAGGACCGTCCGCGTCTGTTACAATGATGGGTGAGTGGAAGAACCCGGTACACTTACCATTCAGTTTAGAGTGAGGTAAGCTTGGCCGTTTGGCCCCTGCTCTGATTTTAATGTTACGACTTGAAACGTGTCCATAAAAAATTATTTTTATAAGAAAATGTCTAATATTGTGCCTCCTGTTTTGTATCGAGTAACTTGCTTGCAAGAAAATGTATAATATCGCTTCTACTGTATGTATCGATATGTGTAAAGTTTCATCTCTGGCAAAGATCATGTATTGCATAGCATTGTAGCTCGCACTGAGAGAGAGAGTAGCACTAGTGGTTCAGCTCGCTTAGAGAGCGGTTGGGTTGTGTGTATGGCTCCGATGTAGAGCAGAGGCTGCTTTGCCAGCAAGTCAGAAGTTGTATTATGTAGGTAATGTAATGCTGTTTATCAATAATAAGTAACTTAACCCTGTTTCATATTTCATTTACGTAGTTAGAAAATTAACCCACTTCCTTCATTTGATAATTACTTGATTTAGTGGAGTGTTGATTTGAATAACATTATTGAACATATTTCATTATTGGTGCGATAGTAAGATAATAGTTGATTTGGATTTCAATAATAACTGATCGACATTAATTCTCACAGTCAAGCATTGAGAAAGTGATTTGTGGTTTTTCTTATATCTTTCTCGCAGTCAAAATTTTTGAGTATAGTCAGTGTCTGTTTCAAAAGGTTACATGTCACAGTTGTTTACTTAAAAGATCCGTTGCGCACAAAATCAATTTAATGCACTGTTTCTTGTACATTAAGATCAGGGCCATAATTAAACCAAATAGCTGAGTTAATGAACAATTTATTGTCTGATTTAACGAAAGGTTCAACATTTCAAAACACGCGTACAGTTTTTATCTGGCGCCCTTTCTGCCAGGATAGTTCACAAACAGGATCGTGACGTAGTTAGATACGTAGTCTTATTTCAGTTAGTTTGTCTTTTCCACTAACCAACTTACCTTTTGGCTCTTAATTTAATTTTTGTAGCACCATCCTCTGTTGTAGCAACAGTAGCATAGTAATTGTTTCTGTAGTCTGTTACTTACCATTCTTGAGATTGTGTAGTATTGTTTATAGTAGAGGAATTGAATATACAAATAATTGCATTACTACTGAACAAGCCTCTCTTTTATATTGTCTGATGTTTGTTGTGATGAAAGTTCTAGTACCGCGGAACTCGTGTGATAATTAACGGTTTGCGTAATCTCGATTGTGATTGTATGTTGCACTAGCCCGATTCAACCTATTGTTCTCTCATAATTACTGTGTGTAATTTTCAAAAAAAAAATTAGCAGTAGGTGAAAATAAATATTATTGGTCACTTTACTGCAAAATTCTGTTAACAATGTCGAAGAATAGGAGAGTCCGCGCTGATGCTAAAACTACTTCCGAAAATGAGACCTTGAATGAAGCAAGGAGAGAAACTGAATTTTTACAAGAGTCTTCTCACTGCACTGATACAAATACGACAGTAAATACCGTGTCTGAAAACGCGGAACAGATTAGTTCGGGAACAGACAATATGGATAATGACAAAGTACAGGATTTGACAATACAGAATTCCGATTCTTGTAATGTGGTTGCGGAAAATAATGCATCGGTTCCGCCTAGCTCTGCTACAAAAAATACTTGTGCGACGGCTATGGAAAACGTATTACCAAATGATTTCATGCAAATTTTATTGTCACAGCTCTCTAAATTAAATGAGAATAGTCAATTACTATCTCAGGAATCTCAGAAATTAAATGAAAAACTTGAGGAACAATCTCAGAAATTAAATGAAAAACTTGAGGAACAATTTCAGAAATTAAATGAAAAACTTGAGAAAATTGAACAAACGTGCGATTCGAGGTTTGTGAGTATTCAAAGTAGTTTTAATAAGATAAACGAGGACAACAATCGGTTCAGGGAACAACTGCTCAATACTTTCAAACGTGAATCTCAGCAAATAAGACAAGATATTCGCGACGAGATTAACCCGGTAGTGGAAAGCCTAGCGTCACGAGTGGAAAATATGGAAAGCCTTGCGTCACGAGTCGAAAATATGGAAACTACTGAACTCGCTCAATTGAAGCAACAGAGTAATCTAGTTGTTGAAAAGTTGCAGAACTTCCAGTCAGTCACGACGGAACAGATCAATAAAATAAATAAACAGTTTGAAGATATTACTGTTAAGATTACCCAAATTAGTGATAACACTGACAAAAGTTCGGATGTAACGCATCCTACCCCGTTTAATGAAACTAATGAATATCTCGCCCTTGACCGTTTCAAACAAGATCAAATGACCATTAATCAGCAATACAAGGCTGAGGTCAGAAAATTAGATGATCGCGTGGCGCGAATAGAGAGGAAATTTGACCACACTTGTGGAAATCCATACGAAGATGTGGAAGAAAATTTGAACGAAAATGACAATGATGATTCGAGCCAAGTAGGTCGCTTGGTACGTGAACGAAGTGTACCTCATAGTAACAACAATGAAGACGCAGTGCGTAGTTTACGCTCACTTACGCCGCACGGGCGAAAGGAAGCGTTTGACTACAAGCATTTCCTGACTGTACATAAATTCAAGACATTTAAAAACTCTCCGAATGACTTGCACCCTAAAGAGTGGTTGCAGCAATTCGATTATTGTCTTCCCCCGAATTGGCCACTTGAGCACAGATTAGAATTCATATGTGGTTATCTGGAAGGCGAGCCAGCCACCAGAATGAGAGCTATTGCACAAGAGTGCTATAGCGAGAATCAGTTCCGACGCTCATTTCTATCCGCATACTGGTCGGAAGCGGCACAAGACCGCGTTAAAAACAGTATTGCGACATTCAAAACTTTTGAGCGATCAAATTTCTCGAGCCCTGTGGAATATTTCCAAAACTTAGTATACAAAAATCAATTTTTATCGGCACCTTACTGCCCTGCGGAATTAATCAGAATTTGTTTGAACAAATTGCCTCTACACTTGCGTCAAATTGCCATTGCGGCACGATGCAAGAATGATATTGAAGCCTTTAGAAATCTCTTACAAGATTTAGAAGAAGAAGACGAGGAAAATTCCTCGCGCAGTCGATATTTTGAAACAAACAGATATGATCGCCGGTCGCAACAAAGCCCACCGCGTACTAAACGTTATTCAGAGCACGACGATAAACAAAAAAATAATTCTTTCACTAATGAATCTTACAAACAAAGTCGCGACAATGAGAACGGTGAGTTTCATGATCGTGAAATTAACCGTGGAAGTTTTCGTGGCCGCAACCGAGGTGGTGGTTTTGGTCACGTAGGACGCTACAATAATTACTATCATAACAGCAATACTTCGAATGATACTAATTGGCGTGATAGACGCAATACTGATAGTGATCGCGAGACTGAAAATCACAACAATAACGCTGAGAAGCGTAGTCGGGAGGGCACACGCGATAATTCTCGTGATCGCCTTCCACGATACGAAAACACAAATCGGGCCCAAAGCAGATCGCATACCCCAGAAAGACAAGAGCAAAGCATTGAAATTCAGTAATTTTGCTGGGGTAGAGAGTCCATTAATCTGTTTTGGACACACCAAGTGGCGATTGGTGCCCCGTTCTCGAGCTGAGTGTCACTATTCTTCCGCTTTTCCTTAGTGCGCTCTATCTACCTCTTTTTCTCACTGTTACTTTTCTCTAACTCTGAATACTTATGCTCTGTGCTACGCTGGGATATTGTCATACGAAACTTTGATTATCTTGCAATTTGCATATAACGAACTCTGTGGCTGTGCAAGACAAATAAAATTAATGGAAATTTTTGATTGTGTAATCTAATCAAGTTCCTATGTTTCAGAGAATATCAGATTTTTCTTCTGTGTTACTAATTGCATAACTTACGAAGTTCTGAGCAAGTGAAGAAGATTTTGAGTTGACATGAGCATTTGGTAAGCCAAGAACATTATGGAGGATGATGAGTAAGGCAATACACAATATGTCATGGTGGTCTTTAAAATGCATTATTGTTTATGGATAAATGATGGTAAGGAAGGTATTGGTAACAGTCAAAGATGTTTGATAAATGTAATTATGTGGACGAGATTATACAATGATTATGAAGCAATTATGAGGAGAATCGCTATGTTGCTAATGATGACGAGATTATACAATGATTATGAAGCAATTATGAGGAGAATCGCTATGTTGCTAATGATGACGAGATTATACAATGATTATGAAGCAATTATGAGGAGAATCGCTATGTTGCTAATGATGCTATGTTCTGTTCTTTTCTTATGTGCTTACTCGCACTGCCCTTTTGTGTTTTCTCTTTGTGCTTATGTGCACCATTTTGTATGTTGATGCATTGTGCCTTCAATGGCATGTGTGATTGGTGAGATTCATATCCTTCTGATGATCTGTAATTATTTGTAATTATGTGTAATGAATATTTCTAATTATGCTTGCAGCTATGCGTATTGCTCTTGTAATCAAAGCTTACCGCTATGCTCACTAATTATATACCTAAGCCCTACCACTATGCTAATTAATTTTATAATGAAGCTCAATGACAATGTATGGTTATGCTTATACGTTCCACACAGCCATCTATCTTGCAAACTTGCAGCTATGCCATAAACTGCGCCTAGTTAAGTCTAGAAAGATAATGCACAGAAATATTTTGCTTTTGCTTACTACTATCTTCCAAATTTTATTGATGATCTTGTTGATGAAAATCTGCAGCTATGCCTAACGAATATTACGTCTGTGTTTATGTTATTGGATGATTTACTGTGATGTACATCTAGTACTGTGCCAAAATTTGCACTAATTGTTTTGTTTGACCCTACTGTTGACCCAGACAGACACAGACATGACCTGTTGACTTGAACCTCTTTTGATATTCTCACGAAACTACCCTGATGTGTTATACCTTAAGGCAATGAAATATGTAGCTCAGTTGAGACAAAAGCCTGGCCATGGCAACTTATGTAATTTAAGTGTTATAATTTGTGGTAATGTAATCACCATCATAGTGATATATATTAATTTAAAGAGATATGAACTAATGGTAATTGGAATGTCAATTTAAGTTATATCATGCCAAATTGATGACAAGCACCCTCAATGTATTTCATACGATTATGTGTTTGTAAAGCAATATGTACATAGTATGTAAAGCCTTGTGCTTATATGAAATGACACTAATGTTGTAGATACTCTAAAATAAGAATTAAATTACTCATTAGTATTCAAATGTATCCGTCTTCAAGACACTACTTGTAATGTAAAAATATGGTTTAATACCATGACCCCATTTGTACCACTTGAATTTGTGGGAAAATATTTCTGTAGATATGTTCTAATCAATGACTTTTCTTTCAGTCTAAACTGAAATATCATGACTATGTTACTAATTTGTGTGTAAAATGCTTTATTTCATGTACTTTGGACACGCATGGGAAGTGGCGATTTCGCACACGAGATTCCAGAATGCACACAGAACAATGGACGAGTTACTATACACCACTGATTTTGGGCCTTTTAATGAAGATGTTTGTTGGATGATGTTTGGCCACACAGTACTGTCCATTGCAGCCTTGGCCACCCACCACCAGTTTGCTCTAATTTTGGCTATGCTGATGCAGTCTGCTAATAGCTCTGTTGGTTGGAGCACACTTGGTTGTCGAATTGCATGGAGGAATACATCAGAACCTTCTCCCCATGACTTCCACTTCAATGCAACCAGCCAGCCCGCCTACAGTGTGGTGTAATCTTACAGTGTTTTGTGTTCGTGTGCAGACCTAAAATGAATGTTAGGAGCTAATGTGCTATTCGTGTGCATATACTATTCAGTGCCTCCCATTGCAAACGTTGTCCACAGGTTCATTACCAGTGTCTAGGTATATTTCATGGTTCTTTCACAGTCAGTGACCAAAATAAAATTGTGCTCTTGATAGATACATATACTTAGTCTGAAATGTCATTGTGCCTATTCGATTGACAAACGTTATATTGAAATCCTATTGTGCTGAAGCAGTAACATTATTTTGTACATGATCAGAAGCCTATGTAGTCAAAAATTTTACATGTATGTTCTAGCATCCATGAAAGTATAGCATTTTAAATGCATCACAGAATACAAAACTGACACTTTATCTTATACTAAGTGCACTAAAAATTTACATAGACTACATTGTGCACAAGATACAAATGTTCATTTTATGTTCCCAAAATACTGATCTCTTGTACAAAATGTAAACCCATGGAACTTACACTACTGTGTGTATTACTTGTAATTACCACATTTTCTTTAACGAATGATGACATTAGTTAAAATATCTTTTGTAAAACTTTGTATATGTTCATGTTTATTATTGTATATTTTTTTTCCATTTGTGTATTACTTCTAGCTATCTCATTTTCTCCACTATATCATTTGTCAAACTATGTTTTCTGAAATTCTATATATACTTATGTTTACCATTATGTATAATTGTCATATATTCCACTTATTGCTGATGTTCTGTAAATTTTGACATTTGCTTATGCCTGTCACACCCTGTACCTCTCCATGCGTGACTTTTGATGGTACTGTTCTGTAAAATGGCATGTATTTATGACTGTCACATTTTTTTTAAATTTTCTATGTACTCCATCTGTTATTTTGATCTTGTTAAATTTTGGATGTCATTAATGGATTTTTGGACTTGAAATTCAGTAATTTTGCTGGCTAGGCAATGCCATTGGCATCACCCACCCTACAAAATTTTAATAGGTAGGAGGGGGGTGATGAAACGTGTCCATAAAAAATTATTTTTATAAGAAAATGTCTAATATTGTGCCTCCTGTTTTGTATCGAGTAACTTGCTTGCAAGAAAATGTATAATATCGCTTCTACTGTATGTATCGATATGTGTAAAGTTTCATCTCTGGCAAAGATCATGTATTGCATAGCATTGTAGCTCGCACTGAGAGAGAGAGTAGCACTAGTGGTTCAGCTCGCTTAGAGAGCGGTTGGGTTGTGTGTATGGCTCCGATGTAGAGCAGAGGCTGCTTTGCCAGCAAGTCAGAAGTTGTATTATGTAGGTAATGTAATGCTGTTTATCAATAATAAGTAACTTAACCCTGTTTCATATTTCATTTACGTAGTTAGAAAATTAACCCACTTCCTTCATTTGATAATTACTTGATTTAGTGGAGTGTTGATTTGAATAACATTATTGAACATATTTCATTATTGGTGCGATAGTAAGATAATAGTTGATTTGGATTTCAATAATAACTGATCGACATTAATTCTCACAGTCAAGCATTGAGAAAGTGATTTGTGGTTTTTCTTATATCTTTCTCGCAGTCAAAATTTTTGAGTATAGTCAGTGTCTGTTTCAAAAGGTTACATGTCACAGTTGTTTACTTAAAAGATCCGTTGCGCACAAAATCAATTTAATGCACTGTTTCTTGTACATTAAGATCAGGGCCATAATTAAACCAAATAGCTGAGTTAATGAACAATTTATTGTCTGATTTAACGAAAGGTTCAACATTTCAAAACACGCGTACAGTTTTTAGACTTAATGGCTAACAACATTCTCTGTGATTGAACCACTCTCCACTCTCTCTAGCGACTGCAAATGTATCTGTTTTAAAGTGTGTTTAATTACTGACTATTAACCCTGCCGGCCACACCATAGCCCTCTGAGGCCCAGATGCTCACTCAGACCTGTATAATCCCGCTCCAACACAGCCCTGGGGCGGGGGGGGGGGGGCGTGACTCGCATGTAAGCCTCCTCTAGTTAGTTGTCTCTGAGTCAGTGTACAGTGCACAACACTTCCGCTCCTGTCGGTCCGCTCAGGTAAACAACTAGGCGTTCGAGAATCCCATAACTTTACAAAAACCAAGGGAAATGGAGACACAACGGTCAAACAAAACCATTGTCCCGATTTGAGTTTATCTTGACGCTTTCTGAACACCTTACATAACCTTCGATGAAGGCTACGCTTGAAACACACCAACTCCCCGTGACCTACGGGACAGAGTATTTATAGATGCCTAAACATGACTCCACCTGCAGAGGCAACTCGTGAAGAAATTGAGCAAGGAGCTATTCCCAAAAGAACTTACTGTAAAATTTGAGACTACAAAAAACAAACGAAATCAAAAATGCATTGTGATTTCTGTAAGTTGTCAGTGTGTGGTCAGCACCAAAAAAAAAAAAAAAAAAGTATATATATATATATATATATATATATATATATATATATATATATATATATATATATATATTGGTGCTGACCACACAATATATATCCAACTTGTACCGGTAAAAATTGAGAAACTTCCGCTGAATTTTGTGATACCGATTTTAGTTTTAAACATTACTAATTGTACATGATTTTGGAATATGATGGATTTTTTGCGTTATATGAAGTTTAAACTATTATTGTTTAATTTATGAGACTTTGGTTATTTTGTTTTGTGGTTGTTTGAGAAAATATATATTTCTTTTATGTTATTATATTATACCCTCATCCTTATCATGACATTGAATTTCTTAAAGAGTTTTCCATTATCATATATTGTGTGGGCCTCTGAGATCCATGGTGTGGCCCAGACGTAGGAGCCTGGTGGTGTGGCCCACAGGGTTAAGTAATTCCTTGTCCTACAGGAAGGTGGTTTCGTGGCAAAATAATCTCATTTGTGAAATAATATTAAACATGCAACAGGGCTACCTCACTTTCGTCATATATGTATGAATACAGATTTGACCACATTCTGCCTATTTGTTCTGTAACTTTCCTACTGTCCTCTTTTCAATCAATGAATCTTAAATAAGGCGATGAAATACCTGCCAAGAGAAGAAGTCCGACTCCTTTACGTTCCAAGGACAGCAGATCAGCAGGTGAGTGTAACTTCCTGTCTGAATGTAAAGGCGATAGGCAGGAACACTTCTTGCTTATATTCTTTCGGAAAACTTCGCCAGTTACAACTGCAGCGACTCAGTTTGCCTGTGAGTTACGACACAACACACACTAGTATTTTCATCAGATATGGACGCATCGATGGTCGCAGTACAGAGGATATAAAATGCAGAATGGCAATGGGTAGAAAAGCGTTCTTGAAAAAGAGAAATTTGTTAACATAGAATATTGATTTAAGCCTAAGGAAGTCCTTTCTGAAGGCATTTGTATGGAGTGTTGCCTTGTATGGGAGTGAGACATGGACGATAAACAGTGCGGACAGGAAGAGGATTGAGGCTTTTGAAATGTGGTGCTACAGAAGAATGCTGAAGATTAGGTGGGTGGATCGCGTAACTAATGAGGAGGTACTGAACAGAATTGGGGAGAAAAGAAATTTCTGGCATACCTTGACTAAAAGAAGGGATAGATTGGTAGTGCACATTCTTAGACATCAAGGAATTGTGAATGTAGCGTTGGATGGAAGTGTGTGGGGTAACAACCGCAGAGGAAGACCAAGAGATGGACACAGTAAGCAGATTCAGACAGATGTAGGTTGCCGTTCTTATGTGGAGATGAAGAGGCTTGCTCAGGATAGGGTATTGTGGAGAGCTGCATCAAACCAGTCTCCGGACTGGAGACCACAACAACAAACAAGAACAATGTTTGGTAGGGTGGAGGTCTTTTCAGCCACTTTCGCAGCGTCAGTCTTAGTAGCAGTCTCTACTATGACCCAGTTTGTCCGTGAGTTACGGACACAACACACGCTAGTATTTTCATCCGATTTGGACGCATCCTGTGAGTTGGGTGGTCAGCAGTGAATTTCGGCACGTGACTAGCTGACAGACGGCCACGGCGCAGTACTGGCTAGCAGGCAAATCGTCGGGCGCCGGAGGCGGCGGGCGGTTAGCCGTGAGTAACGGCGCCGGAGCACGCCCCCTTGGCGGGGGTGGGGGCGGGGGCGGGGCGGCCGGATGGCGGCGCGCCTCTTTACGAGGGTCGCAGTGCAGCAGCCGGCAGCCGGCAGCCGCCGTCTAGACTGCAGCTCTAGGCCGCGCCAAGCCGGCCCCGCTCTGTCTGGGCCGCCGGCCAGAGGTTCAAGGCCGCCGCCGCCGCCGCCGCCGTCACGGCACGCCCCCGCACCAGCCCAGGGATGGCCACCGCCACCAGCCGCCATACCGCGCCACAAGCCTCCTTCCGTCTGGACGCTTCCTACCTCTATCTCCGTATCTCGCTGACAAACTGGGTCGCTGCTACTCCACCCGGCTGTAACAACGGCAGCGGTATCTGGCATTACTGTGTCAAAGCGAACGCCATGTACGCTGGAAACAAAAGTATCGACGAAACTTCCTGACACATCAAAACTGTTACAAGGCTGAGATTGGATCCAGCCGGCCGCGGTGGCCGAGGTGACTGAGGCGCTCCAGTCACGGTCGGCACGGCCACTACGGTCGGGGGTTCGAATCCCCCCTCGGGATGGATATTTGTGCCGTCCTTAGTTGTAAGTAGTTCATAAGTAGTTTGTAAGTTTAGGGACTGATGACCCCCTAGTTAAGTCCCATAAGATGTACAAACATTTGAACATTTTTTTAGATTGGATCCCAGGAAACGATCATTCCTTCACGAGCGCAAAAGCTCTTCTACCAGGAGAGCCACTCCTTCAAGGATCGCAGGAGAAGAAATGTTCAAATGAAACTTTCACTATGCAGCGGAGTGTGCGCTGATATGAAACTTCCTGGAAGATTAAAATTGTGTGCCGGAACCGGAACTCGAACCTGGGACCTTTGCCTTTCACGGGCAAGTGCTCTACCGACTGAGCTATCCCGACACGACTCACGATGCCGCCTCACAACTTCACTTCCACCAGTACCCCGCCTCCTAGTCTCCAAACTTCACAGAAGCTCTCCTGCGAACCATGCAAGACTAGCACTCCTGGAAGAAAGGATATGGTGGAGACATGGCTTAGCCACAGCCTAAGGGATATTTCCAGAATGAAACATTCACACTGCAGCGGAGTGTGCGCTGATATGAAACTTCCTAGGAAATTAAAATTGTGTGCCGGAATCGGGACTCGAACCTGGGACCTTTGCCTTTCACGGGCAAGTACTCTACCGACTGAGCTATCCCGACACGACTCACGATCCCGCCTCACAACTTCAATTCCACCAGTACCCCGCCTCCTAGTCTCCAAACTTCACAGAAGCTCTCCTGCGATCGTGGAAGATAGGATATGGTGGAGACATGGCTTAGCCACAGCCTAAGGCATGTTTCCAGAATGAAACATTCACTTCTGCAGCGGAGTGTGCGCTGATATGAAACTTCCTAGCAGATTAAAATTGTGTGCCGGAACAGGGACTCGAACCTGGGACCTTTGCGGGAGAGCTTTCTGTGAAGTTTGGAAAGTAGGAGGCGAGGTACTGGCGGAAGTAAAGTTGCGAGGCGGGATCGTGAGTCGTGTCGGGATAGTTCAGTCGTTAGAACGCTTCCCCGCGAAAGGCAAAGGTCCCAGGTTCGATTCCCGGTTCAGGCACACAATTTTAATCTGCCAGGTAGTTTCAAATGTTCGAATGTTTGTAAAGCTTCTGTGATTTAACTGCGGGGTCATCAGTCACTAAATTTACAATCTACTTTTAACTATATTATACTAAAGACGGCACAAACATCCATGCCCGAGAGGAGGGGTGGGGGATTCGAACGGCCTCGCGCATCGTAGCATAGCGCCTCGGCCGCTCCGCCTCGGATCGCAGGAGATCTTCTGTGGTATTGGCGGAAGTAAGGTTGTGACGTTAGGCCGTGATGTGTGCCAGGGTAGCTTATTCGGTAGGCTGCTTGCCTGCGGAGGGAGGGGGGGATTATCGGTTCGGCACGAAGTTTTATATCAGTGTACACTCTTTGTATAGTGAAAATATCTTTCAGAAAGATATCGATGAATAGCTAAAAACCTGGAGTTGCCTGTATGTTTATTCATTCCGTACTATCGCAGTTCATATATCCTCCAAGCCTCTCTCTCTCTCTCTCTCTCAAGATAAAGAGAAATGCCAAGATCGCAGTTTTTATCTTTTATTTTTAGGACGACCGATTTCAACCCTTAATGGCGTCATCTTCTAGTCTCCTACACGTGCCATTTAACAGCCCATTAAAACGCCCCACATATAATTTGAGGCCGCTGTGGAGTGGCGTTTTTGCGGAGCGCGCGGTTTCTCGCCGCCATGGGTTCGAGTCCTCCCTCGGACATGGGTATACGTCTTGTCCTTAGTATAAGTTGCTTTAAGTTAGTCCAAGTAGTTTGTAAGCATAGGGACTGATGACCAACTTAGTTCAGTCTCATGGATTTACGAACATTTGAACATTTGACTTGATGTGGAAGATGTTCCAGTTGATATAAAATCTTATCCATGTACATGATAGTGGTTCTGTTTTATTGTTTTAATTCTGACTAGCTATCCATTTTATATCTGATATGCAACAGCACAAGATTTTATATCTGACAATCAATCAGAACACTTTCCAAATTATTTGTGGAGGGCTTTAATGAGTCGTTAACTGCCAATTATATGAGACCAGAACATGACACCATTCAGTATTGAAACCGGCCATCTTAAATAAATAAAAAAATTGCGGTCTTGGCATTTCTCTTTATATTAATACAATAAAATCGGTCTCATTGATGGATAAATTAAACTCTCTCTCTCTCTCTCTCTCTCTCTCTCTCTCTCTCTCTCTCTCTCTCTCTCTCTCTCTCTCAGCCGACCGCGGTGGCCAAGTGGTCTGCGGCGCGCCAGTCACGGTCTGTATGGTCAGTACGGTCTGGGATTCGAAAACACCCTCGGGCATGGATATTTTTGCCGTTCTTAGTATTAGCTAGTTCATAAGTAGTTTGTAAGTTTAGGGACTGATGACCCCTCAGTTAAGTCCCATAAGCTCTACAAACATTTGATCTCTCTCTCTCTCTCTCTCTCTCTCTCTCGGTCCACCTCTTCTGCACGCCCTCCTCCTCCATCCGCTCGTTCTACCTCTCTTCATTCCCCCAGTTCATCTCCTCCTTTCCCCTATGCCATACTTTACCTATATATAGGTATATGGAATGTTTTCAAGGAGAGAGTTTTTATAAACCGGAAGTCAGCGTATGGTACATGGCAGGGGCATACCTTACAATAACTGATATACCTATATAACTGATACAAAGTTTATTGTAAGGTATACCCCTGGCTTCCGGTTTATAAAAACTCTCTCCTTGAAAACATTTATACATGAGCAAACCTTCAAATAATTGGAAAATGGTATTAAAACTTTTTATTAGATACCCTCTTGTAGTGATATTCAATTGTGCAAAATTTCGTGACGATAGGTAGGTACGTGTCGAAAAGTATAGTGTGAAATTTCACCCACATCGGAATCGAATGGTACATTATGTCAAAGTCAATAAGTAAAGTATCCTACGCAAACCATCTCTTCTAATTTTATGTAGAGAGTAACCATATCCGACGAAGGACTCGAACCTCCGACGGAAGAGGTCGCGCAATGCTTAACCGGCCATTCCCGCGCAGCTGTGTCGAAGTCAGTAAGCCAAGCACTCTCCAATGTACACCATATGATATTTTATGAAGACAATGACCCTCCTCTTGTGTTCGTGGTCAAACGTACAAAATTATTTGCAAGATCTGAATAATACTGTAAGTGTGTGTCGAAATCTGTAATTAAATTACCATCCACCATACAAAATTTCATGTAGACAGCGACCTTTTCTCTTGTTTTGATTGATAAGTCAGTAAAAATTCATCAAGATCAGAATTTAAAAAAAGGAGAAGAAGAAAGATAGGTTAAAAATCGGCACCGGCACTAATTTTCCTACGGTTGTAGCTCCCAAACACATGTGTATGGTGTGTTGCCTTTCGAGGGGATAATAGGACTTAACATTTTTTCGATTATTATGTATTTGTGTGAAGTCATCATGAGTATTAGCGAGACTAAAGATATCTGAAGCATATATTTTGAATGTTTCACAAGGCCAAGACTCGAACCTAAGTCTCATGCTGACGAGGCAGTTACCGTGTCAATTGCAATTCATGGCACCGTGAATACGACAGTTGCACGGAATATCGAAGTTCGTCTCGCTCCCCAACACAAATACTAATTTCACTTCCCACTTCAGCTTCTGTTGGTATTCCCTTTTAACTCGACGGTTACATCATGGAGATCAACGCTAAGATTGCACGTCACCCAGCAAAGGCTGAACTTGCGGACGCGGTAGCTCAAAGCGTACATCAAAGGAGTGGCTGCTCTCCGTAATAAAACTAACCAACTCAGAATTTCAGCGATGACCGATCTATCCGAGGAAGGAAAAAAGATGATGAAGTAGAAGGTTACGGCAATTGGTAGCGAAAAATGATACCTCTGTTTTCGATACCAGATTTTCATATGTTACCAACCAAGTGAACACGTAAATTATGAGTAGCAGTGTTTGTCCGTCTTTGCAACTACAATAAAAATGCGATTTTTCTCACCAGACGCGTTTCGTTTTAATGACAGTAAAACATCTTCAGTGGTCTGTAATAATAGAAATCTACAGTTAGTTTTGTGTTTAGATCGAAAACAGTTCGTTAACGAAACATGAAAAGTAGGCCTAATGTTTTGTTACTTACGAAAATTTTGTCTTTTTTCGCCTCACATCATTCCCTTTTAACTCGACGGTTACATCATGGAGATCAACGCTAAGATTGCACGTCACCCAGCAAAGGCTGAACTTGCGGACGCGGTAGCTCAAAGCGTACATCAAAGGAGTGGCTGCTCTCCGTAATAAAACTAACCAACTCAGAATTTCAGCGATGACCGATCTATCCGAGGAAGGAAAAAAGATGATGAAGTAGAAGGTTACGGCAATTGGTAGCGAAAAATGATACCTCTGTTTTCGATACCAGATTTTCATATGTTACCAACCAAGTGAACACGTAAATTATGAGTAGCAGTGTTTGTCCGTCTTTGCAACTACAATAAAAATGCGATTTTTCTCACCAGACGCGTTTCGTTTTAATGACAGTAAAATATCTTCAGTGGTCTGTAATAATAGAAATCTACAGTTAGTTTTGTGTTTAGATCGAAAACAGTTCGTTAACGAAACATGAAAAGTAGGCCTAATGTTTTGTTACTTACGAAAATTTTGTCTTTTTTCGCCTCACATCATGGAATGCCGGTCTGTTTCGTGCAGTACCGCCGATTCTTTATGCTGTGTGATTGTTTTTTTTTCCACTACTTACACTGTCGACGGTACTGCATAAAACAGACCGGCATTCCATGATGTGAGGCGAAAACAAGACAAAATTTCTGTTAGTAACAAAACATTAGGCCTACTTTTCATGTTTCGTTAACGAAATGTTTTAGATGTTTCAAATGTTCAAATGTTTGTGTAGCTTATGGAACTTAACTACGGGGTCATCAGTCCCTAATCTTACAAACTACTTATGAACTAGCTAACACTAAGGACGGCACAAATATCCATGCCCGAGGGGGGGGGGGGGTTCGAACCCCCGACCGTAGTGGCCGTGCAGACCGTGACTGACGCGCCTCAGTCCCCTCGGCCACCGCAGCTGGCAATGTTTTTGATCTAAAGACAAAACAAACTGTAGATTTCTATTATTACAGACCACTGAAGATGTTTTACTGTCATTAAAACGAAACGCGCCTGGTGAGAAAAAAACGCATTTTTATTGTAGTTGCAAAGACGGACAAACGTAATTATGAAAGCAACTAAGGACATCATGGCCACACAAACGAAGAATTGAACACGTAAAGTTTGATCATATTTGCAATTCCAAATAGATTTTTTATTTTTGTTTTCCTCAATACATTCCAAGTCTAGCCTTGTACATAAGTGAAATATGGACGATAAACTGTGGAACAGAACTAGAGTAGCTGTTTATTAAATGGAATGTTACAGTAAAATTTTGAATATTATGAAGGTGATCAAGTAACTAACAAGCAGGTAGGCAAAGAACTGGGGAAAACGAATGTGCGACTAAAAGAGGAGATCGATACCTAGGAAACTTCCTAATTGTCAGTTTTGTAAAGTACGTTGCATAGTGTAGGGATATTCCAAGCTTTAGCTACAGTTAAATCCTGAGGGATCTGGATAAGCACACAGGCACTGCTTGCTTGTCAATGAGAGTGCCAATGTTAGGCGGGTGCTGTAGCCTCTTAGGAAAATACCGGCATCTCGAGAAACGAAGTCTGTTGTGAGGGGGAAAGGAGAACGAAGGAAGGGTTCTGTCAGTGATGTGTTAGGGCCGAGGGGGCTGAGGCGCTCCAGTCACGGTCTGCACGGCCACTACGATCGAGGGTTCGAATCCCCCCTAGGGCATGGATATTTATGCCGTCCTTAGTATTAGCTATTTCATAAGTAGTTTGTAAGTTTAGTGACTGATGACCCCGTAGTTAAGTCCCATAAGCTATACAAACATTTGAATAAAAAAATATAATAAAAATAAAAATAAAAAAAATCTTCTACGACATTGGAAGCGACTGGGCGCACAAATAGCATCAGACTGCAAAGCAAGACTCAGGCCGTTCTAGGTTCCTACAGGCGGATGGAGGATTTGCTGAAGACAGCTAGTCTCACGAGATGAAAACAAACTTTTTGTAGCACGGCTCGCAGTACAAATCACGTGCTTCAGGTTTAGATTAGAAGGCTTCAACGTGAGGCTCAGACAAGTTTTTGTCGGATTTCTAGGCTAGCAAAGTACATGTAGCGTGTACATGTGGGGATTTAAAAAGAGTTATTATTCCACAAAATAAAAGTCCTGAGAACAGACAAGGTGACATACCTTGCAACGGAACGAACAAACAAATCTATATAAATTATAAAAATGTGTGAATGTTCCAAACCGCTTCCGAAACTATGGATCACATTTCAATTAAATTTGGTATACATAATAAGTGCAGACAAATCTAAAAATTACAGAATTATCAGATTAATAAGTCATTGTTGCAAAATACTAACACGACTTATTTACAGACGAATGGAGAAACTGGTGGAATCCGATCTTGGGGAAGATCAATTTGGATTTAGGAGAAATGTAGGAACACACGAGGGAATACTCACATTACGACTTAGAAGATTAAAAAAGGGAAACTTACGTTTTTAGCATTTGTAGATCTCGAGAAAACTTTTGAAAATGTTGACTGAAATACACTCTTTCAAAATCTGAAGGTAGAAGGGATAAAATATAGGGAGCGAAGAGTTACATTCAACTTGTATAAGAACCAAACAGCAGTTATTAGAGTCGAAGGGCATGAAAGCGTCGCATTGCTCTGAAAGGGAGCAAGTCAGGATTGTAGTCTTTCGAAATGCTGTTCAATCTGAACATCGAGCAAGCTCTGAAGAAATGCAAGGTGAAATTTGGAGAAGGAATTAAAGCCCATGGAGGGGGAATAAAAATATCGCTGTTTCCTGATGACGTAGTAATTCTAGCAGAGACAGCAAAGGACCTGGAAGAGAAGTTAAACGGACTGGTCAGTGTCTTGAAAGGAAGGTATAAGATGAACATTAACATGAGTAAAACAAGGGTAATGGAATGTAGAGTCATAAAATCAGGTGCAGCTGAAGACATTAGATTAGGTAAAGAGTTAATTAAAACGGTAATGGAATGTAGTGTCATAATGTCAGGCGCAGCTGAAGACATTAGATTAGGTAAAAGAGTCATTTAAAACAGTAGATGAGTTTTGCTATTTGGGTAGCAAGATAACTTCTGATGGACAACGTAAAGAAGATATAAAATGTAGAATGGTTGTGGGAAGAGAAGCGGTTATGAAGGAGCGAAATTTGTTGACATCCAATACTAGTTTAAATGTTACGAAGTCATTTCTGAAGCATTTACCTGGAGTGTAGAATTGTATGGTAGTGAAACGTGGACAATAAGAAGTTCAGACAAAAAGGTGATAGAAGCTTTTAAAATGTGGTACTACAGACGAATGACGAAGATTAGATGGGTAGATCACGTAACTAAAGAGGAGGTGCTCAACAGAATTGGGCATATTTTAACGAAGAGAAAGGTAGGTTGGTGGGACACATTCTGCGACATCAAGGAATCGTTAACTTAGCATTAGAAGCAAGTGTATAGGATAAAAATCGTAGGGGGTCAAAAATGTTCAAATGTTTGTACATCTAACGGACCAAACTGCGTGGTCATCAGTCCGTAGCTTACAAACTACTTAAACTAAGGTGAACTAACCTAAGTACAACACGCACACACATGCATGCCACGGCGAGCAACCGCGCTTTCCGCAGCGACGTGCCGTAGGTCACCGAGGGAGTAATACAGTAAACATACTCAAAATGATGTAGGTAACCGTTATTATTCTCAGATGAAGAGGCTTACACAGGACAGGGTAGCGTGGAGAGCTGCATCAAACCAATCTGCGGATTGAAGACCACACCAACACTCCTATCAGCTAACAGTTGCCGTGGAGCTAAGATTCACCTACGCACATAGTTCAGGAGGTATGTGGTGATAAACAACGAAATTCGTGTGATTCTTGAGTTTCTCCCGGCGTATTTGATAATCAAAATATCCACGGGTATACTGCCGGTCTATAGTGTCCAACGGGCACTATAGACCGGCAGTACACCCGTGGATATTTTGATTAACGAAATTCATGAATGGAACTGGCCATCCTGCTGCATTGTTCCACACCTGATCCGAAAGTAATAGAATGATTTCAACAAAAGGGAATAGAATTAATTCAACAACCTACGACACATAGTACAGAAGATGTGTCACAAGCAATCGAAAGTTCCCCATCATACGACGCCTGAGTATCGAGATTATATCCATCCACTATTTCAAAATGACAGTACGTTGCGACTTGCAACAAACTTTACAGCTAATTTCAAACACTTACGAAACTTTTCTCGCTGACGACCTGAGGTAATAATGAAAGGAAACAAGTTCATCACTAATAATGTTTTCGCTGTTCAAGTTGAAAAACCACGGCATCCGGCATTGTTTCACAATTTCTTACTTTTACATTACAAATTCTCGATACACAGAATACATGTATACCACAGACTGCACCTCCGAAATTATATCGTCACCACTCCCTCTTATCCCACAACATATCCGTCCCTCCTCTCTTCTTTAAATCCATTTTATTCGCCTATTCTCCTCCTCCCTCGCTCTTTGATCTTATTTATTGTTATTGCAATCGGGACCTCGATTTGGAATAGAAGTGAAAATCGACGGGTGAATCAATTGGAAACGGGTTATTAAAGAGACGTTCAGAGCTGTTCTATCTGTGCGGTTAGTAGCTTTAATGGCCGTGCTTTTAATGATTGTATTGTACGAACAGGTATGATTATAAATGTAAGCATTGAACAATGTTCCCTGTTTTATGTTAAAAATGACTGGGAAGAGGAAAACCACAAAACCGCACATGTTGACAGCACAGCTTAACATGTTTTTCTCGCAGCGAGCAGAATAGTTATGTTTTTATGTCATGTTTATATCTACTTGAGAGTTTTTGAATTGAAAACAAAATAATTGTAGCATGATCACACTTTGATGATAGAAATTCCATATGAAACAAAACAAACAAATGAGTTGAATGGAAACACAACGTTCAGACAGTCTTTATGTTGCGTTCATTTTTCTTAATTAGGAACCTAATTGAAACACGATTAACAACATTGATACATACCGATAAAATTTTACAATCAGCGACAAATCTGTGTTATAGCTCTGTTGGCTACAGCTGTTGGATCATGGAAATGAAGCAGACCAATCGTGGCATAGCTTGAAATAGCCAATGAAATTTTAGATAGCGACAGTTTGTTCCTAAGCCAACTGATGCATCCGCTGCGTAATCGTCTTCTGGATCGTGTCTGAACGCCAAACGTTCAGTTCTAATCGTCACACGTGGCCGTCTGTTTTGTCGACGATCCAAATTATCTTGTGCGTAAGCTGCAACTGAGCGAGTCGAACTCGACTGTACCCGTTGTTACAGAATCATAACGGATCGCGATTGAGAATTTCTATTCGATTTATCTCCAAGCGCTGTGTACAGTCTTCGTCGCTCTCATTGACCAAACTACGATCACCTAGTAAGCTTGCGTTGCACGTACGCCGACGCAGTGGAGGCACTGTTCTAAAAAAATAAACCACGATCTGTACTTAATTTAACACTCAAAAAACCACGAACTGATAACAATTTTATCTTTGCAACGCTCCAAAGATATGATCAGCACCGATAACATGGCGGTAAGAATAATACAGAGGGGCTTCTAAAGAAACAACGTTTCGTGTTAAATCTGTCTGATTGTTTTACTCTCCCTTTATTCTAACCTCCTTGGCGTATTTGTTCGATCTATTACAGCTTATTTGATCTCTAGGCGAGTAGCGAATGAAAAAGCTGATTGTTGGAGAATCGAGAAAAGATCCCAGCTGGAAGCGTACTTTCAGTTTTTCTCAAATTCTGATATTTTCCGGTAGATTTTCCGAAAATTTTCTTTCATACAAACCTTCTTCTGAGATTTACCAACAGAACAAAGAAAACATCAGCCAAATCGGTGAAGCCATTCTCAAGTGATGCGCTTTCATACATGTGGCAATTCATTTTTATTAATATAGATTACGATATTTAAAGTGAGGTTAAAAACTCATATATAAAAATATATACCAAAACGAATGATGTTGTAATTTATTATATCTTTACTACCAACTTAATTCGTAACATATTTCTAAGACATTTTCCTAATATCCCCTCTACGAATCTGGAAAATTACATTGTTCTACAATAGTTCACTAGATATGACGCCGTAAGTATGTAGCTGCATGAAAACGAAACTGAAATGAATAGAGAGTAGGGTAGAAAGCGATGAACAAAGAAGGAAGGAGATGGACTAACGGAAGAAAGGAATAAATAAATACCCAGGCAAGCCAGTCATACCGGGAATTAACGCTGGTACCATTGACCAATGTAGAGTTAACAGCAGCGTCATATATAGGATGGTCTCACAACTACTCTCACTTGGTCACAATACCCACATAGTACTAGAGCCAGAAAGCCCATGAAATTATCTAATCCTCGACAGCAGTGTTTATCGGAAAGTCAGGTTGAAAACTGAAAATGAGCACGTCTTTATAGCAATAAAAATTAGGTAATATCTAATGAGATAAGAACAGATTAAAGAAAATTGAATAATTATGGTGATGGCACTGATAATAGTGGATGAAATAGGGTCATCGATGCTTTTATAGACAGCCTCTGCCTCACAACAGTAGTGGTGGAAATCTGAGGGAAAGCTTGGAAAATATTTCAGGTACATTTCTTTGTCACGCTCCAGTTTTTGGTGGAGGTTTTAGCAGACTGAGAGACTCCGCTGTTTAAGACAGATGGTAGAAACACAGAAACTATTGAAATTCTTTGAAATATTTTACAGGAATGTTGCGGCGTGTAGTTTATCTTGAGAAGCATCCATCATTCCTATTGTTTTGGCAACATTTTTTACAGCCGGTGCCCTTCCTGCCGCCAACCCCCCTGCCTTGTTTGAGGTAGGAAGGATTGCTAGTTTTGGTCCACCCTGGGTATTTTATTTCCCTAGTACCCACCCGGGGAGGCGTCCGATGGGAGACTAGCAATTCCACTGCTTCCTTTGTCACATCTTTCAACAGCCCATCCATAATCAGAACAAAGAGGTAAGGGCTAAGCACAGACCCTTGGTGTAACCCCCAGTTAAAGTGGGAAGTCGCAGAAATGAGGATGCTGAGGTGGATGTGTGGGGTAACGAGATAAGATAGAAGTAGAAATGTATTTGTTAGAGGAGTTGTGAAAGTGGGACCCATGGAGAAAAAGATACAAGAGAGTAGGCTAAGGTGGTATGGACACTTGAAGAGAAAAGGGAAAGAGTATATCAGAAACAAAGTTGAAGATATAAAAATTGAAGGAGTGAGAAGGCGAGGAAGATCGAAGATGAGGTGGAAGGATAAGAGAGCGGGGGACCTAAGGGAGAAAGGATGGAAGAAGGAAGAAGCAGTGAACAGAGTATTATGGAAGAGAAGGATCCAGAAGAGCAACGCCGACTCTACTTGACGTGGGGCAAGGCTACGATAAAGAAGAAGAAGAAGAAATTACAGCGTGTAGTTAAACAGAGAACCGCCTCGTGGAGAGAACATTTTAGATTTGAAGATGAAAATCAGACCAGATTGTTTCCAGTCGGTTGTTGCAAGACACGGAGTGAGCGATCATGAAAGTGGTACAGCATCACTGAATACGGCCGTAAACAGGAAAACGGATAATGGTTGGAGGATATTTATTTTTAACAGGAGCCACAAGAGATATTTCAGCGTACCCTACAGGTCAACATAAAATTTCGTCTCCATCACAGACAATGTTGACAAAAATGGACGAAGTTCAACGGCAATGTACAATACGCTTTACAGTTATTTACAATTATCAAAGATGAAAAAGACCCACCTTGGTTCAAGAATGGTGTTAGAAAACTGCTATTCACAGACAAACAAAAACTAAACGAGTCAGAATCAGCCTAAGGAAGACTATACGTGATGCGTTCAACGAATTCGAAAGCAATTTTCAATATACCAAGTTAACTGAAAATACATAAAAGTTCTGGTAGTATGTTAAAACACTCAATGGAACGAAACAGTTATGTCTAGACACTACCGTATGTGATTACAATGATATTTTAATAGAGGATACATCTTAAATGGCCGAAATACTAAACTTTTTTCCATTAGCTCTTTCACAGAGGAAGTGACCACTAATTCCTCCTCTAAATCGTCATACGAATGACAGAATGACAGGTGACCAATGAACAAGGGATAGGGAAGCAACTCAAATCGATCAACAGACTTGACGTTTACACAATGTTAAAGAATTTTCTCCCCCGTTCCACCCTCCCCTTCTAGCAGCGGTGTACAGTACGTCTTTAGACATGAGTCATGGAACATATGCCCAAAACTTATAGGCCTACATTTCGGTCTGTTTTAGAATTTTGAACACGTTTCATGCTCGTGTATAATGACATTTGTGAGCGAATATATCTTCTCTGTAGGAATCAACATAAGTTCCGACAGCAACGATCGTGTGAAACCCATCTGCATCTGTTCGTCCGCGTTGACTCAAAAGTAGTAGATACGTATACTGTCGCCTACAAAACAAACTACCAACATATGAAATATCGGGCTAACTATGTAACTGGATTGAAAATTTTCTGGAGAAAAATGACAGAAGTCTTCCAATGTAAATGTAATTTCTGACGTGCTCCAACGTAGTGTTTTCATACTAAAGAACTTTGTGCTGTTCGCAGTACATGTAAATCATCAGTGTATAACGTCAGTAGTTTAATGAGGGCCTTCGCGGATGATGCTTGAATATTGGTCGTCAGTGTTGCGTATGTATAAGGTGTAATTGATAGACGAAACTGAAAGATCCAAAGACGAGCGATATGGCTCGTCACATCTTCCTTTTGTTTCCAGGAAATTGACGTGGAGATGATTATTGAACTCCAGGGGGAGACACTGCAAGAAAGGCTCACTATATCACGGAATACGTTACGAAAGCGTAGCCGCGGCGGATTAGCCGCGCGTACTGGAGCGCCGTATTGCGGTGCGCGCGGCCGTCCGTCGTCGGGGGTTCGAATCCCCCCTCGGGCATGGATGTGTGTGTTGTCCTTAGGTTAGTTTAACTTAGTTTAAGTAGTTTGTAAGTCTAGGGACTGAAGACCAACGTAGTTTGGTCCCATAAGAATTACAAACATTTGAACCTTTTTTTACGAAATCGTAGTTTTCTAGAAGATTCCACCAACATATTACTTCATTCTACGTATATGTCGTGAAAAGACCATGAAGATAAAATCAGATTATAATGAAATAAATCGCAGTTTGCGATCAGTTATGGCTTCACTGTACTAGGTTTAGATGGAACATCAATGTGCGGCGAATGAAAATTTATGCCCGACCGGGATTCGAACCCAGGATCTCCTGCTTACTAGGCAGATTCGTTGCCCACTTCGCCACTGAGGACAAAGTGACCTGCCCGACTGCAGAGGACTCTTCCCTGCACGTCTCCCGCCACACCCAAATTTCCATTTGTCACACTGTTTCTACTACCACCGCCTATTAGATTATAATTCACATAAAGTACAGTCCACACACGGTAACGGTAAGGTATTTTGTTCAGTATAAGATGTGGACGAAGATGTAGCATTACGATTCAGGTGGACGTATGTTGCAATAGTTATCGAGGGCACATTAACGTGAAGAGTTCGATCATACTAGTCCTTGGATTGAAGACCACAGTGGCAATATCAGCATTCACTGAACCTTTGTTAGTGTTCTACAGCTAGAGACGCTAAATGTTATAACAAGCCAGTGTCCCTTGTTGTATACGACAAGACAATACTGCCACTGGTGAATACACTGAGTGAGAGAATGAAGCAGACTATAAGAATGCTACAGAAGATAATAACAATAAACGCAAGCGGACGTGCGAATTTCAAGTTGTCATTGTAAGAAGGAAAATCCTTGGCGGTATCGGAAATCGAACCCAGGTCCTCCTTTGCATAGCCGCTAGCCGTGATGACGGCGTAGATCGGTCACTGCGGACTTGGGCTCGCTTTTGTTCAGTGTTGATCGATAAGTTCTTAGTTCACTTTTTTTCTCACAGAGACCGTCCAGCTCCCTGACCAAACGAGCTGACCTACCACGCCGACAACCACTCTTCTACGGAGGTGGTGCCCTGGTTAAAGTGAACTTGTATTAAGGGTTTCGCATGCATGTAACTCTGTTATTTCTATGCAACCAATTTGTGAATTGCCTGTCGCCAAACAAGAACTGTTACTGCAGATTCAATAGTTCTGGCTTGATATGTAAGCTGATAGTTGTAAACTAGTCGCCAGATAATAAATTACAGCTTTAGGAAAGCTAATGTAAGGATTGTATGACATTCCATAGTGTTTTACTGGCCCTATTTTGTTTTTTTTTTCTTTCCTTTTTATACTGTTATGGCCCACCCAATTTTTGTGACTATATCTATCACCATATGAATAAATTTCGACTTTGGTCATTTGCAATATACATTTCCTTAAAGTGCAATTACTGTAATAATTATTCTGTAATATTTACTTAGAAGATTATTACATTTCTTTTGGTCAATGATATTGTTTTTCCTTGTAATAAGATGTAAAACATTTTCGTGATTATGTATACATATTTGCAGGTTATTTGTAACTTCATTCTAATATATTGTATTAGTATCACTTCACAAATGTTTAATTGCACTGTACAACATTTTTCTGTAAATCTGTAATATTATTAGCATTTATATATTCATGTATTTCGTTTTATTTACAATATTTTGCTATTGACATGTCAAAGACAAATTATGTGACATGCCAAAGATAAATTATATCCAAAGAATACGCATAACCTCCTTGCTGAGGTAGATGTTTCATACCTTTGAGCATAGAGTTGTAATCTTTTTGTTATATAAGCAAGAGATCTGCTCTAGCAGAGGCAGTAGTAAATTGATGTAGGCTTATGCTTTGGAGTTGTTACGTTTTCTCCGTTGGAACTGTGCTATATATGTCTATTTTATGGTAGTTTCTATGTATTTAAGTTGTGAAGTTCAAAAGGGCAACAAACCATGTGTTCCTTTTTGAAGCTTAGAACGTATTTATATGCTAAAATTCCTGATGTCACAAAGAGCCTGGGAGTGATCTTTATTGAATATGTGACAGATTTTTTTCTTTTGATTTTTTTTCTTTTTTTGTTGAAAGTATGTTGCCAACCATAGCAACCCCCAAGAAGTATGAGGCGGTACTCTTTCAATACAGATCATATTATAATGATTTGGTAGGAAAGGCTAAAGCAGTAATGATACGATTAGAGTGATTTGAGCCAGAGCAGTAAAGAAAATTCACTTCCTACTTCTACAAGACGTTTGACAATTTCCGAATGAAGTCTCACGAGGTAAAACATTGACTTTCCATTTCCTTCCTCCCGAAAACTTAGGTGCTATCTTCCTGGGTTTTGCAATTACATATAAAACAAGTACAACCTCCACACTGTAACGTTATGTTGATATATACGGCAGCTGAAATTCTTAAAAGTCAATAAGACAATGAGTAAACTGGATAGGTCACATCTAAGACGAGATTGCCCTGTAGTAAGGTCAACTGAATGTTTACCTCCGGGAAACGGTAGGACAGAAGAAGACATTAGGTGATGGACATCATAGGCGGATCCAAGGGGACGGAGGGGAAGAGTCTTTTTTTTTTTTTTTTTTTTTTTTTTTTTTTTTTTTTTTTAATACAATGCGGAGCTAGCGTGCTATCAGTGCCCTGAGTCTTCAAAACTGTGAGAGTTTTGTTCGACTGGGCGTGGTGTAATAAGGGGTGGCCAGTACTAGAGTCTTTCAGCTGAGCCACAGTTTAGCTGACAGTGAAAAATTCTTTCACCGCCTTCCCGCCCCAGCATGTCGTCCTGGATCCGCCCCTGGCTGGATCACTTGGAGGTCACTAAATAATGAATAGGAAAGTAGAAGACACAGAGGCATGACGGATTACGCTGTCAAAACCTCGGGCAAGACTGACAACCAAATGATGATGACATTCCTCCATACCTCACAGAACTGTGGCCGGCCGCGGTGGCCAAGCGGTCTGCGGCGCGCCAGTCACGGCCTGCATGACCACTACGGTCGGGGGTTCGAATCCCCCCTCGGGCATGGATATTTGTGCCGTCCTTAATATTAGCTAGTTCATAAGTAGTTTGTAAGTTTAGGGACTGATGACCCTTTAGTTAAGTCCCATAAGCTCTACAAACATTTGAACGTTTGAACAGAACTGTGAAACAAAAATGCAGTTAGTGGTAGGCGGCACCGAAAATTACTTAACGAGTTCAAGTGTTTGTAAGTCTATGAGACCAAACTAATGCGGTCATCAGTCCCCAGACTTACAAACTACTTAAACCAAGTAAAACTAAGCTAAGCTCACACACACACACACACACACACACACACACACACACACATACATATGCCCGTTTACTTGAAGATTCAGTAAATCAAAAAAGACAATGGTGGTAGTACAACACTAGTAAATCAGACTGAAATATTCGGACGTTACTTCATGACTGCAGGTTCCCAATAACCGTCAGTAGAGACAGATGAAGACCGCAAAGATAAGCATAATCGCACAATGGTAAGTGATGCTACATTTCATTAATCCACGAAAGAAAGCAGTTAGCGTACACATCTTCTTTTTCTTCTTTCTCTAGGCCATGTTTCCATACATGCAGGGTCGGCTATGTTAAATCCGGATTTGGCGTGTTAATATTTACGAGGCGGCCGCATGCCCTTCCTGCCGCCACCCCATGCCCCCAGGAAGAAATGTGTATCCTAAATGTCTGCGTATAGTGTTATACGTGTGAAAGTGTAAAATGTTACGAATGTTTGCGTATCGTGTAACTGAGACGGAACGTGGGTATCAGCCCGGTATTCCCCTAGGGGGATGTGGAAAACCGCCTAAAAACAACATTCAGGCTGGCCGGCACTCGGCCCTCTTCGTTGATCCACCACGCGGATTCGAACCGGGGCCGGTACGCCTCCCCGTCTCGGAAAGCGGTGCGTTAGACTACACGGCTAACCGAGCGGGTAGTTTGTGTACACATCTTATATACAAAAATGAATGTTTGTGTGTTCGTATTTTATGCGCGGCCAATCGATTTTGATGAAACTTTGTCAACATATAGCTTGCACTTTCGCGATGGTCATAGGCACCATTTAATGTATGTATGACAAATAGTTCAGGAGATATGACGTAATGACCAATGAAATACGCGGAAAAGTGCTGCATCATGCGACGTGTGCTTCTAAACCACCGTACCGATTTCAACCAAATTTTGTACACACATTCCTTCCACGAGGTTACAATTGACGTAGGGGTAAGAACTGCTTAGTTCAGCAGATATGACATCATAAACAATTATGGTTGAAAACCTGTGGCATCATGTGACATACGAATAAAATCTTTATGACATTTTGGATACTTGACCTTCAAAACAAGTGGAAGGTCACTAATACGTAAAATTTTGGATGGTGCTTGATGGAGGATACTTTACATATGGACTTCTGTCAGATTCTATAGTTATATTCCGAGCCTGATGAATTTTTTAAATATGTTTGAACAATTCAGTTTGTCAGTGTAGTATTAATATATTCAGATTACCTACAGTCATGTAAATTAATTAAAGGTACTAAACAGTTAATTTTCAGATTTCGGCGAAGTTTCGAATGAAATAAAATTTCTGAAAATTCTAGCAGCTCTCTCTGGAAGTTACGTTACATTTTTCAGGATGTTACTCATCAAAGAATCATTTAAAACATAAATATTGTTCACACCTTGTGAATTTTATGTAAGCAATTTAAAGTAAGAATTTTTTTTAATATGCTTCAGTGGAAAGCATATTTAATTCAGATTTTAAATGACGGTTTTTTGGCTGTCAGCTTTGATGCATACCAAGCGTACTGAATCATTGGGGTGAAACCACCAACAGACGGAATTTTTTGCTACCAGCTTATGGTTTTAATGCGAATTTGAAAATAAATACATAAATCTCATATATAAAAATTAATGTTTGTTTGTCTTTTTATTCGTATTTTGTACACGGCCATACCGTACATGCGATTGCGATAAAACTTTGTCAACTCATTGATTGCACTCGCGCAAAGGATATAGGTTACAGGTTATAATTAAATCCGTATGGCACATGGTGGAGGGTGCATTACAATAAGTTCAGTCGTTTCTTGCGCCGACACGTCGAAATGGCTGGACGGATATGAATGAAATTTCGAACAGAGGTAGCTTATACCTTTCTGAGGGTACATAACATGTTTGCTATTCCAAAAAATGTTCAAATGTTTGTATAGCTTATGGAACTTAACTACGGGGTCATCAGTCCCTAAACTTACAAACTACTTATGACCTAGCTAACACTAAGGACGGCCCGACCGTAGTGACCGTGCAGACCGTGACTGGCGCGCCTCAGTCCCCTCAGCCACCGCGGCCTGCTTTGCTACTCCTTCATGCTGAATGGGATGGACAGGTTTGAATGAAATTTGGAATGGAGATATCTTATACCCTGCATGATCTACCTATCGGAAGTCACCGTACTGTTCATGGAGGAGGGTACATTACAATGGGTTAATACGTCTGTTTCTATTCACGCTAAAAAAGCTGGACGGATTTGAATAGAATGTGGAATGCAGGCAGCTTATGCCCTGAATTAATGCATGGGATACCTGGGCCACCGTACGATACAAGGCGAAGGGTTCCTTACATCGGCTGGGCGGAATTGAATTAAATGTGGAACGAAGACACCTTATACGCCGAATTAATTCATGGGCTACCTTTCGTAAGCCTCCGTAGACGCATGGCGGAGGGTACTTCACAACAAACATCCAAATTGTTTTCATGAAAGTCAGCATATAAATGTATGTTTTCATGAAGGAGATTTTTATAATCTGCAAGCCAGTGAATTTAGCATGGCGGACGGTACCTTTCGCCGTTGGCACTGTTTGACCAGTCACCATGAAACTTGGCGTATGTATGTTTGTTTTCATACATAGGAGGAAGAGGAGTGGGTGGAAAAGAAAACGGACAGAAGGGAAGGGAGGAGACGGGGGGGGGGGGGAGAGGAGGAGGATAGATGGAAGAGGAGGAGAATAAGAGGGGAGATGATGACAGACAGGATAGGGAGGGGGAGGAGGAAATGGACAGAGAAAGGAACAGGAGGAGCAGGTAAACAGAGAGAGAAGAGATGAGGAGATGGACAGATGGAGAAAATGAGAGGGGAGGGGAGGAGACGTACAGAGAGAGAAGAAAACTGAAGGCGATCAGAGAAAGAAAAGGGAAGAAGAGACGTTCTAACTGAATATTGGAATAAATAACTACTCGGGCGACGCTGGGTTTTCAACTAGTTCGGAATAAAAAAGACCGTTTCAATACACCTAGAGTTTTGTCTTCAGACATAATTTCGAAGACTAGACATTTACGAAGGCTTGGAGGGATAACTTCACTTAGAAGAAGTAAACATGAACTCACTTCAAGAACCTCAAAATGCGATCACTGACGTCAGCAAGAAAAGGTCTCGAACATAATCCTACTTGGATGCATAATGAAGTATATATAATTCTTAGATATAAAGGAAGAAATAGTCAGCTTTAACTCCAAGAAGCTCAAAACGAGGTCAGTGACGTCATCAAGGGAAGTTCACGTAATTTAATCACACGTGGATTCATAATGAACTACAACTAAGCCTTAGATATCATTCCATTTGAAATATTAGAGGCTCACTTAAGCTTCATGAAGCAACTCTTTTCAATAAAGAGCCCATAATTTTTGGCCAGTGTCTGATCCACGCTCTAGGCAGAATGTAGAGGAATCATTGGACTAAACACATCGAAGAGTTGACGGTGTGAAGTAAAGCTTAAAAGATTTGTGTTGAATAACTCTGAATAAATTGTTTAACACATAGCCAAAAATTAACGTCACAAGTAACTAACCTAGTACATCAAATGTAAGGCGCTCTGCTGTCATGCAGAGTAACAAAGACGCTACTGTCGGTGACTACGGCACTATACAATACCAAATTACGCTGCGTAGATATTAGTCCCGTAAAGGATTTAGCTTCATTGGTTCTTTTGTCAGCTTTATACAGTAGCAGCGCTAAGATACCGACTACCAATGTCAACGAAATCGCTAGAGAAGACAGGTGAAGCGAATGACAGGACAGCGACCGTCTCCTTTAATGTATACACCAATGGTCGGATACATCCGTCACGTACTAAAACATTCATGTATGCTGATGACCCAGCTCTCGCAGCTCGAAGTCTGAGACTTGAAAAGCTGGAAAACGTTCTTTTCCTCTCTTTCAGCCTAAATACATGATGACCCAAATACGTTTCATTTGTCCAATAAAGAAGCAACACGGATGATATGATAAGAGCACAAGAGGTCACAAAACATTGGGATATAAACCTGAAACTGGTTGCCCTAATAATGAAGCAAATATCTTTGTTTCACGTAGTAATGGAATCATGCTGTGACTCACAACTTTAAACAATATTCTGCTACCAGGATAGAGAATCCGTTTGCCCCATGTGTCACAAACGAGCACATTCGAGGAAAGTCATTTGCTCTAAATAAGCGGTGTATAGACTTGCTAATACCGCGTGCTGCAAACTCGTCACTGTGGTTACAGAAAGGCCACAAAAAATCCATATAACATACCAGTTGTCATCATTTGCTTTATAAATATTCGTTTTATTTACCTCATAGTCCTCTACCAATGCAAACAAGAGTGGTGTGGCACACAAGAGCTAAGTTCTGCAAGGACTTACTCTCTCCTTAACCCTTAACTCACGAGGTGACTTTTCTGTAATTTTTCTTACGAGGTGTGGTCTGTGGGACCCCATGTCTAAATCATTGTTTAAGGCCTAAATAATTTGATTTTTTTAATTTCTGTTGTGTAAAATTAATTTTTACTACTAATGTCAGCGGTCCGTCTTTCGTTATGGATGGGGAAGGACATCGGCCGAGCCCTTTTAAAAGAAGCATCACAGCATTTGCCTTCAATGATTTAGGGAAATTACGGAAAACTTAAATCTGGATGGCCAGGAGGTGGATTTGAACCAACGACCTCCCGAATGCGGCACCAGTATGTTCCCACTGCTGTAGCCACCTCGACCGATGCTTTAGTTTTTACAGCAACTGAGAACACTTAAACAAGTCCATTGAATGTTGATCGTGTTCCATTTTGAGTTTTGAACTACTTTCAGTACTCTAAAGTGCTTCTCCACCATTACTTTTGTTTATCTGTACATCAATCATTTTATTCCTTTATTAATGATCAATGCCCAATGTTTATATATGTTTCTACCCGTGTGATTGAACTTGTGTGCTCGTATGAATGTGTAAGGTTGCTTTTAATATTGACTGGCAGTCGCACAATGGCTTACAGTCGCCTTTTCGCGCGTTAGGCCTCGTTTACTATAGCTAAAAACGCATGGTTTCGTTATGTCGTCTGCCCTGCCGTCTGCTATGTACCCAGAGACAAGATGGAGAGGTGGCTTGTTCTTAGTGTGGTACCAACATAATCATGGACCAAAGAGGTAACAAAAGAGACCTCTCTGGAACAGTAGTAGAGGGAATTGTCTCCCTCAGGTAGCGAGCGTTGGTAGACTGTAGGCTTTGAACGCACGCTAGCATGCGGTACGGCCAAGTAACGCTCTGCGCGTGGCCTTCAGGGCCACACTTGCTGTGACCTTATTGCGATCTTATTTGTAATCAGGCATTCCTGGGTTGATACTGAGAGTTTTTTTAAGAAATTCTTTCGCTATTCCGGGCGAAGTTTCTTTTATTTTTCAGAACTCGAGTAACTTAGTGCAAATTTACTATTTGTATTTTTAATTGGGTAACATTTTTGTGTTTTGTTTCCTCAAGTTAGAATAAACATGTATGGCTTTCAGCCTTTGTGTAAACTTAGTATGTTTGAATTCCTAGCTGCTTTTCAGTAATGTTTTCGTGTGGTGTCTGTTTCTGCAAGCATGCTAAATTCTCTCTCGAAATTTCTGGATTGATTCAATCTTTCCTATCTTGGTACGACCGATTGCACAACGTGCTTTCGTAACGGTCATTACTTCAGCCTTCAGCCATTCTCTTTATTGATACCAGATGTTTTCTGTTTAATTATCGCATGTGCTTTCCTTTTTTTTTTTTTTTTTTAAATTAATTTCTTTTTGTAAATTCAATGTAATTCACCATGTTTGTACACCACATGGTACTTAAGGATAGTATGCTGCTACCCCCCCTGCACATGAGTTCGTTCGTGTATAGTATACTTTTAAATTGTGCTTGAAGACATCTGCCATCTTGTCGAAACGCCAACAACGCTTCGATCTGCAACTGCCATGAATTGTTCCCAATTCAGTACGTGTTGCAAGCATTATGCCTGTGTCTATGACTGAAGAGTGTGCTTTCTTTATCCCCTGTGTATCTCCAAATATCCTCCCACATTCCCTCCATATTCAGAAAGGGTACAAACCATTTTTCTCCCCACATTTTACCTGTTATTTTTGAATAGATAATAATCTGAAGTATCAAACTCCTGCTTTATAATTTCATGCTCCACATCATGTTTATTTATCTATTCCTTCTTGTATATTATTTTTGTGTTTGTTAAAACGTTGGCTGCTCCCTTACGGAGTAAGCAGTTAGATAAATTTCCGTTGTGCAAGAACTGTGGCCATTCGCAAAGTAACTTGGAGCAGCAGTGAGCGATTTAACTTGCCTTTTCTTATCTCTGCCGGCAGAGATTTTTCAATAAAAAATTTAACAAGCTACTCTCAGCACATTTGATTGTAACAAACCATTTAAGTATTTTATTACAGAAACCGAAAGATCCCTATCACAATTTTTCGTTAGATTCGTGATTGTCTATTTCGGAGACGTCTTGTTTGTCCATTGATCGATCTATGAGGGTTGGAACTTAAATAGTGGCAACACTGCTATGGAGGCATTATGCATTGGAATCTACTATTGTCGCTGACAGCAGTAGTCCACGTTATGGCGATTCACTGCACCATAATTTGTGAACGTGGACTCAACAAAGAACATAACTGTAAAGACTCCAGCGTGAAATTACGCATGGACTACTCACATAATGTCACTCTTGCACGGAAATCGTTCCCTTGCAGTTCCTGGGTCAGTGACAGGCGGTACGGGTGAAACCTGTGGCCACACAGATGTGAGACTGACACCAGCGACTGCAGCAACGGCTCGTAAGCTGACATGAGGATCGTGGTCTAGTGCAACTAAAACAAACACGTCCGTCTCCTCGCTTCTTGCAGGTCTTCGTCTGTTACTACGGCGCATTACCAAGCTGTCTGTTTCCCGAAGTCGTTGTTCGGCACGTAACAACGTAATGGTTGCCAGGGCTCTTCGCCTAGGATATCTCACGCAAACGCCGTGGTTTCTTCAGTGGCATCGTGTCGGCTCTCGACGAGCATCAGCAACAAGTCAACGTACTCTGTATGCCATCGTCACCCGATGTCAGTAACTGTGGTATATTGAGCCCCGGTTGTTTGTGTGGCTCCAACTGTCGGGTATACGGCCGTCTGCGGCGACAGGCGGCAATCTAACAGAGCATAGAGGAAGCTTCTCGCTCCGTGACACCGGCGACGTTACAACTCGGCCGCACCACATTTAAAAGGCGCATTGCATTATGCGCAGCGTTTGTGGTATCTACCCCTGAAACTCTGAAGGGTTGTAGCTCCCAAACTAACAGTTATAGGAATGTAGTTTAAATTGATTTGGACGCAGCTGGTTTCAACGAATCCAATGCGCGATAGAAAAAACTATTGCTCCATTTAAAAAAAAATATATCTTTGTGCTGTAACTCTTTAGAAAATGATACAATAAACTATGTTCATAGCTCCGCAGAAAGTGTAACATTTCTTGTGTTGACCTACAGCATTAAAATTTCCCGTCACCTATTATTTTATAAGTTACAGAGGCAAACACACTTAGTGAAACACCCTATATATATATAAACTAGCTTAAACCCTCGACTCCGCTCGCGTGTTGGTTGATTATGATAGATAATCTATCTTTCAGAAGTGTGCTATGAGACCAAATCATACGTAAAAATGCACTCGTTTCGAAGATTTAAATCACGAAATACAACAATCATGATTGTAATAATATCACAGGTCGATCACTTGATGCAATGGGCGCAACGTCAAATTGATTTTTTTAAACAGATGTATTACAAGAATTTTTTTACTGCTTTATTTATTTAATCTTATATTTTCTTATTCGTATGCTTATCCTTACAGAGAAAGAGCTGAAGAGATTGTAGTACGCATAGACCAAAGATATGGTCTGTGGCATCACGTTTTGCTGTATGTAACCTCCTAGCTATAGAATCGCGAACGTCATCGCTGAGTATCAGTCAGATTTTTTTTTTTTTTTTTTTTTTTTTTTTTTTTTTTTTTAATAATTTGACGACTTTCAACCACCAAGTCTCCCATCCCCTCATAGCTATCGGCATGGAACTGCTATGGTGTACACCGGGAGAGTTCGGACAACAATTACACACAGACCATTCGTTTGCGTTCTGTACGGGAGAGTTCGGACAACAATTACACACAGACCATTCGTTTGCGTTCTGTAGTTTTCGCTGCAGAGCGAAATATGAACGCACACACACACGTAGAAATTTATATACACCGATAACTTTCCATCCCAATACATTCCACCATTTTATCATTATCAACTCTCAAGCAGCAATGCAAGCAATAAAACCATTTTCAAAGAGTAAATATAATTTTCAAAGAGTAATTATTGTTTCGCATTTCGCGTTATCTTCGTCAAATTACTAAATATCTATCAGTGCGCTATGCTATACCTCAGGTATAAATTAGTAACTGTTCAAATAGTTAAGTCTCTGCGTCTTGTCGTTCGGACGTGATAAGCCTACACCGAACAGACATTCATATTAATATATATGTATATACAGATAAATAGCTATCCGATAAAATCGTGCCTAAAGCCTTCCCTGGGTAGACATTAGTAACTGTACAAATTTTTAGCTCCTTATGTTTTGTGGTTCAGACGTGATAAACGTACACCGAACAGACATTCACATTTATGGATATAGATATATACGTTATTTTAATACTGCAGATGCGTTGCATTACAGCGTCTTTGGTCGAGGCGAATAGTCAATCAGCTGATTGTTGGAGAATGTTGAACTTGATCCAAGCTGTAGATAGGAAAATTTCTACTTCCTTTTACCACTTTTAATGGCTAAATCCACACATAATATTTATATTCGTGAAATCTACGACAAATCTTTAGAATTATGTAATTTTCATTGGCCTTCTTGTACGAATAAATTAGTATCACAATTTTCGTGTTAGCGTATTTACATAATGATATATGAAGCGGATTTTTATGAGCTCTCCATTCTAAATAATAATCGATGCTGTTCCTGCTCTGTATTTGACAGGTTCTTGTATGTACTCTTGTGAGGCCAGTAAGTTAATCCTTCACGTATAGCAAACATTTCATTGTCACCATGAGCATGTTACGCCGCCGCGCCGTAAGTAAAATTTAACCCCAGTAGCAAAAAATTGCTGTGTCACCTTAAACCTGTCTTCTGCGAAATAGTCTTATCACGTGCGTATACTGATTTTTTAATGTGTGGAGCAATTTTACTTGGTAAATACCGGAACATTGTGTCATCCCTTCTCCAGTAAATAACATATGCCTTGGCGCCCTTCGCTTGCAGCTTCCGCAGCACGAAATGATTTCCACAGCTTCACCCAATTAAGGCCCTCTTCTTTCTTCAAAATGGAGTTTTCGTAGTAGTAATGACAGCGCATTATAACATGTGCTTACTGTCAGCCATCTTGAAATATGATCAAAAATATGACGACAGTGCGATACCCCGTATTAGCGTCAAGTCAAAGATTTACATCAAAAAAATATTACAAACTTTTGATAATATTTTTATGTCAAAAAGTTTGATCAAAAATTTGACAGTATTACCGGCCTCAGGATACATGACGTTTTTAGTTTCACCACGCGCAATTTTGTTGGAATAGGAAAGCAACACTAGGGGCAGTAACAGTGCTGGCCATCCGGGCACCTCTCTCACGCTACTTGAAGCCCAGGCCAGTCCGCTCGTTTACAGTCATTCGAGCGTTCTTTTCACGCGTTTTTTTTTCTCTTTTGTTTCTATTATTTTTATTTTTTACTGTAGCACTACTTCAAGGATTGAAGACGTCCCATCGTTCACTTGTGCTGGAGCAGCGGCAAATTGCAGTTACGTTCTGTTAATAGCACACCTGTGCATTTTAGTCTCAACAAGAACTTTTGGCCCACTTTAGGTTACAGTAGTAATACTAAAAGTGGGCCTTTGCGATCATCGTTTGACAGCTCGAAATTTAAATGAAAATAACGGCTTAACCATTCATTTGACACCAAAATTGAATAACTGAATTTGTAGAGGAGAAAATTCTCTACAACTTTCCTCTGTTATGTTTTTTTCGTATCTCGTATCGTTTCAGAGATATTTGCAAAAATAACGGCGCTTTTGGGATGTCTGTCTGTCCGTCTGTCTGTCCGTAACGTGTTCCCTGTTTTTAAGACGAACCGTTCAACCGATTAGCACCAAATTTTACAGACCTAATTGTAGGCCGCCAGAGACTAGATCCTCCATTTTTCAAAATTTTCGGACAAAAACCACGGTGTTAACAAAAGAAAAAAAAAGGTTAACAAAAGAAAAAAAAATAATTTTGTAATATAATTGTAATTGCAAACGAACCGTTCATCTGACACGAAAATTGAATAACCTAATTGGTAGAGGGGAAAATTCTCTACAACTTCGCTCTATTATGTTTTTTCTTTTCTTTTTCATGTCTTGCATCGTTGCAGAGATATTTGCAAAAATAACGGCGTTTGACGATGTCTGCCTGGCTGTAAGGTGTTCCCACTCAAACCGTTCAACCGATCGGCACCAAATTGTACAGACAAAATTGTTGGCTACCAGAGATCAGAACACCGCTTTTTGAAATATTTCGGACGAGAAATACGTTAGTAATACCAAAAAAAGCCGTTTGTAATGTAATTTTAATTGCAATTAAACCTTTCATCTGACGCGAAAATTGAATAAACGAATTTGTAGATGAGAAAATTCTCTACAACTTTGTTCCCTTGTGTTTTTTTTTTTTTTTTTTTTTTTTTTTTTTTTTTTTTTTTTTTTCCATATCACGTATCGTTTGAGAGATATTTGCAAAAATAACGGTGTTTTGACACCCTCCATTTAATTAACGAAAAGCAGCCGTTCGCAGATGTCACGTGACATCCTCGCCCAGAACTGTCTCTGGCATACGCCATTTTGCGTTGCATAGTTAATGATTTCCTTATTGTAACTTACACGTTGTCATTTCAAAGCAATGGCGCGTTGAAGAATTAACAAATCCACGTCGTTATTCGTACGGTAAATGATAATCTAGTGTCTACAAATGCCATATTAGCATCAGTTAACAACGGCCATAAATAGTATGAGATTAAGGAACGCAACTTCTAATTGTTAGCCATAGCGAAGTGGGCCATGCGTTAGACTGTGCTGATGAAGATCAGTGGTTCGGAACCCGACACTACCTATCTTTCCCTAAAAGAGTTACAGACGCTCTTATTAATCAATTTTTTATTATTTAGATTACTATTTTGGTCCAAAATGTTTGCAAAAACTTATAAAACTACAAATCTAAAGTGGGCCGTAAAACACGTCAGTGCGATTTTTTCTTTTTCAGCTTTCATTTCCCGGTTTTCTGAACCAGAAATCTTTTTCATAATCGTTTCCCTCTCTTCGGGCATGATTTAAAAATGTGGCAAATTATGATGTAGACATAATATTCCCTCTGGTAGATCTATGGTTCGCGGTCGTTCGTTCAATTTGTTCGTGGATTGGTTAGCTCAGCTTTTTTATTATAGAGAGCGTTCAGCCATCTGACCGGACGCGCTGAGTCACAGCGCCCGGCACCGCTAGACGAATGCATCACTAGCGGTTAAGGCGCCTCGGAATAGTCTAAGCACGATTTCCTTCACGTCACAAACTTTAATTTAGCTTCTGTGTTCCGTAGAACATAGCGGCATAGCACCTCAGCAATGGACATATTGGAACATTCCTGTTTTAAGGTGATAAACATCAATGTAAATACAAATATACAATCCCTGAGACGGATTTTCGTCTCAAATATGTCAAAGACATTAATGATAAATCTGAAGCACAAAATAAAAATTTTGTGATACGCCCGGGAATCGAAACCGGACCTCCATGCTTACTGGTCAGACGTCTTACCGCTGAACTAAAGTGTGTTAGGTCTGCCTAATAAGCATAGAGGTCTGGATTCAATTCCTGGTCGCATCACAAATTTTAATTCAATGCTTTAGATTTATCATGAACGTCTTTGACATATTCGAGACGAAAATCCGTCTCAGTGATTGTATGCTTGTATTTACATTGATATTTATAGCACGTTAAAACAGGAATGTTGCAATATGTCCATTGCCGAGGTGCTATTCCGATCCATGGAGAGCCTAGGCAGTAGTGACAAAGTTCTATACAACACAGAAGCTGAATTAAAATTTGTGACGTGAAGGAAATCGTGCTTAGACTATTTCGAGGTGCCTTAATGGCTAGTGGTGCGGTGGGCTAGCGATACGACGTCTCCCTGGTAAGCATGGAAGTCCGGGATCGATTCCCGGTCGCCTTACAAATTTTGGTTCAGTGCTTCAGATTTATCATTAATGGCTCATTATCGGTCGCCGCGAAAGTCGAAAGTATGTCAGAGCCCCAGTATGGTGAACGTTATGGTGATTTTCGTGTACGGCTGTGATGGAATTATCCTAAGGAATTACGTTCCTCCATAGCAGACCGTTTTTGGAGCATCACCTGCGACCAGCTTTGAGAAAGAAGCGGCAACTCTTTCTGCGCAACCCACCTACAATTTTCCACGACAATGCGCGGGCGCATACAGCGCAAGCTGTGGCTGCTCTGTTCGGTAGATGGGACTGTGAAGTACTGTACCATCCACCATAGCCCCGGACTTAAGTCCTTATAACTTTGAATTGATTCCGAAAATGAAGGAATCACTTCGTAGCATTCGCTTCAGAACTGCTCCAGAGATTCGACTGGGAGCAAATCGCTCTATTCGCATGATCAACAGGCGCTGCTAACGGTATACTACGTCTTCCACATCGCTGGCAACGGTTTATACGCAGCGCTGATGACTACTTTGGAGAACATGTAACGCTTTTTAATCGGTTGTGAATAAATAATTTCCACTATTTAAGTTCCAATCATATTTAGTTTAAATGGAACCATTTAGAGTAGGAGGAGATGTAGAACACTACTGCATGACGTGGAAGTTTTTTGCTAATTTTATTGTTTATAATCATCTTTTGATGTTGCTGCTCTTCTTTCTTCCGTGCTTGCTTGGGTAAATAGCAAGGATTTTCCGTCGTATGCAAGACACCCGATTTTAATTATTTTTCCCAAACATGTTTCAGCACTTTCGTGCTATCATCAGTGGGATGGTTTATTTATTTATTTATTTTTACATTAGGCTACGTAAAACTCATTAAGTAGTCTACTTATTTGTTGTTTTGGTAATAGTATTTACAAACTTGTCATGATTCTTTTCCTTCTCTTTAGATTCTGGTTGTTGCTGTTTCTTTTGTAACAACCAGTATCTAAAGAGAAGGAAAAGAATCATGACAAGTTTGTAAATACTATTAACAAAATAACAAATAAGTAGGCTACTTAATGAGTTTTACATAGGCTAATGTAAAAGAACAAAAATAAACCACCCCACTGACGATAGCACCAAATGTGCTGAAACAAGATTGGGAAAAATATTTAAAATAAGGTGTCTTGCATACGGCGGAAAATCCGCACCATTCTTTGTTTATCTCCTAAACTATGCGACGTATGTGGTTCTTGCCCCCATAGCGATTGTCGTCTGAAAGCAAGGAATATCTGTACCTAGTTGAAATCGGTCGATTGATTTAGGAGAGCCGACCGCGGTGGCCGAGCGTACTGCGGCGTACCAGTCACAGTCTACACGGCCACTTCGGTCGGCGGTTCGAAACCCCCTCGGGCATGGATATTTGTGCCGTCCTTAGTATCAGCTAGTTCATAAGTAGTTTGAAAGTGTAGGGACTGATGACCCTGTAGTTAAGTCCCATAAGCTCTACAAACATTTGAACATTTTTCATTTAGGAGATGCACAACACACACACACACACACACACAAAGGCGCGCGCGCACAGACACATACATACATTTTATAGGATGTATAGCTTCCGTTATAGGAAAGATAAGAATCTACTTGAGCCAAAATGTACTGGAAAATGTATAAATTGTGCCTCCAGGCACTGAGGCAGTTTATACGGTTTGTACAAGCATGCTCGCCAGGATTGCTCCGATTTCCCACAGTTTACTAAATGAAAGACACCATTAAACTGACTCAAATAACCGTATGTTCCTACGCAATACGACGGAACATTCGTAGCTCGTAAAAATGCGCAATCTGGCATCGGCTCAGACGCCGTCTGGCACACGAGGGGCTGATCACGTATTCCGTAAACAACACGTGTCCGCGAAGAAGGCCGGTCGCGGCGTACGACGACGCGCCGCCGGCTCATCCACTTTCAGTGGCCATTAGGAGGCGTGCGAAACCTCATTTCGAGCGGCCGGATCTTACGTAAGCGGTCAGGCGCCGCGCCGCGCTATACGGCCGCTAAGTGATGACGCCTGCCACGGAAAGCGAAACCGAATGCAGAACGCCGCGCCGCATCTGTCTAGATGCATATCTAGCGGAGGTGGGGGAGCGGCCTCCCGCATACAGCAGGCAGCCGATTAACGGCTGCAGTCGCGACTGCGCCACACTTTCTGCTGCTCTGCTCTCAGCAACACGCGGCCGTTTTGCCTCTAATGGGGGCACTCGTCGTAAATGGCTCCCTTGCTGGTCGGTACCTACGATATTTTAAAGAAACAGAGCATATTAAGTTCTGGAGTCCTCGCTGCGGGTGGCCTATCCGCCGGCTTACAGGGACCAAGCCCCTACCTCGCCGTAGCGAAGAAGCGAGGCTACTATCCCCCAATTGAAGCGGGTACCTTATAATGTGTTAATATGGTTGCTACTCCTTCATGCTGAAAGGGATGGACAGTTTTGAAGTATGGGATGGAGGTATCTTATACTCTGAATTAACGTATGAGCTACCTTTAGGAAGCTACCGTACGGAGCATGGCGGAGGGTACCTTACAGTGGGTTAACACGTTTGTTTCTTTTCGCGCTGAAACGTCTTGACAGAATTGAATGAAATTTGGAATGAAGATAGCTTAACTGCGAAATGATAGATGGGATACCTTTCGTAAGGCTCCGTAGGTGCATGGCGGAGTGTACTTTACTACAAACATCCAAACTGTTTATCTGGTCACAAAGAACGTCAGCACATAAATGGACGTTTTCATGAAGGAGATTTTTATAATCTGTGAGCCAGTGTATTTAGCATGGCGGAGGGTACCTTGCGACTTTGACAGCGTTTGACCAGTCACGATGAAACTTGGAGCATATATGTATGTTGTCGTATCTGTAGGAGGTGGAAGAGAAGACGCACAGAAATGGGAGGGAGGATATGGACACGGAGAGATGGTATAGGAGAAAAGCAGATAGAAAGGAGGAGAATGAGAGAGGGGAGACGGTAGCAGACGGGTGGAAGTAGATGAGCAGAGAGAGAGAGAGAGAGAGAGAGAGAGAGAGAGAGAGAGAGAGAGAGAGAGAGAGAGAGCGAGAGAGAGGGGGGATGAGGAGATGGACAGAGGGAGAGGGGAAGAGAAAGTGTAAAGAGAGAGAAAAGGGGAATCAGAAATCGAGTATAAATAACTACCCGGGCGACGCCGGGTTGTCAGCTAGTATGCAATAAATAACATTTATTCACACTGTGTTATGCGATCACAGGTAGTAGTAGATGCGTCAAAATGATATAAGAGGGCGAAATATAGAAAATAATGGTGTAGGGGATAAGTATTGGTATGATCAGTTGTTGAAACTAATCCCCTATTCCAATAATGATTCGGCCGCAGTTGGTGAAATTGAATGGAAAGCCCTATCACCAATCTTACGGTATTATTATGAAAATAAATATGAATCTCTTATGTCAATTGGCCAAAGTTTGATACAAAAACATTTGGTTTCAGTCCTAGGTAATTTCCTATCACAAGGGATAGCTGGGATTCCTAATCCTAATGAATAAGAAATCGGAGGATTCAACACTCTATATAGTAATTTAATTATACTAAAAATACGGTGCACGAAATTCAAGAATGAATGATGATACAAAAGTAATGAATCTCTAACAAGGATGGCACCACCTCTACCTATTATAAAAAGTCGTTGATACTCAGTACGTCTTAATTGTTTTAAAATAAATTAAAAATCGCTATCCGCCTCTGAAAAGAATGCAACCAGAAGCTCAAGAATACAGCCAACTAGTGGAAGGTACATTTATCTTTAACTGCGCTATAGCAAATGCAATGCTCGTATATCACCAATTCCCAATTAACCCGTTGTGCTGCTCTCATAAGACGAACGGCGTCTGGCCATCATGGATGGATCAGCACGAAGTGAAGCTGAAGCTGTGAGACGACGGCTACACAGTGAACGAACTACTTCATTCATAAAACTCCTAAGTTGAAGTCACTCAACTGTCAACGGCGAACAAGAGGTTCTCGCAAGCTGCTTGCCTCTCTGACCAGGAGCAGAAGAGAATTTCAATTGTAAGCTTGTAAATGAGTGCTTCGAACTATCCTGTCACCCTCTTATATCATTTTAAGTATTTTGACACATCTACTACTGCCTGTGGTCTTATAACACAGTGCGAATAAATGTTATTTATTGCATATAATCAACACCATTGCTTCTAGAAGTCACACCTTTCAGATAATTTTATTCTTTTATTATTTATAAATGTCATTTTATTTTAATAGCCCCCTTTTATTATACCATTCATTAGGCCTTATTATATTACTTCAACGCTGATGGTTGGCTTATTAGTATTTCTTGTTCTTTGTATTTTATAACGGTATAAGTATAAAATGATGTTATAGATACAACACTGATTTGTAACTTTATTTGTATAGAGTCTGAAGATGGTATTAATGTAATGCCGAAACCGGTCGTTAAATAAAACATGTAAACTTCACGACTGTTGGTGGCTGCATTAATAATTTGGAATTAAAACTAGACTAGCCGCAGTTCCATTTCTATTATAACATGGAACTACATATAAATTGTACTTTTATCTGTAAGCTGACGGTGCTCCAGTATTACAGAGTAAAGGTTGCAAGTAGCCACTCGCCGATTCATATACACCAAAAAACCGTGATGTTTTGCTAGCAAAGGGGCCCAAACATTTGAAAAATTTTTGACAGTGGGGTAGAAGGCGATGAACAAAGGAGTAAGAGTGAAATACGAGGCGTGTTTTTCTTTAAAGTAAGTACCGTTTTACCACACCGCAACCGCAGCGCTGCGATCGGGGTTCTGCGCATGTGCACTGGGTACCTACGTCAGTTGTCTACGCACTGACGCCATTACAGTCTGATTCTTCCTTGTTTACATTGTGTACTGAGTGTTTAAGATGCCTCCGATAATCGTGAGTCCCGACGACTGTGAACTACGGGCTGTTATAAGTTCTCTTAGTGCTAAAGGCCTAAAAGCGACCGATATTCATCGTGAGATCTGTGCAGCTTACGGAGGAAGCATTATTAGTGATGGAATTGTAAGAAAGTGGGTGAGAACTTTTAAAGATGGCCCCACGAATGTGCATGATGAGCAACGGAGTGGGTGTCCTTTGGTCATTAAAGAATGTTTGGTACAGGAAGTGGACAATAAGTTGAGAGAAAACAGACGCTTTACGATTTCCTCCTTGCAGGATGACTTTTTTAATGTTTCTCGACGATGACGAAGTCAAAACAGTCGTGATGCAGTGGTTAACAATCAGGCGGCTTCTGTCAGAAGGGTATCCAAAATCTGGTACAACGGTGTGACAAGTGCCTCAATATTGACTGAAATTACGAAGAAAAGTAGATTAAGGTACAGGTTTTCATGTAAAAATTAAACTATTGAGATATCTTAGCACGTCTCTTTTTAATTTCAAAACGGTACTTTAAAAAAACCGTGTACATATATACTATACAAGTTTATCGCCAGTATAAACTAAATGTCTGTCTGCTTTTGACTATTGCAGTGCATCTCACTCCCGCCGAAAATCAAATGACATTCATTGGCCACGTTACTAAACATTTGTTGACGCAATTAACAGAGCCACTTATGTATTATCAGTTAGAGTTCACACTTAATTTAAAAATAATGCCACTCGTTTCCCCCTCGCATATTTAATGTACGAGGTCAACTTCTGGTGACTTATCAAATGTTGAAGACTTTTATTTTGTATAAATGGTGTAGTATACTTAGCTGGCAAGTGCCTGATGTCCCACACTCATGGCCAGAGAACCCGCGCCGTGAGACACCGATTTCCTGTTGTGAGGCCGCCTCGTTATCTCGCATCCGTCGCTCGCTGGCAGAGAGCTTCAATTTCCGGAGTCTGCCTCGCGGGACCTTGTCAGGTTTCCATTCGTCCCGCCGGCCCGGGAGCACCGAAGCGAAGTTAACTACGTAGTGTTTCACTCGTTTGAGCGAAGGCTCTGTTAAATTTACAAGCGTTGTGAATCTAAGTGTCCATCTTTGATTACATTCGCTTCTAAGCAAGATTTTTTATAAGCGTACGTAATTATGACATAAAAGCATAGTATTACAGAGGGTTTATCAACGTCATAATTTGACATCAAGACGAATTTTCAAAAAACTTTCTTAAGATTGTATGTCTTTCGTAATATCATTAACCATTCAATCTCCTTTATATAGTCGACCGTACATCCAGAAGGAAGTTCGTTATCCACCTTTTCACTGATAAAATTCCCCTCGCAATACCAAGAGAGAAGAATATGCCCCAGATCGGGATAGAATAGTTGCGTGTGGCTAGAGTTATTTAGGGAAATCGCTGAAAAGCTGTATGTGTATGGCCGGATACGAACCATCGTCCTCCCAAATGCGAGTCCAGACCGCCACCACTGCGCCAACGCGCTCGGTAATTGACAACGGTTGTCTGTGACTGTGAACAGCAGATGACAAGAAAAGCTGGTCTCTGACACACCGCAAACGTTTACTTATCTGCAGCTGGACAGAGTGTTTTGAGTTCGTGCCTTTAGCGCATGCAGGACTGCGCACAAGATCCCGCTGACATTGAGTACCTTATTGGTGGAACGCCGTGGGGCCTCCACGTGTGTCTTCTGGAGGAGGTCGTTACTACTCTTCCCTTTCATTTAATACTGGAGGCATGGAGTTCAAGGGCGAATACCTAGTAGATGCATGCCTAACGACTATAAAGCTATGCATGACTAATATGCCTGTCTGTGCAAATAACACTGCCACTTCTGTGCTTGTGAGCTGGAATATTGCTCCCTCATTCCCACGTCACTGCGAATTTTTCAACAGGTGTTCCTCCCACTCCTTGTCTCTCTTTCTTGGCGCCCTTCCTCCCCTCCCTTCCTCTTTCGTTGGTTAGGAGGCACGTAACTTGTCTTACAAGGAGATCTTGTGGATATTGGATTTGTGTAATTTTTTAAGAAATATTTATAGTGTGTGAAGTTCTGACGTCAAATGGTAAACAGCAAAAGTCATTCGGCGCAATTCTTAAAACATTTCGAGGGAATCGACTTGATGTTTTTGAAGCATATTTAAACACATATTATGGTGCCAATTGTCCCAAATGTTCGCAAAGTTCATTTGGTAGCGTTGTAGATTGTTCATCAAGGACCAATAGGTTCGCTCGTTTGAATCCCGCGGTAACGATATATATATACAGGGTGTTCCAGTAAGTGTGTTTGCATCTGTAACATAGTTTATTGCATCATTTTCCAAAGAGTTACAGAACAAAGATATAATTTTGAAATGGAACAATAGTTTTTTCTATCGTGCATTGGATTCGTTGAAACCAGCTGCCTCCAAATCAATTTAAACTACATTCAGATCACTGTTAGTTTGGGAGCTACAACCCTTCAAAGTTTCACGGGCAGATACAAGAAACGCTGCGCATAATGCAATGCGCCTTCTAAATGTGGTGCGGCCGAGTTGTAACGTCGCAGGTGTCACGGAGCGAGAAGCTTCCTCGATGCGCTGTTAGACTGCCGACTGTCGCCGCACACGGCCGTATACCCGACAGTTGGAGCCACACAAACAACCGGGGCTCAATATACCACAGTTACTGACATCGGATGATGATGGCATACACGAACAACGAGTACGTTGACATGTTGCTGATGCTCGGCGAGTGCCGACATGATGCCAATGAAGCAGCCACGGCGTATGCCGTGACATATCCTAGGCGAAGAGCCCGGGCAGCCATTACGTTCTTACGTGCCGAACAACGACTTCGGGAAACAGGCAGCTTGGTAATGCGCCGCAGTAACAGACGAAGACCTGCAAGAAGTGAGGAGACGGGGGTGTTTGCTTTAGCTGCACTACACCACGATCCTCATGTCAGCTTACAAGCCGTTGCTGCAGTTGCTGGTGTCAGTCTCACATCTGTGTGGCCACATGTTTCATCGCCTGTCACTGACCCAGGAGCTGAGTGTTATGTTCTCTGATGAGTCCACGTTCACAAATTATGGTGCAGTGAATCGCCATAACATGCACTACTGGGCCGCAGACAATCTTCGGTAGGTACGACCTGTTGACCGTCAACTTAGGTGGTCTATTATCGTGTGGTGTGGAATCCTTGGGGATGAAATCATCTGTCCACACTACTCCCCAGGTACACTGATAGGTGAGTTATATCGCGCTTTTATAGCCGACAGTTTGGGTGGTATCGTTGAACATGTGTGTCTACACACGAGAGTCCATTTGTGGATGCAGCACGATGGTCATACAGCCCATTCTGCGCGTGCACTTGTGGAATAACTAAACAACAGTTTTGCAGGAAGATGGTTGGGGCACCATGGCCTGCAAGGTCACCCGAATTAACATCAGTAGAATTCTTTTTGTGGGGATATCTAAACGATCGTGTTTATGTCACTGAGCCCACATCCCCAGATGATCTAAAACGGCGCATCGAGGACGCATGTCGCTCCGTCACACCGGCGATGTTACATCTCGTCCGCAGATCCGTTCGACGGCGCATTGCATTATGCATTGAGGAACATGGACACACATTTGAACATCTCATGTAAATCAACTTCCCACCGCTATAACATCCATCACCCACCACACAGCCATGTATTATGTACAGCGTGTGGTATCTGCCCCTGAAACTTTGAAGGGTTGTAGCTCCCAAACTAACAGTGATAGGAATGTAGTTTAAATTGATTTGGACATAGCTGGTTTCAACGAATCCAATGCACGGTAGAAAAACCTATTGTTCCATTTAAAAAATTATATCTTTGTGCTGTAACTCTGTGGAAAATTATACAATAATCTATGTTCATAGCTCCGCAGAAAGTGTAACATTTCTTGTGTTGACCTATCGCATTAAAATTTCCCGTCACCTATTATTTTATAAGTTACAGAGGCAAACAGACTTAGTGAAACACCATTGATATATAATTATTTTAAACCCATAAGATAGTTTACATTTTTTGTCGTTCGTTTTCTCCACAAACATACATATCAATTTACCGACTCTGGACCATGTGACGTATAATTCACCTTATAGCGATGCTCGTCTCAATTGTTTGTCAAGATTTGGTGATTTTAAGATTAGCCGCAAGTCGGGTTAAATTTCATTATACGCGTCCAGCGGACCGCGCGGCCGGATTTAGGTTGGTAACACAAGGACAAAATTTTATTATTGGAGCACGTTACGCCGTGTCGTAACAAAAGCAGTTGGCATTACGAACACGACTAACAAGAAAAGTAAAGCAACCTATAATAATTTAATTTTCTTTACATTACGTAAAAGGGGTTGGCAAGCAGCACTATAACAGGCGGAAATCTATCTACTTATTCTCTGTTAAATATTTTTCCTTTTAAATTGTAGTTACTATTGTAATACATTAGTAGAAAATTTCGCCTATCATTATTTTTGAATTAAACTGTTAATTTTAAAATAAAATTACTTTACATGCATAAACTGTTAAGTTTATATTTTATTTTTATTATTGTTTTACCAGAATTCTCGCGTCTTCATGGCTCGCACAATGGTGCCTAACAGTGGTACGAACCTACAATTACTAAACTAAAGAATTACTGAAAAGAATCATTTATAAAAAATGAAAAATGGATATTTAGGTATGAAATAATAGTCAACATTCGTTTTTGTGAATTCTAAATATTAGTATTTTATTAGAAAAAATAAAAATAATTTTTGCTCACTACAACACTTACATAATTGAGAGCAGCCAACAAAAATGCCTCGGATCTCATACACGACCAAACAAAAAAGAACAAAAGGTTTTCATCGCTCATCGTTCTCATTCCTTGCCAGGAAAAGATAATAGAATGGGAACACAAAGGTCAGTGTTGAGAAACGAGAATGATAGCGGAACAAAGAGTAACACCACTGTCTATGACTTACGTATGTAATCGGCGGTTTAATATTATAACCTTAGTAAAAATCTACAGTTTTCTACTTTCTTTTCATCTATTACTCATCAGATATGCCCGTCACCTACTTCCCCATTATCTACTTCCTTCTCCCTCTATCTAATCTCCGGCTTCTGTTCATCACTCCCTTTCCTTTCATCTATCTTTCATCCCCTCCTTCCTCTATGTCCGTACCGTTCTTCGCGCGTCATACGTATAGAAAATGAAGAATTTAAAAATTAGGGAATTGCCTCAAATTATGTGTTATCTGCTGGAAACTACCACAAAGTTATTGTTACATAAAAATAAATGAAATAACGACGCCCATTAACAACGTATGGTTTAGAATTCCTTTGTGTGATGTTCTGATTTCCACTGCCAATATCATGATCGATCATACTAAAAATTAACGGTTAAACATGAATGTACCTAAAATGCGTTTCCACAAATAGGTGATGTTTTAGTGTCGCATTTTTACCGTAACATCTGACCGGTACGCAAGGCAGAAGTTGGTACCACTTCAATTTTCGACGGTCACTTATTTGGCAGTTGGATAATTTAAAGCGTGATCAGAGGTATAGATATGAAAACATCTGCTTCACTATGCCTCTCTTAATGGCTGCGTAAACACACGATTTTTCTTTTGCACGCATTTATGGCAAAGCGCCTTTTAAATTATATGTTTCATTTGCCTCCTCGTATAATTATAATGGAAAATCGATACGTCATTTTTCATGTTGATGTATTTGTATAATTATTTAGGTAAAATTTCACTTAACGGCAGAGGCTGATGTTGCCAAAATCTCTTGACTACTCTTTGAAAACTCAAGTTACATATAATGAGGCTAATAAGCTTCCGTATTTACCACGCAATATTACATTAGCGCCGACTGCCGCAGCTGCCGTAAATAAAATCAAACCTTTTCTAAGCAATTCTACGATGGTAAACATCCATCTTTCGTCGGTGTAGTTTTGGAAGAGCACATTCTATTTACTGTATATTGTTACAGGCTACTTGAATTGCAATATTAGGAAGCATCAGATTCTCGAGCGTTACTCGGGAATGTTGTTTTCTGCAACACAGTGGTAATTGGAAGGAGATTCTTATCAGATTGAATATTTTGAATGAATCTTTTTCTTCACCATAAAATAACGATTTAATGTAGATGCTACTCTGTCGTTAATACGTTCCTGTACGAACCACTGTCCAGTCAACATATCAATTATCCTTGTAAACTGAACATTTCGTTGCCAACATTACTACTACACGCTACTGACACCGTAAATGAAATTTAACCGAGCAACAAATCACACAAGCTGAGGGGAACATTCTTTTGTGTTTACAATTTAACAGATAATTAAGTCTGTGCTTGCTCTCTGGCTGATAGGTTCTTGTATGTACTTCTGTCCTGAGAGTAATGTAATGATCCTCATAAAACGAACATTCGTTGCCAACATCATAAACTACACCGCCGCCTTAGGTAAAATTTTATCATAGCCTCAAAACTCTAAAGGTGACAAAATTATATATGTTTATCCGTATTACACAACTTTTCATGACATTATTTGATTTCATTTGTAAGTGTCAAAATTTTGCCAAATAGTCAATATAGGACTCTTGTTAAAACTAAGAATGTTTCAGTTTACATCATTCAATTCACGTAATTAGGTAGTTTCCTCTTGCCTCTGCACATTTAAAAAAATATTTAAATCTGATTTTAAATTATCATAATTTACTTTGGGCCACAATGGACTTTCCATACAGAAAACTTTATCTATATAAAAGCGAAAGGACACTCATTCATACACTCACTCACTGACTAAATACGAAATCTCGAAAACCACCTATGAAGCTGAAATTTGGCAGGAATGTAGTTTATAGGTAGTAGACGTCAGCTAAGAAACCAATTTTGCGATAGGGCCGAGAGTTCAGGAGATGTGACGTCATAGACAATGAAAACTGCCCCGTCTTGCGGCACGTGATAGTGTGACTTTATCAGTCCACTATTTGAGAAGGAGAGCACTAAGCGACTTGCAACAAACTTTAAACATAAATTCAAACCTTTAGGAAACTTTTTCTTGCTGACAACCATAGCAAAATCATGTAAGGACAAAAGATTCTCGCTTACTACTTTTCCGATGCTCACGGAGTAAAACTACGGCGTTCGGTATAACGTTGAAATTTATAATTTCTACACTACTTATTGTACCTGCAGGAAATTTTACAAACAGTATACACATAGTTGAATATACCTTCTAAACTGTATCACAGTGCGACACGTACTTCATAAGATACGAGCACATAAACAGTAACGTTCATGGAAAACCGCCACATCACGCACCAAGTTTTAATCTATTACTTCTTTACTACTAAATACATTCTCAGCACATTTTTCAGACAAAGAGCACTTATACAAATGAATATATACCTGAAAAATTATACTATTGTACAACATGTAACTTAGTAAATATGAGATCATATATACTGCGATGGGTAAAAACTTTTCAAATCAGGCATCACTAAGCCACTCCTGTATTCCAGTGAGCTTAAGGAAATTCCTGAAAGATGAAAGTTCTGTTGAAAACTTTGAAGCAACTTTGAACTGTGAAGTGCATACCGCTGTAGGAAGAAGCAATAGATATCTATGGAGCTACAAAGAAAGGAACAGAATGAGTCAGAGTACATCCGACGAATACCCAATATTTCCGACAGATCTAGCATTTAACTTTAAGAGACTGCAGTTTGCAGTGGGACTTGCATTTCCTATTGTGATTAATAAATCACAAGGCAATCTACTCAATACTGTGGAGTGTTTTTGAAATCTCCATGTTTCTCACATGGAAAGCTTTATATCGCTTGCTCAGGTATGGGCTCTTCACAGAAAATATTCATATTATATCCTGGGTAAGTCACAAGAAATATTGTTTATAGTAAGGAAGGAAGGTATATTAGTGTTGAACGTCCCGTCGTCAACGTGGACATTAAACGCGGAGCTTCCGCTCGGATTGTTTGGGTAAGAATGGGAAACGAAATCGTAATTTGAAGTTTTGTGTATACTATGCTTATAAGTATGGCGTAGTACAACAAATCTCCACGAGTACGATACGAAATTTCATGGGGTTTAATAGGTGAACTGAGAGTACCTTAGGGCAACATATAAGCTTCATTTCATAAAAATTGGATCAGGGGAAGAAAAGATATCGTAATTTGTAGATTCTGGTGTATGCTTCGCTTGAATTGCAGCGTAGTATAGCAAAGATCCGATAGAGGCGCTGTTACTTACATAGTACACGAAATAACAAATAAATGGCTATGCTGCGTTTTTTATTCACATAACTAAGGTATATACACTGAAACAAAGGCTACGATTTTCCTTATGGCAATGGTGTAGTGAACCGATGTTGACTCCTTTTTGTAAAATCAGTTACGTACAATGAGGGGAATAATGCTTTGTGTTGTTAATGAAATAAATAATTAATTTTGTTTCAATCAGTAAACACCATCTTCCGCCTATCACGGCAACCTGTAGGCGAACACCAGGATAAGGTTCCTGAACCTCATCGTGGTGGATGCTTCAGCACCAAATCCTGCGAGAAGTTGCTGAGTAACCGCTGCCTGGTATCTCCGAGACGTCGCCTGTGTACACGAGCCGCAGCCGCCGCCACTGATTGGGCCAACGAGTGGACACCACCCGCCGCCGCCGCCGCCGCCGCCGCCCCGACCTGGTGCCACTGTCGCCGCGCACCACTGTCGTTCCTGGGACCCATCGCCGTCGACGCCGCTGACGCCACCACAGCATCACCATCATCTTCTGCGTCGCACCGAGATCTTCAGTGTGGTAACACCATCAATCAACCCCCATCTACAACCACATCAGTTCATTAAACATCCCCACCCCAGCTTCCACCACCACTACCTGAAGTGTCCCTTCCCTCCCCCAATCAACAGTTCTTTTGTCCACCCTATTGTCCTTCACCTCCGCACTCCAAGTCCCTTCTCCTCCCACAGTCTACACACCACTTACGTCGCTCCTTGAATTCCCCAATCTCACCCCCGCTCGCGTTGAACATCGCAGAGTCACGGTGGCTGACACCCCACAATCGCCCCCGCCGTTCCTTCTACCCCCACAACAACCTAAATTCATCCCCCTAGAACCTGTCTCCCTTTACTTCGCCCCTTCCTCTGCTTCCACCTCTGCCTCCTCCTCCACCGGCGCCAAGCCAAAGAAACCATCAAAATGTGGGAGTGCGGACCATACCCCAACCTCGACCAAGAAAGCTCCTCCCCCCTCCACCCCCTCCACCTCCTTCTGACCCTATGAACACTGCCTCCATATCCTCCAACACACAACCCTACACACTCCTACGTCCTCCCCCACACCAACCCACATTTCCTGGATAACAGAATCCTCTTCCTTGAGATCCTCAAATACTAACCCAACGTCCCGCTTGCACATATCTTCCCACGCAGAAACTGTCCTTCGTAAATCCACAGCCCCACCCTACACACTGATATCCTACAACACCTTCCCAGAATCCACTTCAGTCCTAATGTCACCCTCACTCCTTATTATACCGCCTCCACAGCCCGTCAACCATCTCCTTCCCGCCGATCACTCACCATCACCACCGTGTTCACGAATCTGAGTCCTCTGGTCACGAAGGAAGAGGTGTTGGGACAGCTAAATGCCATGCCCGACGTATCGATCCACTCTGCCAAGCGAATCTTCAGTGCCACTGGCCCCACCTACTTGATGCGGATCTTCACGGAGTCTGCATCATCCTCGACCACCTTTTCCTTCATGGGGCCCTGATCTACGACTACCACCAAAATGTGGAACCCTCCCAATCTCAACCACAATCATACCACTGTGCCAGGTCTCTCATCTACCACCTGACACAGAACTGCCACAACCCCCCCCCCCCACACGTTCTCACAGCAAGTCCTCTCACCTCCACAAACATTGTCCCAATCTTGCCTCCCCTCCCACCTACAATACCTGTGGCAGACGCCATTACACCTATTCCTACAAATGCAAATCCGCCCCCAGCATCCCCGAACTCACCGTCCTCATTTGCCTGTTAACCCACCCATGCACCCCAACAACTCCTTGCTCCCTACCTCCACCACTGAAGACGTCATCCGGTTGTAACTATGTTCCTTGCAAATAGCAGATTGCGCTGGCCACACAGTCAGTGTCCGACCATGAAACCTTTGTCACCTTCTCCCATGCCTACACCCACTTCGAGTTCTCCTGTCCCGAAACCCAAGTCTAAGCACACCCGCTCCCCCCTTATCCTGCCTACCCAAAGCCCCCTCCTCCACTATGGCAAGCCCATCACATTCCTTCCTCTACCATAACGTCCGATCCCTTCCAGCCAATAAGAACCTTCCCATACATACCCTCCCCCAACACCACATGGACGCTTTCCTCTTAGATGAAACCTTCCTCCAACCCCACCGTCTCATCAGAACCAATCCTTATCTTTATCATCGCTCTGGTGGCCCCCTCCCTTGGTCAGAGGCAGAGTGGCGATAGGCCACCTCCGCCACCAGCCCCATCCGGCTCCGCCGGCCGCGGTGGCCGAGTGGACTGAAGTGCTCCAGTCACGGTCTGCACGGCCACTACGGTCGGGGGTTCGATCCCCCCCTCGGGCATGGATATTTGTGCCGTCCTTAGTATTAGTTAGTTCATAAGTAGCTTGTAAGTTTGGGGACTGATGACCCCATAGTTAAGTCCCATAAGCTATACAAACATTTGAACATTTTGATCCCATCTGGCTCCACCCCTTCCTCAACGATAATGAGTAACATAGAAGTAGATATCATTTAACAGGAACAAGTTTTCTGGGCCACACTGTATACCAATTAGATTTCTATCTGATTGTGCTTACTTAATAGCCAGGATCTGTACCAGAGGATCGGAAAGTTGCACAGGTCACACCTATATTCAAGAAAGGCAGTGGGAGTAACCCACTAAACTACAGGCCTGTTTCATTGACGTCAATTTGCAGCACGTGTTTGGAACATATCCTGTATTCAAATATTATGAATTCTCTTGAACAGAATGATCTATTGACCCAAGGTCAACACGGTGTAAGAGTACACCTGTCGCTGTATCTTACAGTTTGATTTAACGTAATGTATATATTGTCTTAAATTTGTTCATTTCACGTATTTTCATTTCTTGTATGCTAGATATATTTCTTATGTAACGTTATTTCCTATATTGAATCATTTAGTGTAAACATGTACTGTATGTGTAAACCCGCATGAATGCACGGACATTCCTATGCTGTACGTTTGTAATGCGCCAGAGAAAATGTTGAACCTGTTGTAAAGCCTGTCATTGGTACCGAAGTAGTAGCTGTGAGTGTCGCGCTGCTGAAGCAGTCGCGGAGCGGATTCGCCAAAGTAAACACATAAATGTTTTGTTGATGGTACAGAGGCACGGTAGGCGCAGTGTGTCGCGAGTTTAATGAAGTAGCAAAGTTGCAATAAACCTGAGAGGCGTACTGTTTAATGTATTGAAGGAAGTGCGAAACAAGTTTATTTATACTCGAAAGTGATCAGTGTAATGTTTCTTCGTGTGTGCAAGAAAAGTAATTGGTCATCAAGTCTATTGTCACCAAGAGTGAACGTTGCTGTAATTACGGAGATTAGAAGGTGTATCGGGGTGATATCAATGCATGGAGATTTCAGCCAGATGAGCTGAACAAAGAGATGTCAATAAAAATATTTTTGAACCAGCAGTAAGAGTACCTATTGTAATCATATCTGCCTTGTATGGACTTCACGACGAAGACGAAGAAAACAGATGAGTACTTTTGTAATATTTTATTTTGCATGCATGTAATTGTAGTGTCAACCCAATCAGAATTTTGGTTCAATTATATATGACTTATTTTGAAACCAGTCTTAATTTTGTAAGTAGTTGTAGTCACCCCATTATCACCATTATTAGATTATGTTGATTACGCAAGCCTGTACATTGATTAACAAGTTCAATCATTTTTCAAAGTAATTACGACCAGTTTTAAAGAAATTGCTTGACGAGTTAAATAATTGCTAAACTTGTCACAACCACAGAGACTAGTAATTAAAGTGCAGTGCTGTTCTAAGTTTTGCAATCAATTATTATGCCAAAGCTTTTAACTTGCAAGAGAGTTTGCACGTAAAGTTGGTTATATAGAAAGTAACCAGGCTAACAGTAGTCAAAGTATTATAGTTGATTAACCAGACTTGAGGAAAGTAATTTTTATGAAATACGTTAAATGCCAGACTCTACTCAGCCAGTTACACGCGTGCGCTACCCAGGTCCTGGAACCAATTAATCAAAATATAGTCCACGTAAAGTTTTATAAGGAAGTTGAATGCTTTAAACAATATTATCAAAATTATTGGGAACTTTGACTGTAGTATTTGTGAAGCTCATTGCACCACGCAGTTTCACAGTACTGAGCTATTACCATTGCAATCAGAGTCTATCAGCTATTACGATTTTGATTATAACACGAACACGCCATCACCACTACATGAAGTCTGACACATTTATTAGTGAAGTTGTGCTGTTCGTGAAGTTTGTTGGAAGTCGTTAAGTATTCTCCTTTTCAAATAGTGGACTTATAAGGTCACACTATCACGCGCCGCAAGACGGGGAAGTTTTCATTGTTTATGACGTCATATCTCCTGAACTATCGGTCCTATCGCAAAATCGTTTCTTAGCTGACGTCTACTACCTATAAACTACATTCCTGCCAAATTTAGGCTCATAGGTGATTTTCGAGATTTCATGTTTAGTCAGTGAGTGAGTGAGTGTATGAAGTATGAAGAGGTGCTGGTTGGAGGCTGTAGTCAATGCTAAGTCAGATAGGGCCAAAATTAATTAATTACCACAGTGACTGTTTCAAGTTAATTAATATCAACTTTTTATTTATTCAAAATTTCAACTTTCACTGCGAAAGTGTTGTTGCGACCCATTAGTTGTGACTTGCTGCAACATTCAATAACGAAATTATTATTACTACAGCATATCGTTACGCATTCTGATTTTTGACATTGTTGACGACCTCCAACAGGCCACCCTTTTTTTGCAATTGGCGACACAACTGCCAGGATAGTTTGGGCGCCTACGTTTGTAACTGGTTTGGCAAGAAATTTGTTAATTAAGTAATAGTAATTAAGTAATCATCAAATTTTGATTTATTATTTTGTTCTGTATATTGATTGACTGATTATTGTATTTGAAATTTGTATATCGTTTGTTGATTTTGAAACATTGTTGAAAAGTTTAAACATGGCACCAGTAGGGCAGCGTCAACGTGACGCAACAATAGAGAGAAGTAGGGTCCTTACTAGGAACGCGACAACGCGTAGAAGCCAGGCATCAACAATGGATTCACGATTAGAAAAAGGAACCGAAATGGAAAACGTACCGGAAATGGAAACTGCAAATTTGAACGTAGATCGACAAGAAATTACGCGTGATCAAAATGAGGCTACCAGGCACTTAAATGTGATTTGCAGAGTATCCCATGTAGATGTAGATGTAGATCCCACCGGACATCTGATCCTTAGTCTCTTCCTTCCTTCCCTCACAGTCACCCTTGCCACCATCTACATCCACAGCTCCTCTCCTCTCCCATATGACTTCCTATCCCACATCAATCGCAACTACACGACCTATGTGTTTGCCGCCGACCTAAACCTTTCTTCCCATCCGCTTGCTGAACTCCGACGGTGGCGTCAATTCGTCATCTCCTCGCTCCGGCGCGACATCCTACCTCTACCTCGCCCAACCTGCCCCGAAAGCAATACCACCTCCAACGTCGTCTTGACTTCTCCCAAATTCCTTGGGCGCATCACGGCAGATGTCGCCGACCTTATAGGCAGTGACCATGTCCCTGTCTTGCTCACCCTTGACCACCCCCCGCCCTGCCCGAGCTCCCCGTCCTAGACCTCCTGCCCAACTCATACTCCCATGCCGAGTGGAATGCCTACGTCGATCCATAGATACCTCAGTCGAAAGCCACCCCCTTCCCTCTCACACACCGAAAGACATTGACCACGTCTCAACCTTTCTCCACCAGGCCGTTGCCGACGCGGTTGAAGTCCGCAACCCCACAAAAACCATATACCTGCACAATCCTACCCTCCCTCCACAGGCTGTCCTCCTAAGAGAATCCCGCTGCCTCTACCGATCATACCTCTGTACCTGGGACCAGGACACACTCACACGCCACCTACATCACATTATAAACTTCTTGTCTGTGAAAAAACGCGGGGACTGGTGACACATGCACCCGCCTTCACTCTCCCCATCAACTCCTTAAAGTACTGAAAAGCCTTCAATCGCCTTACTGGCCGTCACTCCTCCCCCTATTACGCGCTCATCCATGATAACCGTCCCTTTCCCGACAACGCCAGTAAGCCTTTGTCACTTACCTATCTGAAGTCTTCTCCCTTCCTGATAATCCTCACTTTGACTACTCACTTTTTCCTGGCGTCCATGAGCGAACCAACTCCTCCTTCCTCCCACTCGCCTTGAGCTTCCAGTACTTGGAACACATTTATCCATCAGAATTAAGAACTATTGCAGCACAATTATTATAGTTCCACTTTGCACAAAATGCAACAAAGCTCCCTGTCACGACTGCCGGCACCTCTGGGCCTGTCCCCTCTTTTTCCCCACCACCCTTGCCACCCCATCCTATACACTGGTTTCTATCCTCGATTGTGGAAAATCTCCTGCATTCTCATGTTCCCCAAACCCAACAAACCCCCATCCAAACTCTTCCTACCTTCCCATTAGCCGCACTTCCGTATTCAGCAAGTTCCTGGAAACCATCCCCTCCTGCCATATCCATCAACACCTCCGCCAACACCAGCTCCTTCATTTATCCCAATGTGGCTTCTGACCATCCTTCTCCGCCGATGACCAACTCCTACACCTCATCCACCTCCTATCCAGCCAGTTAAATTCACGTCACTTCGCAATTTTTGTATCCCTAGACATTGAAAAAGCCTACGACCGAGTCCGACATTACGGCCCTTTTTTCAAGCTTTATACCCTTCCTATTAACTATGTCCAGCTCATTGCATGCTTCCTCACCCACTGCCAATCCTACATCACTGTCTGCAATTCCAACTCCCTCTTGTTTTACCCCTCCTCCAAGGTGCTCCAAGGATCCAACCTCTCTCCTCTCCTGTAGTTTCTATACTCTGTCGACATGCCCCAACGTCAGTCTCCCGTCCATCTCCTCCAATATGCTGACGACACCGCCTTCCTAGCCCTCACCCCGTCCCTTGCTGGATCCCAATTTTTGCTCCAATCTCACCTCACCGAGTTCGCTGCAAAGCGCAACTGGTGGCTCCTCTCTGTCAACCCCATCAAATCCCAGGCAATCATAATAGGTCATGCTACCCCTGCCTTTCGCCTCCCCGACTTCTACCTGACCCTCCAAGGCTGTCCCATCCGTCACATCCCCACTATAAAGTACCTTGGCCTCACCCTTGATCGACATATTTACTGGACCCCCTACCTCAAAACCAACTATGAAAAAGCCATGTCCCATCTAAACCTCCTCACCGGCCGAATGTGGGGATTAAGCCCCTTAAGCCCCTACACCATTCTTCAGACCTATAAATCCATCATGTGCCCCATCCTCTGCTCTTTCCGCCCTGCCTGCGTTTCAGCTCCTCCCACCTTTTATCAGACTCTCCAAATCGTAGAATGCCACGACCGCCTCGCCTAGCGTATCCGACCCTCGTCCCCCATCCGGATCCTATACGAACTCATCCCCTTTCCTCACCTCCTTCAACACCTTGAACACCTCCAAATCCTGCATGTCACCCGCAAAACAGATTTCCGCAACTCCCTCGTTTACCCCATCATAACCAACCCTGGGACTTTGCGACGCCTACACCAACGTATTCCTCCCTATCTCTACCTGCACACGCTACATGTCCTGTCCCAAGGCAAATTCCAGGCCCTTTCCCTACCAGATGACGCCATTCGTCCTGAAATTTACCCCTCCTATCAACCCTGATACTATCCCCGTAGCTTCAGCGCCCCCACCTTTCCCTCCCTGTGCCTGGCTTTTCCTCTTCCCCACCCTAGAGTCTCGACAACCCCCGTCCTTCCTCTCCTATCTCCATTACCTCTCCCGCGCTTCCTAACCTTCCCCTGCCATCCCCCCCTGGGGTCTCGGTGAAGTATTTTAGAAACAGTGTCATCTAGTGTTTAGTGCACCATTGTCTCCGTGTGAGTCTTAACAACTTCTCTTATTAACCAGTGTCGTGTTACTTCTTCGTTTGTCCAATGACTGTTTTTAACCGTCTATGTGTTTTGTTTCCATCACCTTGTTTATCTGTTTTATGCCTGCACTATTGTCTCCAGCGTCCTGTTTGTAATTCATCAATGTTCTCTTCATGCCATGTTTTTTATTCCTCATTGTTTTTAACCTCGTGCTATCGCTTATCATTGTAATTTGCATGTACGCTCGGCTGAAGAGCAGCGCCTAATACTGCTGCCAGCCTGCTGACTATGTCGTCATGAAAAAAACAATAAAGAAAAATGGATTAGCAAATTAATGATCCGCCAAAAGCAAATATTTCGTTGCCAACGTTAACATACTAAACCGCTGCCACTGCAAGTAAAATTTAGCTCAGGTACGGTTAAAAAAATAACTCTTTTATTAGCAATGTAATGCAAAGAAAAAAAGTGCGTCTTTCCGCAGGTATCATTTGAATTTGAAACATAACGATGTTCTTTGATGTCTATCAATGTGTTCATTTACTAAGAATTCTTTGAGAGGAAACACGAATTTATGTAGTTTCCTTTCTGATTGTACCGCATTGTCTGCAAAGAAGCCCCACCTCTTTTTCGCCGAGAAACCACATAACATAAAATGTAAATAAATTTGTCACAGAAGTAACAAGTAATTTGAGAAAGCGTCGCCAAAAGGGCCATTTACACATAGACTCTTAACCGAAAAAAGGGACCAAGATAAAGTAAGTGATTAGTAGATTTTTTCCCAATATCATGTGACATTTCCACCTTAATGTTGAGGATACAAAGTCTTTTCTGCGCATCTTAATGCTCACTCCAGAGATACTTCTGCTCTCTGCCTACCCCTAGAGATACACAGGCAAGCGACAAACTCATAAGAAACGTCTCTGCTTTCATAATTGTTCCGTACAATATTTGCAATTTCTTACTTTTGGTGCGGACTACTTTTAGATAGAGAAAGACGTCTTCTTTTGCAGAGGCAATTGCACTTAGTTATAATCCTACCTCTGAATATATATTCTACCTAATAAGGTCGATTTCAACTTCGTGCTTTAAGAAGTAATCACTGCAGGACGTGGGGACACGTATTAGCTGAAACAGTAGCCGATACTGTTAATACGGTCAAGACAATTCACTGAAAATAGTATATTTAATGGAAAGTTCTATACAGACGATCAGCTAACAACATTCCTTCAACGATTACCCAGACTTACTTTATCTCACATTAACACCACCATGACGTCTTATTTAAACAGATATGAACTGCTCTGTTGATTGAATTACCAGAATTTCAGCTTTCGTCGAGTTTTCGTTAATAGGGAGCACTGCATACAAAATAACTACATTGTCCCCAGTTCAACACTGCAACATACTAATACTTCAGCATACACTTACTGTGAGAGATAAACAGTTAAGTACTACACCATAGAACCAATACACGGCACTCTTATTCATCGATAGAGGTGTTTTCAGAAGTTTACGCCAAACAGACAATTAGACACTACAGTCTTAACTTTATGAACACAACCTAACATTGAATTTACGTAACTTAATTGTGATGGGAGACTGGAATTCGGTAGTAGGAAAAGGAAGAGAAGGAAAAATAGTAGGTGAATATGGACTGGGCAGGAGGAATGAAAGAGGAAGTCGCCTGGTAGAATTTTTCACAGAACATGATTTCATCGTATAAACACGTGGTTTAAGAATCACAAAAGAAGGTTGTATACGTGGAAAAGACCAGGAGACACCGGAAGGTATCAGATAGATTTTATAATGGTAAGACATAGATTTCGGAACCAGGTTATAAACTGTAAGACATACCCAGGGACAGATATAGACTCTGACCATAACTTGTTAGTCATGAACTGTAGGCTGAAACTGAAAAAACTGCAAAAAGGTAGGAGATGGGACTTAAATAAATTGAAGGAATGTGAAGTTCTGGAGAATTTCAGAGGGAGATTTAGGCAACAATTGACAGAAACAGGGGGAAATAAAACATTAGAAGAGGAATGGGTAGCATTGAGAGATGAAATAGTGAATGCAGCAGAGGACAAAATATGTAGAAAGGCAAGACTTATCACAGGAAATACTAAATTTAATTGATGAAAGAAGAAAATATAAAAATGCAGTGAATGAAACAGGCAAAGTGGAGTACAGACGACTAAGAAATGAGATTGACAGGAAGTGCAAAATGGCTAAGCTAGAAGCCAAATGCAAATCTGTAGAAGAATGTATAAGAAGGGGAAAAGTAGATACCGCCTACAGGAAAATAAGAGAGACATTTGGGGACAAGAAAAGCAACTCAACGAATATCAAGAACTCAGATGGGAAACCAGTTCTCAGCAAAGAAGGGAAAGCTGAAAGGTGGAAAGAGTACATAGGGCAGCTCTACAAAGGAAATGAACTCAGAGACGATGTTGTAGGAAGGGAAGAGGAAGTAGATCAAGATGAAATAGGAGATACTATACTGAGAGATAAATTTGACATAGCCTAGAAAGACCTAGGTCGGAACAAGGCCCCAGGAGTAGATGACATACCCTCAGAGCTACTAAAGTCTCTGGGAGAGCCAGCCATGACAAGACTATTTGAACTGGTGTGTAGGATGTATGAGACAGGCGAAATACCCTCAGACTTTAAGAAAAATGTAATAATCCCCATTCCAAAGAAATCAGGCGCAGACAGGGGCGAAAATTAGGAACCATCAGTTTGATAAGTCATGGTTGCAAAATTTTAACACGAATTATCTACAGGAGAATGGAAAAGCTGGTAGAAGCTGACCTCGGGGAAGATCAGTTTGGATTCAGGAGGAACGTAGGAACCCGGAAGGCAATACTCACTTTACGTCATATCTTAGAAGATAGATTAAGGAAAGGCAAACCTACATTTTTAGCTTTTGTAGATTTGGAGAAAGCATTTGACAATGTTGACTGGAATACACTCTTTCAAATTCTGAAGTCAGCAGGGGTAAAATATAGGGAAAGGAGAGTTATTTACAACTTGTACAAAAGCCAGACCGCAGTTATTAAACTCGAAGGGTATGAAAGGGAAGCATCAGTTGGGAAGGGAGTTGGGAAGGGAGGAAGACAGGGTTGTAGCCTTTCTCCGATGTTATTCAATTTGTACATCGAGCAGGCGGTGAAGGAATGCAAGGAAAAATTTGGAATAGGGATTCAAGTTCAGGGGGAAGAAATAAAAACATTGCGTTTTGCCGATGACATTGTAATTCTGTCAAGAGACAGCAAAGGACCTGGAAGATCAGTTGAGTTGAATGGACAGTGTGTTGAAGAGAGCGTATAAAATGAACATTAACAAGAGCAAAACAAAAATAATGAAATGCGGTCTTAGAAAATCAGGCGATGCTGAAGGAATTAGATTAGGTAACGAAACAATGAAGGTGGTAGATGAGTTTTGTTACTTGAGTAGTAAAATAACATGCGATGGTCGCAGTACGGAGGATATAAAATGCAGAATGGCAATGGGAACGAAAGCATTTTTGAAAAAGAGAAATTTGCTAACATCGAATATTAACTTAAGTGTAAGGAAGTCTTTTCTGAAGGCATTTGTGTGGAGTGTTGCCTTGTACGGGAGTGAAACATGTACGATAAGCAGTGCGGACAGGAAGAGAATAGAGGCTTTTGAAATGTGGTGCTACAGAAGAATGCTGAAGATTAGGTGGGTAGATCGCATTACTAATGAAGAGATACTGAACAGAATTGGTGATAAAAGGAATATTTGGCATACCCTGACTAAAAGAAGGGATCGCTTAGTAGGACACATTCTTAGACATCGAGGTATCTTAAATTTAGCATTGGAGGGAAGTGTGTGGGGTAAAAATCGCAGAGGGAGATCAAGAGACGCGTATTGTAAGCAGATTCAAGTCGATGTGGGTTGCCGTTCTTATGAAGAGATGAAAAGGCTTGCTCAGGATAGAGTAGGGTGGAGAGCTGCATCAAACCAGTCTCCGGACTGAAGATCATAACAACGGAGTACAGACTTAATTAATTTCACCTTTTGTATGAAAAACTTTATGATCATTCATCGTTTCCGACAATGACTTCTACTTAAATTTGACATCTGGCTAGATAACTGAGTTTATGGACAGAGGGATCCAATAAGGATTCTGTTTTTGCTGACCTAGGTTCGAAACCCTAAAAACCCATGATATACACAGGTCCCTCTTTACCAACCTCTTTACCAAGCTGGTTATCTACATATTTATGATTTTTGCTGCTGCCGCTGCCTTGCTGCAGTTGTTCCTGCGTTGCTGTAATTCTTGCGAAGGAACTGAATGCGTTATCCAACTTGGTGGTAAGTGCGAGATCAGGGCCATAAATTCGACAAAAACAGAGAAATCGCTTTCACATTACAATACTTCTCCGCATAAATGCCTTACCTCAATTTCGACTAATTAAATGCAGTTGTCTTACATTTCAAAAGAGTTGTCAGGTTACGATGTAGAAGATTCCCATTTTAGTTCAGTTATTATTCAAAGTAAATATTCAAATTTTATTCAGCCCACTTTATGTGAGAATTTGTATTCAGCCCACTTAAAACAGACACCTTTCAAAATGAATTATTTAAAGAAAATGTAAATTAGTTATAAATTACGGCGAGCACACTCTTTATTTAACATGTAAACGTCACTTCGGGTATTCAGATTTACGTTACGACATGTTGGATATGCCTGTCCCGTCCGTGCTGTTTATGTGGCGCAGACGAATTGCGAAAATTATCATGACTCGATGAAGTGTCTGAACACTGATACTGTCCAAGACCCGCTGAATGGCTTTTTTCACCTCAGCAATGGTTTTGCAGTTATTGCTGTACACTTTGCCTTGCCGTTCTGTAAGCATCGTGTCATTACGAAATATCTCTCCAGTTACTCCTGTTCGTCAGGCCTGTGTTTGCAAAAAATAAGCGCTGTTCTGTTGCCCTGGGCTTGATGGGCATGAATTTTTATAGGAAGAGATGCAGGACTTCAATAATAATTTGTCAATATGTCTTGGTTGATAGACTTATATACCAGGGTCATGATACTTCTCTGTTGAAATTCACTTAGATCATGCTACAACCCGAAAATACACAAGATGCGTAAGCGTGGGCACCAGATAAGGAGGCTGAAATCATCACTTACAACAAAATTACTGCTATATTTTAATAACTCACTGCGAGAAAACTTTTGTGTATAAATGTAAGCCTCGGCGGAGCGGCCGAGCGTATTGAGGCACTATGCTCCTATGCGCGAGGCCGTTCCCCGTCGGGGATTCGAATCCCCCCTCGGGCATAGATGTCAGTATTAGTTTAGGGAATGATGACCCCGCAGTTAATTCCAATAAGCTTTACAAATATTTGAACATTATAAATGTAAAAATAGAGTGTATTTGGATATATTATTATTGCTCTCAAATAACTGATATGCCGGCCGCGGTGGCCGAGGGGACTGAGGCGCTCCAGTCACGGTCTGCACGGCCACTACGGTAGGGGGTTCAAAATATTGTTCACTATGGTTCCAGTTGACTAAGCTCTCTCACATATAGTCGATATGTTCCCCTCTGATATAGTGACTTTGTTCAAGCATTGTCTATCCTCGACGTATTTTCAGTATAATGGTGAATTTTATGCACAGACCGATGGGGTAGCCATGGGAAGCCCCCTAAGCCCCGTAATTGCAAATTTTTTCATGGAATATTTTGAACATCAAGCACTGCAGTCGGCCAAAAAAAAGACCCTCAAAGTGGTATCGATATGTCGTAATATGGAATCACGAGGAAGAGGATCTGAATGATTTCCTGGTGCATCTAAATAGCATCAACCCAAAGATCAAATTCACCATGGAGAAAGAGAATAATGGACAACTCAACTTCCTGGATGTTTCAGTTATTAAACGGGCGGATGGGACCTTAGGCCATAAGGTCTATAGGAAAGCCACACATACTGATCGCTACCTCCATAAAAACTCAAACCACAACCCTAGGCAAAAGAGAGGGGTCATAAAAACGCTAGTGGATAGAGCCAATAACATTTGTGAACCAAGCTACTTACAGGAAGAACTAAACCACTTGCGACAGGCCTTTGCGAAAAATGGTTACACAAATAGCGAGATTAACCGAGTACTTCACCCAAATAGTAAAATGCACAAAAACAGGAGACAGCAACAACCATCAGCTGGAAAAGTATTTCTTCCGTTCATTCATAACATCACGGATCGCATTGGAAAAGTACTGGCCAAGTTTCGGGTGGAGACTATTTTCTGACCGACTAAGAAAATTAGTGAATGTCTTAGATCAACTAAAGATGCTCGTCATCCCCTGGCCACACCAGGGGTATATAAAATTCCGTGTAGTTGTGGCAAAGTTTACATAGGAACCACAAAAAGAAGCATTAATACACGTTTGACAGAGCATAAAAGAAATTGTCGCTTGGGACAGATCGACAAATCGGCAGTGGCGGAACATGTTTTCACGGAAGGAGATCACGAGATAAAATTTGGTGAGACAAGTGTGCTGGCGAGGACGTCACACTATTATACACGTATGTATAGGGAGGCAATTGAAATCCACAAACATCAATACAATTTTAATCGTAAAGAAGAAGGATTAAAATTAGACAAGATATGGCGATCGACGTTGCATCAATCACGTGACAATCGATTGCTCGCAATCGAGAGAACAGGCGATAGCCAGAGACAGCCACACATCGACGCCACGTCACGTGAGGTGGCGCCCTCTACGATCTTATATAAGGAGCGGCCTCAGCCCCCAGAAGCCAGTCGTCGACTCAACCTCGGAAGATGTTCTCCGTAGTCGAGAACGAAACGTCAGGGAGAAGAGGTTTTATAGATCTTTGGTCACTATTTGTCGTATGAGTGAAGCAAAGTCATGATGGTCTTGCACAACAGCCGTAGAGACTACATTTAGGTGTCTGTCGTACATCTTTCGTCCAACCTTCCTCTGTTGCATCTCTCCAATGCCCTTCGTCAGGTGTGAAATTTTATCGGCCTCAGTCATATTCGGATTAACTGCGAGACTTATCACCAAAACATTCTGTATATACGACTGTGTTGATTCACCATGTCGCTGGGCACTGTTCTTCAATTGTTCTTCCGATAAACGGACTTGGCGCTGGTGGTCTCCAAAGTCTTCTTAAGTGCCGTCTGGAATTTGTCACAGATATGGAGCTTTTCCTAGTCTTCAAAGCACTGCTAGGCTGTCCCATCCAGGCAGAAATATTACTTCGCCAAGCACATCGCGTGATCCCACCTATTGGCTACTCGGTCGAATCCTTTCCGTCATTTGTTTGGGTCCTGTCCAGTATCTCCCGAGAACAATGATGGGTGTCTGATGTGCAGCTTGTACAGCTGGCTTACCGCTGTCTCCGAAACCATGGGTCTTTTGATGACACGAACCTTCGGAAGGATGAAGTGACTATACCCTTTGTATTACGGTTCTTGTCCGTGTAGGCGACGGATCTTATGCTACGTAATCGGAAGTAATGCAGATGTTTTGCACTCTACTAGGAGCCTCCGCCAAATAGCGTCTCGATGAAAACTGCAGGTGGGTAAGAATTCGAAGGCCTGGTCTTTAGGGAGCATAACACTTTAAACTTAGAACAGGTTTATGGCTAACACAAGCGTACTCTCAGAACAGACTGCCTACTTATTGGTGTACTCATCCATTTATAAATAGAAAGAATTAACTGGAACTTACATCAACCATAAGAAACGCACAGAACATTGTAGAAATAGTAATTAAATATAAACATTTTTTCCCAGAGGCGAGATTTGAACCGCGGACCGCCAGCAGAACTATTTGCGACGGTAACCACTGCACCGCACAATTCATCGGAAGACTCGCGGCATTGCAAACTCGGCAACAGGTATACGGGATTTCAGTGGAGTATAGCCTGGAACCCTGCACTGGCTGCTATTAAATCAGGACAGGAAAGTCAAGATCTTTCGATAACAGACGCCTCATCAAGTTGGATTGCCGCAGCGGAGCGGCCGAGCGCATTGAGGCGTTATATGTTACGTTGCGCGAGGCCGTTCCCAGTCACGGTCTGCACGGCCACTACGGTCGGGGGTTCGAATCCCCCCTCGGGCATGGATATTTGTGCCGTCCTAGTTAGTAAGTAGTTCATAAGTAGTTTGTAAGTTTAGGGACTGATGAACTCGTAGTTAAGTCCCATAGAATATACAAACATTCAAACGCGTCGGGGGTTCGAATCCCCTCCTCGGGCTTGGATATACAAGCCGTCTTTAGTACATGCTAGTTCATAAGTAGTTTGTAAGTTTAGGGACTGATAACCCCGCAGTTAAGTCCCATAATCCTTACAAACATATGAACTTTTTTTTTTTTTTTTTTTTTTTTTTCAAATTGGTTTAGTGCATCGAGTAATATCTGGCAGCACTGCTAGTAAACATAGCCCACAACGCATGCGCAGATAGGTCGCTCTGCAGAGGGCGCTCGAGTTTGGAAAATAATTGCGCATGCACGGTTTGCACGCCTGCGTATCCTTTGTGCGCGTGTTTATATCAAAGACCTTGTACAAAATAACTAGACTCACTAACGACGCTGCTGTCGCGGGATAATATGAACCTTCGGCCGGCCGCCATGACAGTGGTAAACGTCAGATTAATACCAGTGGTGGTGTTAGTAGATAAATCGTGTGTTATATCGTTACTGCGTCATATATACTCAATTGGTAGTTACGTCTTTGTTATTTTACTAGTACAGTATACGTAAAGCACAATGATGAAAAGGTGCTCAGTGTTTAAGTGCATAAATCGATTTAAGAAAGGAATAAAAATAACGAATAATTACTGGTAGCTTTTAAAAAACGAGTACTTTAGGCAGTACTGGTCGACAGGAAGTTTAAAAAGTTTCATTTTATGATAGTGTAAAATAACTATTGCGGTCACGAGACCAGTTGCCCCACTGCAGTTCGAATTTGTGTTAATGAAATTAATATTAGCAACTTGTAACATAGAATTTAAATGTCATCTGCTTTATATATAGGTATAACAACTGAAAGGGGTTTGGAGAATGTATGTTTCCATATATGAATGACACATAGCCACACTGGATGCACATTGTGAAGTTGAAACCTGTGACGATAGTTGCTGACTAAGTAGTTCAAGCTACTGTAAGGTATTTCGCTTACAGCATTAAAACTGCTGAAATTCGTGCTAGGTACCCTAATGATAATGTTAGATTTACTAAGCTATGGCATAATTCGTGTTCTTAAAAGAATCTGGTAGTGTCTCGTTGCTGTACTCACAAGGTAAGACGTTATTTTACAGTTATGTATCTGTTGGAATATTTCATTTTCACGGTAGATTTTTAACATTAGCTGTTTCAGGCAGCCTTGTTTTATTTTTTGATGCTATAAAATATCTAAATATTGAAGAATACAGCATGCACTCAAGCAAAGACGTAAAGTGTTGTGCAACTCTTCTGAAATTAATGTTTGTACAAAAGTTTCACCATCATGGAATATACTGAGAAAGTGCCAAAAAATTATGTCTGACGAAGAATTCCTTTTATCTGCTGCACTTAGAAGGCTAAAAAACTGGCTGGTGGTCATGAGACAGTGCGCCGTGCCCAAGAGGCTAGCCACTCGGCCAGTCACCTATGCTATCGCAGCCTCCGCCCCCGAAGCTTTGAACGGTTGTAGCTGCCAAACTAAACGTGATAAAAATGTCATTCAAAATTCTTTGTACACAGATGGTATCAAAAATTCCAGTGCATGATAGAAGCAACCATTGTTCCATTTAAAAAATCGCACTTTCCATTTCCGCAATTTTTGTGTGCAGAATATATATATATATATTCTTCACGTTTGAATGGGAAGGTAGTGCCATCAGGCATCAATAACTGCTGTGTCCTCGTCAGTTTAGTTGATGTATAGCTGTGTTGTGATTTATGACCATCCCTCCGGCGTGGGAAGTTACTGTAAATCTCTCGTGCTCTCAAGTGAGCAGCCTTTTCTGATTCAGCAGGAAGATGTTAGGATGGCGATGGCAAACTTCATAAAATACAAAATGTAATTAACTCCAACTGCTGCTTCAGTAGGCATTCTTAGTAAATAAAATATTTTAACTTTTGAATAAAAAATGTCTTGCTTGCAAAACATTTATTGAAGTTGTGGTGTCGCACAAGTCGGAAGTGCGCACCACCTACTTTCGCCGCACGCCGCCATGCACGCACGGCGCGGCGTTCTTACGACGTCAGCCACGAGCGCCCTCTGCTACAACTCCGCTCGTGGCCACCACTGAACGACATCGTTCACTTGGGACTGAGATAGGAACCAGTTAACACTTCGGAATCAGATAGGCACCAGTGAAGACTTGGCTATCGGATAGGCACTAGGCAGGCCTCTAACTCAACTATGTATCAGCATTCTGCAGTACTGAGCTATGTAAAAGTTAAGTATTGTATAAATTCTGTGCGATATATATCTCGTTCTAATTTAGTGTTTCTAGTTTCTGCTGTCCCACTGGCTGCTCACCTCCATACCTGCACAAGCGTGCGTCCTTTATTCCTGTGTCGGTCTGTCTACTCGGCCACCGACACCTACGACGGAAACGAGACACAAAAGCGGCGACGTGTCTAGGACACAAAAGAAGTGAGTACCAATACAGACGAATGTCGTCTATGAATTGAAGACCTACTACATGGCACAGGGACATCAGATAAGAAATCTGAAGATGCTCTAACCGGGCGAAACGCGTCATTTCAATAAAAGCTTTTGCAACCCAGACGTTCTTTTATTCAAGAGTTAGACTTAAAACGGTTGCTGTACCACACTACGCAGAAATGAAATGGGAAGAATTTTAAAATATTTTATTCGAAAGGGTACTGGAGTGGGATCTGTTGGGCTGATATGCGCATATAATTTTGAAGTACAACAGTGAATGCTCATGTAACACTCAGATTCAACACACACTGTGATCCTACTTAGTCTTCTGGTTCTGAAACATTGTGATGGAGCATTTCTCACCCTGGTTCACATCTTTTATTCTGAAACAGTTAATTTGCTGTCGTAGTCGATAGGCGTTGTGAATCAGAAAATCTTTGTAGTTTCTTCACGAGGAGTTAAGTAAAAGGGGTATTTATGATAATTTTGGTGTTGTTATTTGAAATGTTACTGAAATTAACGTTTAAACAAAGGTACATAATTAACTGACAAAATTCTATTAAATGCTGTGTGGACCATTGATGTAGAATTCTTGAACATATTCTCCATTTTAATGCAGTAAATTTCCTTGACACGAAAAGCTTCTATTCATGTGTCAGCACGGATTTAGGAAGTATCGATCGTGTGATACCCAGCTTGTCCTTTTCTCTCATGACGTCTTGCGTGCTGTGGATGAAGGGCAACAGGCAGACTGCTTATTTCTAGAGGTTCGAAAGGCGTTTGACACGGTACCGCACTACAGACTGCCAACGAAGGAACGAGCTTATGGAATAGGTACCCAAATATGTCAATGGCTTGAAAATTGCTTAAGTAATAGAATCCAGTACGTTGACCTCGACAGCGAGTTTTTATCATACACTAGGGTATTGTCAGGGTTGCCTCAGAGAAGTGTAATAGGACCGTTATTATTTTCCATCTATATAAATGATCTGACTAACAGAGTGATTTTCAATCTCCGGGTGTTTACTGATCATGCTGTGGTGTGCAAGAGGGTGCCACCATTGAATGACTTTAGTAGGATGCAGAATGACTTGGACCAAATTTCTAGGTGAAGTAAGGAATGGTAGCTAGCTCTAAATGCAGAGAAATGTAAGTTGATGCAGATGAGTAGGAGAAACAATACTGACGTGTTCGAATGCAGCGTTAGTAGTGTGCTGTTTGACAGAGTCCCGTCGATTAATTATGTAGGCGTAACACTGCACAGCGATATGAAATAGAACGAGCATATAAGGAGAGTAATTGGGAAGACGGATGGTCGACTTCAGTTAATTGGGGGAATTTTTGGAAGGTGTGATTTGTCTGTAAAGGACACCGCATATAAAACATCTGTCCGACCCCATCTTGAGTACTGATTTAGTGTTTGGGATCTCCACCAGATCGGTTGAAAGGAGGATACAGAGGGAGTTCAGAGACGGGTGGCAAGGTTTGTAACTGGTACATTCGATCAATGCGCGAGTGTTACCAAAATGCTTCACGGGAGGGTAGGCGACGTTGTTTTGGAGAAGCACCATTGAAGAAATTTAGAGGGCCGGAATTTAATGGGGCTGTAGAAAGATCCTACTGCCGCCAACCTACATTTCGCGTAAAGGATAAGATAAGAGAGATTAGGGCTCGTACGGATGCATACAGGTATTCGTTTTTCCCTCGTTCTGTATGGGAGTGGAACAGGAAAGCAAGTAATTAGTAGTGGTGACGAGTACCCTTCCTCACACACCTTTGGGTGTACTGCGGATTAAGTATGTAGATGTAGACGTCGAACGAGTCTCAGCAAGTGCTAATTTTATCCGACTTTAAACTATTATATATTTACAACAGACTATGACTACTGGACCGATTCAAAAAAGTTTAAAGGTCAAAAGTGACGCGCTTCAAAAACTTTTTTTGAAAAATTCTTTTACACGTAAGATCGCTGAAAAATCCGAACGGTGCAATTAAAATAGTGCCATTAGCTGAGCATTGATATCAGTCAATCCGACATCTTTTGTAAAAGGAATCAATCGATTTGCTTAATTTGCCTCGGCGTAGTTCCATATCGTCGTCCTATTTTTCCCCACCGTATACAAACTTGATCGAGGAGAGGATACGGAACAGGTCTAATATACGTATGATCGGAAATGCGTGGTTTCCAACCTAGACACTATTTATTCTGTCTTACTTTGTTACAAAGACTGTGGTGCAACACGCAACGGGCCGTGAAGCCACAGTAGGCTAACTGTGAGCATGGTGTCCTCCTAAAGAGCGGTACTATATAGCACACTGTGCCACTGATGATTCGAAGGGTTACGTGCCTGCAACGTAATGGTGCGCCAACCAACTTCGCCAACGTCCGGATGAAAAATGTGATTCAAAAATATTTATTAATACACGAACAGCCGTAAGTTGTGGCTGAATTTTATTGTTTCATTTCGCTACCCGGTTTCGATTCTCGATTGGTTTCACCATTAAGCCGCAGCAACGACGTGTTGGTATCGCATGTATGAGGAGCACAAACGAATATCCAGAGGCTGCAAAAAACAGTAAATACGGCCATATTGACAGTACTTGTAACTGGATGGACGTGACAGTGATAGTAGTAGAGTATCGAAAACGGAAGCGAAATGAAACAAAAAAAATTCCATCACCATATACGGATTTTGGTTAATATATATAAATATCTTTGCTCACAACTCGACCAGCCGCTGTCCCAAACTCCCGCGACAGTGAGGAGCTACATCAACATGTCAATCGTGTATTTCCTGGTCGATTGAGTGGACGATTAGGTCTAGTAGAATGTACTGGAGTGGTCGAGCGCTCTAAGGCGCCTTGCTACGGAGCACTCGGTTACTCGCCGTCGAAGGTCTTTCCTGGAGCATGGGTGGTGTTGTCCTTAGGTTAATTTGAGTAGTTTGTAAGCCTAGGGACTGATGGACATAGGTTTGGTCGAATAGCTTTACAAACAGTTCAACATACGAACTATGTACCAAAATAAAATATTATTATTTCTCAAAGCACTTCATATTACGAGCACAAGCCACATGTGATGCTACTGTAGCACAAAGAAAGCCTAGTTGTCTGATATTTTTTTACCTTTGTAGTACGTAAGTTCATCAAATTACATAAAAATTTATGGAAAAGCTATCAGAAACACACAACTGCTATGAGATGAAGCTTAAATTGCATTTGTATGTGATAAGCACCAAAGTAAATTATTCCCCGGTCTAAATTCTCGAAAAACTCAACTCTAAAACCGATATTTTGAGTAAGCCAAAAGTTATTGATCCAATGGAAGGTTATTGACTCCAATTGAAAAGTTACATTTTATCTCTAACCACGGAATGTGTACAATAGTTTACAATTTTGCTGTAACACTATGATACATGGGCCATGTTTTCGCAATTTTGCTATAACTTTTACAAATCAATTTGTATAGCTTTTAGCCGATTTCGTACATATAACATATCCACCAGCGCCTCTATTTTTACAACATTATAATGTTTGGCTCTATTTGCTACAGTTCTGTTGTACAGTGATGATACATGAGAACTGAGGTTTTATGTGCACAAGAATAGTAAAAATTCTAATACACGGTAATGCCTTAGCGTGGGATTGCTTTAACGTTTGACTTAGCTGTAAGCAGGTAAATGAAAAAAAGCATGCAGAAATCAGTGTCAATGAACGCTGGCAAGGTGCTGGAATAACCACAGTAGTCAGCAGCGGAGGCACTGATACACGTTACATTCGGTGGTAGTGGTTGCAGTCAGTGGGCAGTTGAAGTGCTCATTATTTATGGACTGTTTCTGCTTTTGTGGTGGGGCTGTATTGTCAGAATATGGCCTACCAGCGGTTTTCAATCTTTTCTTGTAATCTTTCTGGAAATACATTCGCGACCCAATATGTATATGCAGGATGAGTCACTAACTATTGACGCAAAGAATAACTCCGAAAATATGAGAGGAGCTGAAACGTTTGGAGGATAAAAGTTGCAAGGGACAACGGGGACCAGAATATGACGTTGTTTTTTTGTTCCTAGGTGGCGTCGCTTCAGAGATATGAAGGTGTATTTTTTTATTGGGATACTATAGTTTGGTACTTATTTTTTGATAGCGGCTATCGAGACAAATCCAATGATGTGTTACAGAAAGTTTTTTGAAAATCAACGAAGGTCAAAAAGGTGGCACAGACGCCCATTTACAGAGCGTATTCGAAGTAATGACCATTGGTATCAATGCAGTGCTGGTATCTCTCTCGCATGTCTTCAGGTGAAGGTGGAAATTATTTATAAACAATGTCTTTCATGAATTCCTACAAGAAAAAATCCAGAGGTGTATTAGGTCTGGCAAACAAGCATCCGACAACTTTGAGACCAATCTTTTGTGTACCTGCTTGGCGGAAAATCCTAAGACATTTTGGTCCTACATCAAATCGGTAAACGGGTCGAAATCAGATATCCGGACACTCTGTGACCACAATTGTGTTGAAACAGAGGATGATACACAAAAGGCCGAAATACTGAAAGTTTATTTCCAAAATTATTTTAAAGAGGAAGATTGCGCGAATGATAAAACGGCAGATGTTGAGGTATGTGTGAGAGGGATAGAAAAGCAACTGAAATCTCTCAACGCAGGAAAGGCTGCTGGACCTGATGGGATATGTGACAGTACCGCCCAACGAGTAGCACTCAATCATCATGTTTGGAGAAATTTATCAAGATAGATTAAATGCACCCCAAACACTGACCTTGACAATGCACAAAATTGTTACACTCTTTTCTTTTATTAATTTTGGTTTCATTATATCTATGTAGACAGGTGATCTTGATAGGGATGCATTATCTGTATAAATCTGTAATTTGGAAAAATCAGGTTAAACATCCGTGAAGCTAGGGCTCAAAGTGGGCTGGGCAGCGGAGAACAGGTAGGTGTGTGTGTGTGTGTGTGTGTGTGTGTGTGTGTGTGTGTGTGTGTAGGGCGGAAACGGCCGGCCAGAGTGTAGCGCTTGCCTGGAAAGGCCGTGACGTCAGAGGAAAACCACCGCACGGATAGCGAGGCGAAAGTGTGTTGTGTACGTTAAAATTAAATTTTAAAATAAAACATAATTAAGACAGAGAAGTGCGAAACAGTATCTGAAAAGATGAAATAAAAGGTTTCCGCTTGGTAGGCGATGTGAGATGTTTCTTTTATTAAATTTCAAAACATATCGATTTCGTCCCTACGATGGGACATCATCACAAGATTTTATTTTATTGTTGTGACTTGTACCGGCAAGACCTTTTAAATGTTTTTTATGACATGACTGATCAAAATGTTTTAAGCAGAGCACAGAGGTCATCATGACTTGCAATTCTGCACTGATGATGTCCCATCGTAGGGACGAAATCGATATGTTTTGAAGTTTAATAAAATAAACATCTCACATCGCCTACCAAGTGGAAACCTTTTATTTCATTATAATTCTGTGATGGGCTCGCACAAAATGGAATCTAGTTACAAGTTTCTGAAATGGTTTCATATGACACGTATAGTAACGGACAGACATCCCTCCTATCAAGTACATATAAAGTTTTAATAGAATTAAAATACGCCAATTTAGTGTTTAGTTAAAAATTCGTAATTGAATGCCTGTAACTACAGTCAACTGAAGCTGCGAGCCACTACATCACCAACAGCAGTTTGCAGACTCACCACTGTCGGCGCATCAAGCAACATCAACAACCACCGACATTCGCAAGACTACAATCAACATACATTTTTTTTATTTTAGCCTAAACTAATACAGACTCACTATGAACACTAAAATCACAACATATTGAAACGATAGTACACAGTGCACCCTACATTACATTTCAGGTACACTATGTAGGGGTGTGTGTAACGTTTCTGCTATGTTGCACACTCCATACAAAAATCCGTTGCCAACATTATAAACACGAAATATCTGACACCTAAAGTAAAACTTCACTACCGGACATGTAAAATATCACATTTTCGCCTTCAGTTTGAAATTCTATTAACAATATTAGTAAAACACCTTTAAGAAATAGTACGTTGATTTAAACATAACTTTGGCTGGCCTTTTACGTAATTTTCAATTTTGAATACTTTCGTAAATAATAGCTGCAAACACTAAAAATGCATTACATTTAGTTTCGGAAATTGCTGAACCTATATAGATACTAATTTGTATAAAAACAATAATAATACATGTTATAACTATTTCACAACATGATTTCATATATACCTTTTGTTTAAATAAATTAGAGCAGACCATGTTTTATATATCACTGGATCCTAAATTAAATACTGATCATTTTTCATGCATTAAAGTTAATAATCCGTTTGGTACTAAGAAACTATCTTCGAAATTAACAAAACTACGACAACCATATACAAATCCGTATCAATAAAAAATTAGACCGCAAACTGAAATACATTAAAATTCCATGTCACAATAATAGTACGCCTACACAATATTGGCAAAACAAATATGTGTGCACTTCGAAAACACAAATAATGTAAATAATTTGAGCACTGTAAACACTAGTCAAAGGATGACTTTAAATTTTGTGTACCACATTAAATACAAATTTCATGAAACATGTACATATATTGAGATAAATAGTCAAAGCTTAAATGTAATGTTTTAATTTCTGTATTTTGGCATATTTAATGTAAAAGAATATTGTTTAATTGTGAATTACAAAACTTTGTCATCAATTTTATTACGCAGAAAGATGATTGAGAGAAACCATGTTTAGTTAGTCGTCTAGCAGTCACAAACCTGTAAGCAGCTCTGTTGGCTTGCCGCTGCATTTTTTTTATTGTGCAACAATGTGATTGATTTAAACTTTATTTAAAATGGAAATAAAATTGTTTCCATATCAACTGACATGTTTATGATTTTCGAAAAGATCCTGTAACGTCAAATCTTTTTAGTGAATGTCGAAGACAGCTCACAACGCAATGGACTACAGCCAGCATATAAGTTCAACTTCAACTACAGTGGAATGACTTTGTTATAGAGACTGTGAACTAATAAAACTTTTCGTGATTTAGGAAAATATTAGGGCTCAGTTTGAGTCATTCCCAAAAGGGGTGGCGGTCGTTAGAAGGTGTAAAGGCTGGGCGGTAGACCTACGTGTAGAAGTCTGTCTTTACCTAACGTTCGCGACAGTGGAACTATGCCGGTCTGTGCCGCGAACTTCGGAACAGTGAGACTTTAAAAGTTTTCAGAGTGTAAAAGTGCAGTCGAACCTACAAAGATTTATCGAGTGTGGCGAGTTGCTTTTAAACTTGCAAGATTTCTCCTTGAGTTGCCAAGGGCTACGTTGAATTACAAGATTGCAGCGTCTAAGGTTTAGCCACTGTGACTTCATCACATTTCCTTTGGAAACTGATTGTAAAAGTGCATCTTGTCAGGAAGTGTTAACTGAGTTCTCACAATCATTCATTCGATATTTGTTGTTGAACACTGTATTTGTCAAATAAACTGCGAATATAAAGACAAAGTATTCGGAATCAGGCACAGACTAATGGAACAAGTGTTCAAATGTTTGTAGAGCTTATGGGACTTAACTACGGGGTCATCAGTCCCTACTAATGGAAAATTTTGTATGCAACGAACATTAGCCTGCTAGGCTAATTCAAAATATTTATGGGAGAGTAAATTTTGTCTCGGGGCTCACAGGCTATATTAGATACGCCAACGTAAAGTGCTTTTACTGGTGACAGTTTTCTGATCTGATAAATAAACATACATCATAAAAATTCAGTCAAAAGTGTTGTGATAGTTATTTGTATGTAATGTACCCTTCTTCTCAATTTTAGTTGTTTTAGTTAATCATATGCAGGTGGGGACTGTGGACGAATTTTTTATCATCTCCTAAACAGAGCAGAACTTGAAATGCAGTGAAATTGTTAGTGTAAATATAATATTCTCCACAGAGCCCCCATGAAGTAACCTCGCAGAACCAATTAGGAGAGGCCTTTCTGTCAAGTTCCAACAGCAGCTCGTCGCGGGCTGTTTACCTCGTCTCCCGGCTATATGGTCGCGTTCCTAGCGGCCGTGCGACACCGCGTCCGTCCCTCGCCAAGCGTCGCAGCTGTCAACAACTGCTAGAGTACTCCGCACTCAGCCCCGGCTGCGCCTCGCGTCGTTCCAGCCGCTTTTCATCTGGGAGCTATGAAATGTTTCCGGGCGTTGGCTGACACCCTCCTCCTACACCATCGCGACGGTGCCTGCACTTGTAGTGGAGTAAGAAGTAAATAAGTTAAGGACATATACAGTCCTGCTCCGCAAATTTGTGTGAGTTTGTCAGGATCGGTGGTCGTGTCCCAGAGGCCGTCATTGCCTGTGTCTACGTCGTTAGTTGTTTATTCATGTATTAGCCGCACTTTTAGTTCGGTTCAATTGAATTTTTTTTTGTCTTTGCTCTGAGTAACAAGTATTCTATATTCATTAACTTGTTTAACGTAACTGAGGAATTTATCTGCTTTCTGCCCCTCTGGTAGCTCGCATCTGCACGGGCGTAATTGTATAACTTTGTTTATCTTTTTTTATCTTCTCCTTGCAGAAATTTTCCTTCCGTGAGGCATCACCACCCCGCGGTTGTAATTTGGCGTTCTATCTGTTTGTTTAAGTCCCTTCGTGTCAGATCTGTAATTCTTCTTGAGCGTTGGGCACCTTATTCCGCTTCTTCCTGTTTTGAGTCAGCTCATGTGTTTTACCTGTAAGGGGGATTAAAATAACGAGTAGCCAGCTCCCCAACTCAGTGTCATTTTCCTGTAACTTAGCTAAACTGCGGACATTTAAACAGCAGGGCTCATTTGTAAATTGTATTGTGTGTTGTTTAATTGGCCTTCTGCCTATTGATATCATTGAGCGGGGTTACCTGCTACCAGCCTTTTCTATCGAAGTAAAACTCAGACCTTACTTAAAATTTTGAGCTCGTCTTTAGTGTGTTTTGGTAACTGTATTTTTAAAGGGCTCCGTCCACTTAGATTTTGGAACCACACCTTAGTGTGATTTCCCTGTAACTAAGCTGAACTGCTTTAATTTAAATTGCAGGGCTCATTTAGAATTTTATTGTCTGTTGTTTAATTGACCTTCCGCCTATTGCTATCTATGAGCGCAATTTCCTGCTACCAACGTCTAACAGTTAAACTCGGACATTCACTTAAATTTTTGAGCTCGACTTTGTTTTTGTAATAGTATTTTTAAAGAACAGTGTTCAATTAAATTTTGCAGCCCACACTTTTATTGTGATAATTAAGCTGAGCTGTTTTCATTTAAATTGCAGGGGTGATTTGTAAATTATATTACATTTACAAGGGTTGCATTACATTTAAAATTTTCCATGTTTGCTGAAATTGCTGGGCTCATTGTGTCTTTTATTGTATTTTAAAGAGTTGCTTTTACTAAATTTCGAGCCCACCTCTATGAGTGTTGTAATTATCTTAATTAAAACAAATGGAACTTGAGCTGACTACCCTTGCTTAACTTCACTAACCAGCTACCCACCGCTCCCGCAAACCTACCCTCTCAGCAGAATTATCCAGAATTGGTACAACTATATTCAGATCGAGTATGCAATAAAATAACACTGTTTTTGTCACAGAGACCCTCGCATGGTCACCTAATCCTGCAATCCTCGTCAACCTAATCCATTCATTGCCTCCACGTCACATGCTTCAGTTCCGTAAAAAGTCTGAGCTTTACGTTTATGGAGAAAGGGGCAAACAACAACAGCTGTCAGACCACTGGCTGTACAATACGTAATGATTCTGCAAAACATTCCGCATGGTCACAGAAAAGTAGGGTAGGATACTGAATGGACTGACGTATTGTCTCGCTGAGTCTAGGTTAGCAAGAATACTTTCATTTATTATCTACTTTCATATCGGTCTGAGCAAGAGCGAAACACGGCGAAGTTTAGTCAGTACTCTCTAATACATAGGCCTAGATTTGAGACGGAGGATGCTGAATGGCAGATATGGGTATGTTGATACTCGATTCTTCTTTGAGCTAGGGTCACTGGGGAAAGGTGTTTGGTTTAGCCCGGAATGTGTGACCATATGTGTCGCCTTAAGAAAATCTCTCTTACCGTGTATATACTACATCTACATCTACATACATACTCCGCAATCCACCGTAAGGTGCGTGGCTGTGGGTACACTGTACGATTACTAGACATTTCCCTTCCTATTCCAAATAGAACGAGGGAAAAAAGAATGTCTATATGCCTCTGTACGAGCCCTAATTTCTTTTGTCATTGTGATCTTTATGCGAAATGTAAGTACGCGGCAGCAAGATCGTTCTGTAATTAGCTTCAAATTCCGGTCCTCTAAACTTCTCCAACAAAATTTCTCGATAAGCAGATCGTCTTTCCTCCAGCGATTCCCGTTTGAGTTCCCGGAGCATTTGCATTGGTCGAACCTACCAGTGACAAACCTAGCTGCTCGCCTCTGAACTGCTTCTATGTCTTCCTTTAAACTGATCTGCTGCGGGTCCCAAACACTTAAGCAATACCCAAGACGTTGTCGTACAACCGTTTTATACGCGGTCTCCTTTACAGATGAAGTACATCTTCCCAAATTTCTCTTAATAAATCGGACTGTCGGCCTTACTCACAACTGTCCTTACATGTTCGTTCCACTTCATATCGCTCTACAGAGTTAAGCCCAGATATTTGAACGACGCGTCTGTACCAAGACGATCACTACTAATGCTGTATTCGAACATTATGGGATTGTTTTTCTTACACATGGGCATCACCTTAGATTTTTCTACATTTAAAGCTAGCTAGCTGCCATACTTCACACTAGCTAGAAATTTTGTCTAAGTCATCCCGTATGCTATTACAGTCAATAACGACACCCTCCCATACACCACAGTATCATCAGCAGTTACAAGGTACTCTGTCCATCAGATGATGTATATAGATAGAAAATAATAGCGGTCCTATCACACTCCCCTGGAGCGTGCCTGACGATACTCTAGTCTCTGAACATTCTCCGTCGAGAACAACGTACTGCGTTGTATTACTTAGGAAGTCTTCCAGCCAGTCACAAATCTGTGAACCTATTCCATAAGCTCGTATCTTCGTTAGCAGTCTGCAGTGTGGCACCACGTCAGATTTCTTTTAGAAATCGACAAAAATACTATCTGCCTTTGCCCTTCATCATGGCTCTTTATCACCTGCAAACTAATGGAAATCAGTCTGCCAAATTAAAGGATAGTGAGCAATGCAAATCATGTGAAAAACACACTAATATGCTAGCATGTTACAGTTCTATGTTCAGAGACGAGAGTTAATTCAGGTTGTATGAAGATCACCAACTTCAAATTCATTTCAACCTCCTTCGAAGTCCCAGTCTAGTTAACGTACGAATTACATTCACACATGTCAAAAGCTGCAAATTGTGTTTTAATTTTATTGTCTTATTACGCTAACGGTTTCGATATTCCAATACTTCTGAAGTATTAGTGACCTTTACATCTAAACTAAACCTAGGAGACCTCGGGCAAAGATAAATAACAGTAAAAAATTTCGTCGTCATCAGTTATTTCCGAGCAACAGTAAAATATCCAATTATACTCTATTTTACAGGTGCACGAATTGGTACATTGCCAAGGTTATACATGTGAACTGAAGAACGGTGATTCCTAATCTCGTGCTGATTCATAGAATGAAGCTTATCCATCTCAAGTAAATTTACTATTCTACTGTACATAGGGTGATTTTTTTTCACCGTGAACAATAAAGATTGATCAAGGAGAGGAGAGGATACGGAGCAATAAATGTGCAATGAACTTAGATCGGGAAATGCATGGTTTCCATGATAGAGGCCATTTGTTAAGTCACACTGTGTTACGGAGACTGCGGTCTAATGCTCGCTGTACCCTGCAGCCGCAGTTTCAGTATGTGCTGAAATTGGTTTCATTGTGACTCGACGCACGCGTGTCAAATGCTGCCTTCGACAGACGACCAGCGTACTATTTATGAAGCATCAATACACTGCTCCGTATCTGGAATGGGCTCATAATTTTCAGATGGTCCCATAACCAGAAATCGTATTGGTTGAGATGCGATGAACGAGCAGGCCATGAAACTGGGCCTACTCGTCCGATCAGTCGGCCAGGGAAGACACGATTGAGATGACGATGTAGCTCCTCACTGTTGTGGAGTTTGGGACAATGACTGGTGGAGTTGTGACCAAAGATATTTGTATATTAACCAAAAGCTGCAAATTGTGTTTTAATTTTATTGTCTTATTACGCTAACGGTTTCGATATTCCATTGGTGTCATCTTCAGGCTGCACCAACGACGTCCATCCTGTTACGTGTACTGCAGTATGGCCTTATTTACGGGTTGTTCCACCTCCTGGACATGTGTGCTCCTTACAAATGTGACAGAAACAGATTAGATTACATTAGATTAGATTAATACTTGTTCCATAGATTATTTATACTACATTCCGTAAAGATGTGGAACGTGTCAGTCTATTAAATGTTGTCTGCACTTGACAATCAATATTTTAAGGATTTTTATTACATTTTTGTTTTTTATTTTTTTATTTTTTTATTTTTTTTAAGTTTTATCTAAAAATTCATCTACATTGTAGAAGGAGTTGTCATTCAGAAATTCCTTTAATTTCTTTTTAAATACTAGTTAGCTATCTGTCAGACTTATGATGCTACTTGGTAAGTGACCAAAGACTTTTGTGGCAGCATAATTCACCCCTTTCTCAGCCAAAGTTAGATTTAACCTTGAATAATGAATATCATCCTTTCTCCTAGTATTGTAGCTATGTACATTGCTATCACTTTTGAAATGTATCGGATTGTTAATAACAAATTTCATGAGTGAATATATATGTATTGTGAAGCTACAGTGAAGATCCCTAGATCCCTAAATAAATGTCTGCAGGATGCTCTTGAGTGGGCGACAGCAACTATTCTGATTACACGCTTTTGTGCAATGAATACGTTTTTACTCAATGTTGAATTGCCCCAGAATATAATCCCATATGAAAGCAATGAATGAAAATAGGCGTAGTAAGCTAATTTACTGAGATGTATATCACCAAATTTTGCAATGATTCTGTTGCATAAGTAGCTGAACTCAAACGTTTCAGGAGATCTTCAATATGTTTCTTCCAATTGAGTCCCTCGTCAATGCAAACGACTAAAAATTTTGAATATTCTACCTTAGCTACAGATTTATGTTCAAAGTCTAAATTTATTAATGGTGTCTTGTCATTTACTGTATGAAACTGTATATACTGGGTTTTATCAAAGTTTAATGAGAGTCTATTTGTAGAGAACCACTTAATAACTTTCTGAAAGATATCATTTACAATTTCATCAGTTAATTCCTTTTTGTCTGGTGTAATAGTTATACTTGTATCATCAGCAAAAAGTATAAGCTTAGTATCTTCGTGAATGTAGAATGGCAAGTCATTAATATATATTAAGAACAGCATGGGACCCAAGACTGCACCTTGTGGGACCCCATTTTTGATAACTCCCCAGTCAGAGGAATTAATTGTTTCATCTATATAATGTGAACTGCTTATTTCAACTTTCTGCACTCTTTCGGTTAAGTATGATTTAAACCATTTGTGCACTGTCCCACGTCGTTAATGCGGTCTTAAGATGATACGAATGGAGTAACGAAACTGAGAACCTGATAAAACAATAAATTTTAATCACAATTTATGGCTTTTGGTGTATATAACAATTTTAAAATCACAATTGAGATTCATTCGTTCGTAAACGGCAGAATGGGCTGGAGCACCGTCACCCGTATAACATCATGAGTGACACACTATGTAAAACATTATACCGGCATACACTTACTCTGGCAGCATAATATATCGTGTATTAGGCCGCAGTCTCTGCATGGACACCAAGTATTTCCGAAGTACAGTACACATTTTTTGTTCCTTATCCTCTCCTTGCTCTATCCCTACAGTTTGTATTCGGTGGAAAGAAAACCACCTTCAATAAGAATGTTAGGATGACGCACCGCAGCTGACGCAGAGGCAAATTACTTACTTACTTGTCCGTGGCTTGTGCCTTAGTGTCCATATGCCTGCTCTACACCTCTCCTCCGTCGTTCCCGGTTGTAAGTCTTCTGCCACCCTTCGCCTGCTCCTCGTCCCATGTCCTCAGTATCCTTGTCGACGTTGCCCTTCCACCTAGTCCGGAGTCGTCCCCGGCCCATCCTTCCAGCTACAGCTCCAAGAAACACATCACGGGGTGTCCTCCCTTCACTCATCCTTGCTTCATGTCCAGCCTAAGTCAGCCTTCTCCTTTTCATCATTTGTATAATGTCAGGCTGTGTGTACAGCTTTGTGTTAATTCCTGGTTGTTCCGAATTTTCCATTCGCCTGTTTGTGTGTCCATCACAGGGTCACAGATAAAACGTAGGATTTTCCGTTCAGAAACAATAGTTTTTGTTCATCTGTTCTCCTAAAGGTGAGGGTTTCACATCCGTGCATTACTACAGGCATAACCATACTTTGATAACTCCTTATCTTAAATCTCCTCAACAGGGATCTTTTTCTCAGCACATCCTGAAGGCTAAAGTATGCTTTATTGGCTCCAGAAATTCTTGTATTTATCTGAGTTTCGTAGTGGTTCTGATCACTGAAAACGCTACCAAGGTATTTAAAAGTCTTCGTTCTTTTGAAACAGAAACTGTCCGATGTAAATGGGTTCCTATCACTTGCTGCCGTACTCAGGACCATGTATTCCGTCTCATCTTCATTGACTTGCATTCCTGCCCTATTGGCGATCTAGCCATTCTTCTTAGCTGTTCTTCTCTACTACCGCTGATGAGAATTATATCATCTGCATACGCCAGTCGTGTCAGTGGCATGTTGTCTAGAAGTAATCCAGTGGGATCAGTTTTCATTAACTCCCGGTCTATTCCTTCTAAAACAAATTACGCAAATCAATTAATTCCTTTAACAATACAGGTTGTCTGATATTATTGCTCAGCTAATGGCTCTATTTTTATGGCACCGTTCGGATTTTTCTGAGATCTTACGTTTGAAATAATTTTCCATTAGAGATTTTTCTAGTGAGTCATTTCTAACTTTTAAACTTTTTCGAACAATAGTCATTGTCCGTTGTAAAGTTATGATGGTTTTAAGTCGAACTAAAATTGGCACTTGCTGAGACTCATTGGACGCCCTGGCAATGGTGCTAGTAACATTTAATAGAATTTTGTCTTTTATTATCGTAGCGTTGTTAATCGGTTACATGCAGTAAAATATCTAATAACGACAGCAAAATAATAGCAATACGTCTTTTATGTCACTTCTCGAGCAGAAAATTTAAATATTTTCTGAGTCACAACCCCCGTCGACTTCGACAGCTAATTAACTGTGAGAGTAAAAGATAGAACCAGGCTGAGAAATGCATAATCACAATATTTCCTAACCAAACAGTTAAGTAGGACCACAGTAGATGTTAAATTTGAGAGTAAAGCACCCATACATTAGCATTCATTGTTCAGCTTTAAAATTCGCATATCAGCTCAAAATATCCCATTCCAATACCCTTTCAGAATAAGTTTAGGTTTTCTTGATTAAGAACGACGACCGAAGCAGCAGTTGGAGTTATTTGCATTTTGTATTTTATGTCATCGCCAACCTTCATCTTCTTGTCGAATCAGAAAAGGTTGCTTATCCAGTGGCACTAGAGATTGCCAACAACCTCCCGTACAGGAGAGAGATCGAAATTAGATCACATGTATACGTCATCTAGACTGGCAAGCGCACAGATATTACTGAAGCCTGACGCCTCTACCTCCACATGCAAATGTCAAGATATTATTTTTATTTATTTATTTTTTAATTTTTTAAAATTTATTTATTTATTTATTTATTTATTTATTTTTTGTATGGAACTAAAAATTTTAGTAGAGCACGTTGCAGGTACTGAACATTGCGTCGAAACAAATATGGCATAATTACTGTATGTTTGTTTAATCCTGTTTCTTATGACTGTTTTATCCCAACAGAAATAGTTGCTTAACAGCGGTTTAGAATGTTAGTATGGCGGCGAGCCTAAGATACTGCATACTGTATCGCCCAAAGAGATTAAAATATTCATTTTAATCAGCGATCCCCATATTACCTGGATGTACAGCTCTCTCGACGTGCTAGTCATAAATATTGCTATTTCGTTGCTTTACAAGTTCAAATATGGCTGCTACAAAATTGTACTGGAAGGCGAAAACAAAACATATTTCTTTCCGGCTCCCAAGCGGCCTATTACATTGCAAACTGACATAAAGTTCAAAACAAGATGCATGTAAGCAATTCTTTATCACCTGCAAACTAATCGAAATCAGTCAGGATGACGAGCAATGCAAAATTATGTTAAATGAATATGCTAGCACGTTGCAGTTCTATGTTTAGAGACCAGAGTTATTAATTCAGGTTGTACGAAGGCCACCGAATTTTAATTAATTTCAACCTTCTTCGAAGACCCAGTCTAGTTAACGTACGAATTACATTCACACATCTCAAGCAGCAAACATTGTTTCCTAAGTATTAGTGACCTTTACATCGGAACTAAACATAGGAGACCTTGGGTAAAGATAAGTAACAGTAAAAAATTTCATCCTCATCAGTTACTTCGGAGCAACATTAAAATATCCAATTATACTCAATTTTACATTTAAACACTAAATTTTCTCGCACTTAAGTATGTACAGCCTCTCTTTAAATTGATCAGTAAATTTTTTCAGGTATTGTTTAAAAGTCATTTTAAGCATCTATGTCTGGTACCCACAGTTGCACATTTGTAGATGAGTGTTTACTGGTTGTAACTTCAGCTAACGAAATGTAAAATACTTTTATTTGAGGTGCACGAATCTGTACATTGCCAAGGTTATACATGTAAACTGCAGAATGTACATTATGGTACATACTGGGTCATTGTTTAGTGCGATTAATGCTGAGAAATACATGTACAGAATTTATTGATTTCGAATAAGAAAATTCACTAAAGTACCACAAATGCGCAGCAATTCAGTCCAAATATAAATATAAGTGTAAAATTATATTTGTACTTGTTTAATGCTAGAGTGATTCTCTCTCTCTCTCTCTCTCTCTCTCTCTCTCTCTCTCTCTCTCTCTCTCTGTGTGTGTGTGTGTGTGTGTGTGTGTGTGTGTGTGTGTGAAATTAAGTGGCCGTGTCAGAGTCAACTGACATGTGGTTTGCCACTTACAAATTTCGTGAAAGAATATGCCTAGTAATGAATTACTCAGGGTATTATGGACAAAAAAGGTTGTTAGTTTATCACAGGGTGACAATTATTGAAGTATATGGAATAAAACCGTTAATAACTTATGAACAGTTTGCGACAGGATGTCCAAACTGCACGGTTGGCACGTGCCTTGTCGTTGTCAATTTGCATATGAAAATCTGAGCTTGTAGCGGTATTGGAGGCCTGCTATCTGAGCGATATCAGCCAACTGTTGCTCGAAGGAAGTTAGCAACCGACTTCAACCAGTTAGCTAACAATCAAGAATTTCATTCGCATAATTGAGAGAACGGGTAGTGTTTGTGATGAAATTGTTCGCGGAAACGTACGAAAACATCGAGAATACACGCACTGTGTTTAAAAATAACCACAGGAAGTCGCTCAGATTAAGCTGAATACCAGATGGTAATCAATCGGGACGCACTTTGGCAAATTATTGTTGAAGACCTGCATCTCTTTGTGCACAAAATCAAACCCGACAGCCTTTATGCCCCAAAGGCCAAGGAACAGCGCTTCTCTTTCGCCAACACTATTGTCCACACAAATGACGAGCATGAGTTTGATGTGGATATAGTCTCATTTGGATGGGTTAGTCAAAAAGTAAAACTGGAGCATTTAGGGGACGGAGAAGCCGCACTTCACATTCGGAAAGACACTTTACTCTCAGCGTGTGGTGTGCAATGTCCGGTCACGGAATAACTGAAGTGCTATTTCTCGACGGCACGGTGACTACCGAACGGAAAAAAAGGTGTTCAGCATGACCGCAAAATCATTGCCGAACTAAAAACAGCCATTCAGTAGGTTATGGGCAGCATCGATGTTCCGACACTGTATTTCGCAATTAATCTGCGCCACATCAACACAACAGAAGGCAGGCATATCGAACTTGTTTACATGTTGAATAAAGTGTGTACACGCCGTGTACACTAAATTATGTTTCTTGTAATTCAATGTAAGGCAGTCCCGGATGAGATGTACAGAGGGGGGAGAGGGGGGGGGACCGGAAAGTGTGTCCAGGCCAGCACGCCCATAGTGGCACCAAATGGTTTGTAACGTGGGTATCAGATGTTTCTATTTCCCTATATTTATGGCACGTGAGGTTCAGACCTGAATAGTAATCAACCAATGCCATTCCATGCAACTCAAAAAATCTCGAGGAAATTGACTTTGATGTTTTGCGTGCACTTTTAAATACCTGTTACCATGAAACAAAAATTAATTTGATAGCGTTGTTGGTTGGCGAACAAGTAAACATTGCTTCGGTAGTTCGAATCCTACCGTAATCTAATTTTTTCGCTTTATTCAAATATTTAAACCATTTAAATGTAAAATTTATCAAACATTATATGGTAATCAAACATATGTAATCGTTATGCATACATCAAAAAAAAAAAAAAAAAGTTCAAATGTTTGTACAGCTTATGGGACTTAACTACGGGGTCATCAGTCCCTAAACTTACAAGCTACTAATGAACTATTTACTAACTAGGACGGCACAAATATCCAAGCCCGAGGGGGATTCGAACCCCCGACCGTAGTGGCCGTGCAGGCCGTGACTGTAGCGCATCAGTCCCCTCGGCCACCGCGGCCGGCTGCATACTTCTTTGTACGTAATTTTCTATTATAATAAACGGTTATAAAATAGTGATGATTTCAGAGAACAATATAAATTGAAAAATAGCTTAAATTAAATTTTTGAGGCAACAATGTAAAACCAGAAACCCATTATTTGGACTTTTTTCATTGTTTTACACGACAGATGTATCACTTATCGCAAAGTGACTAACATCGAAAAAACATGAAAAACAATTTAGATGGCATCGAGCACATCGTATATTACGCTGCATTGTTACAGTCAAAATTTTTCTTTGATGTGTAAATTGGAAAGTGAACTTCATTTACGTTCATTAAGATACGTTTGTTTCCACGAGGTTTATAATCGAACCACGCATACTTAATCATTTCACCGAAGATTGTAAAGGTTATTAATTAATAATTGAATGTAGTTTTATGCAATTCTTTCTAGAACTAATGTCACATCCGCATTCGATCAGATAAGAACGCAAGTAATAATATAAATATGATTATGCCAAGATCATTCAAACGACCGAACCTATCTGTCCTTGTTCGACAATCTACAATGCTACCAAATGAAGACGCCATAAACATGAATAATTGGCACCATAACAGGTATTTAAATATGCTTGCAAAATCAGTGGATGTTGATAACGCCGCCGGTCGCGGAAATAAAATTTATTTTACCCGGTTTCGGCAATTACTTGCATTGCCTTCCTCAGATTTATTTGAAAAACTGTAATTTATGTTAGAGGCACTTTTTAAAAATTTCTTACGGAGGCAATCCTAGTAATTGCCGAAATCGGATAAAATAAGTTTTACTTCCGCGACCGAGATCACCATCAATTGGCTTTGTAAAAGCTCACTGGAAAAAAAAAAAAATAAATAAATAAATAAATAAATAAATAAATAAATAAATAAAATAAAGTGCTTCAAGTCGAGTATCTCGAAAATTTTTGAGAGTTGCACGGAATGGCTTTTGCTGATTACTATTTGATGTTTAGAGCTTCACATACCAGAGATAAAAAATATAAAAAAAAAATTACAAAAATGGGATATCGACGAGATCTCCTTGTAAGACGAATGACGTACACCTAAAAAGTGGAACAGTGGAAGGGGGAGGGCGTCGATAAAGAGACGACGAGCGGGTGGGGGGGGGGGGGGTGGCGCCACCATCAGGTTTGTGCCCCTGTTGAAAAATGTCGTAGATCCAGCCGTGAGCATGAGGGAGAGAGCAATACTGAAGTACACAAACAGGAACTGACGGTGTTATTTAGTCAGGCAGGTAGTATGCTCATACATAGATTTCTGGTCGTCAGGCATTCTTCTACTAGGTATTCATCTTCAAACGCCATGTCGACAATATTAAATGGACGTCTTCCTAAGCACTACGAGGAGGTCAAGTTTATCAGTTAACATGGTGAAGTTCTTTGTTGATATACAATCCAGTCTGTAAATGGATAGAATGGATACTGAGTGACAGTGTTAAAATAGGATCGACACTATCGGCTTTTCTAGACACAGGGGTCAACTTCCAGCCCTTTATGATAATTGGACTTCATGATATAATCACAAATCTAAGTCTATGATTACGGAAAATTGTGTAATTTTTCGGAAACATTTATTTAATGTTCGTGCTGTTCCTCTCTTATAAAACGACGTTGGTGCTGTAGTTATACACTTGTTCACTTAAGGGGTTGAAATGTCGTAACAAGGAAACGGGAAAAACAGGAAAAATAAAAACCAGTCTACAGGTTGCAGCGTGGAATAGTAAATCCTTTAATCGGACAGCTAAGTAATGAAGTTTAAAAAGGAAAGCAAATATGTTTAGGTTACTTATAAAGGAAATTAGTGATTTTCGGTAAATGAACACGATTTCTAGTCGGGTCAGTGCAGAGAAATAAAATTTATTAATACAAATTGGCGAAATGCAGGAATTGGACAACAATGAATAAGAGAACTGGAAGGTGCGTATGATAAGGAACATAGTGAAAGCTTTATCGCAACGAAGTCAAGACTCATCATAGAAATACTAGCTCATAGACAGACTATTGGCGTAGGTGACGAACCGATTGAAGATAATTTTCGGAGATAAAAGGAATTGTTCTGATAGTTAAGAGAGGAAAATTTAATTCTGGCGGAGATCTGGAATGTAATTGTAGAAAAAGGGCCATTGGATTTAAGTGCCCACAACGGTATGGAGAGAATAAATTTACAATACAACCCCCCCCCAAAAAAAAACTTGTCCTTATAGTGTCTGTGTTTATTGAAAAAAGAAAAGGAAATGAAGTATTATTACACGCAATACAACCAAACTAAATGTACCCATTTGGTAGTACAACAAAAGAATGGCCACTAAAGGTATCAAGAATTAAAGGCTCTACGGTCCCAACTCTTCACATTGTTAATTCTTTTCATATGTTCGTTTATAAAGTTATAGGACCTAGTTGCAATGGTTATCGGTCCCTAAACTTACAAACTATTTAAAAGAACTTATCCTAAGAACGCACACACACACCCATGTCCGAGGGAGGACTCGAACCTCCGACGGCGTACGGCCACGCACATCGCAGCAAGGCGCCTTAGTGCGCACAACCATTCCGCCGCAGCAATCGTCTTTCCTTCTCTTTTTTGTTTTTCCATCATCTGCGCAGATAGTCTGCATATGAGGTCGTACTTCTATGTTGACTATGTTGAGTCTCTGCTTCGTTGTGATAATGCTTTCGCTTCGTTCTCCATAAAAGTTCACTCACATTGCTATTCTCTTATTTCTTATTCTTGCGTTAGTCCTGTTTGAATCTGTATTAATTATTACCCTGTACTAATCTGACTAGAAATAGTGTTTACTCTGCAACGGAACTTTAGTCATTTCGTTTGAATATAACATCAACCAAACCGTTTCCCTTCTTAAACTTTTCTTATGTATCTCACCGTTTAAGGGATTTCACGTTCCATATCGTGGCACGTACATTTCGTTTTATTTTCCTGTTTTTCCTGTTTTCCTGTCATGTGCTTTAAGCTCAAATAACGAAGAAGCATAGAACTGCAGCTCCAATGTCTTTTCATGACAGAAGAGCAGCATAAACAAGGAGTAAATGCTTTCAAACAATTTAAATTATATGACGTCATCATAAGAGTCGAGACTGGGATTTATGATAATTAGTATTGCCTGTGGTCGGAATTCAACCAGTTGTGTTTAGAAAGTAAAGAAACTCAAAATGTTTCTAATGTAAATGTAAGTTATTGGTACGCAGATTCTTAGTTCCTAACAGAACCTTGCAAATTTATAGTTTTATCAGAACACTATGAGAAGAAGAACGAGTGAAGAGGAAACATTAGAGAATGAAGAAGCAACAGATAACCACGAACTTGTTGTCTCAGAATGATATTCGTAATATTTTGCATATCTGTGAATATCTAACGGGATGTCTTTATTATACAGGGTGTTTCACTAAGTGTGTTTGCCTCTGTAACTTATAAAATTATAGGTGACGGGAAATTTTAATGCGGTAGGTCAACACAATAAATGTTACACTTTCTGCGGAGCTATGAACATAGTTTATTGTATCATTTTCCAAAGAGTTACACCACAAAGATACAATTTTTTAAACGGAACAATAGTTTTCCTATAGTGTATTGGATTCGTTTAAACCAGCTGCGTCCAAATCAATTTAAACTACATTCCTATCACTGTTAGTTTGGGAGCTATAACCCTTCAAAGTTCCGGGGGCGGAGGCTGCGATAGCGTAGCTGACTGGCCGAGTGGCTATCCCCTGGGGCACGGCCCACTGTCTCATGACCACCAGCCAGTCAGCTACGCTGTCGTAGCCTCCGCCCCCTAAACTTTGAAGGGTTGTAGCTCCCAAACTAACCGTGATAGGAATGTAGTTTAAATTGACTGGGACGCAACTGGTTTCAACGAATCCAATGCACGATAGAAAAAAACTATTGTTCCGTGGTGTAACTCTTTGGAAAATGATACAATAAACTATGTTCATAGCTCCGCAGAAAGTGTAACATTTCTTGTGTTGACCTACCGCATTAAAATTTCCCGTCGTCTATTATTTTATAAGTTACAGAGGCAAACACAGTTAGTGAAACACCCTGTATATTTACAAGAACAAAGGACCCAAGACTGAACCTTGTGGGATACCATTCTTGATAACTCCCCAGTTTGAGGAATCTGCCGATTTTTGTGCAATATGTAATCCGTTAACCTTTTGCACTCTTCTACGTACTCATGAATTAAACCATTTATGGACTGCCCCACTCGTAACACACTATTTCAGCTTATATAAGAGTATTGAATATTTTCATTGACTAAAGTGAGTGTGTTGCGCTCCAGCTCTGGCTGCTATTGTTGTAGTCCCAGGACGAGACTTGAGATACATGAATGCAAGCGGCGGCTGAGCCGTCCTTGGTGTGAATGAATGCGAACTGCTCACACATTTAGCAGCCACGGAGTCATGTGACGCGCTGTGGTTTGTCTGGCCGCCGTTGTCTCAATAACTCAAGGCGCTTTTTTCCTTCTTAGCTGACAGCACAGGGCACCTCTTGGAATTCAAACGTGCGAAGGAGCGGTTGTGGTGGCGCTTATGAGATACAAGTGAGCGCGAAATATCGCATCCGGTGGCGCCCGCATATCGTATGGCAAGGGCAACACCACAAGCCCTCCCCTGACGCACGCACGGCGTACACAGAGCCTCAAATGTCGCAAACACTTTTCTCTTTTTTTTCGGGCAAAGCACTGGGGAGAAAACGCGAGGAAATTTGTGAGGCTTCACTACGTGAAGTAAATCAAGAGGATGGTTATCCACTATCAAATTATTATTTTGATGCAATACACGAATTCTAAAAATTATTGTGTCTTTCGAATCCTTGTTCCACCAAATAAATTAATTACAAATACTTAGAACAATGCAAAGAAAATGTCATAGGAAAAGCATGTATCATTTACGTATGGCATTCCATGAAAATTGAGAAAAATGTCCACAAGATTGACGAAAAAGAAAATGTAAGAAAAACTTATGTAAAATATAGGATAAAGTGTTACTGAATAAATTGATTCACGTTAGTTAAATTTTTGTAAATCTATGGCATTTAAGTACTCTGGTCATCAGTCCCTATGTTTACATACTACTTAAACTAACTTATGCTAAGGACAAAAAATACACCAATGCCCGAGGGAGGGCTCGAACCTCCGACGGCGAACAGTGGCTTGCTCGCAGCAAGGCGCCTTAAAACGCTAGGTCACTGCTCCGTGGCAATGGTGTAATACTTTTGATACTTTTGTCCGTAGCGTTTCTACTTCTTCTACAGTAGGGTAAGCAATACGACGAATGCAAAACGGCTCTTAGTAAATGAGAAAAAGTTTAGGAAACTGATTTTTCTTTTTTGTGAGACTGTCTGTGTGATCTAACTAATATTTCTGGCCTAACTGGAATTCTGTATGATGAGGTACTGTGTTTTGCATGTGTCCTGTTTTGAGTGGCATGTTTCATATTTTCTAAACCCATGTTATTAATCTGGTAGTGTTGTAAACAACGTGATTTAGGAAATGGTATCTCGAATTTTGTTTGGAGCGTGTTTTCCTTTAACTACACAGTGTGCAGAAGGTACTGTGGAATCGTTAGGAACAGAATTTATGATATCTATGAAGATTTAAATATATTTATCCCATTCTGTATGCTTTCCGTGGCGGTACAGTCGACATAATTTGCCTCTTTCATGATACGGTCTGCTGGGCTTGATGTATGAACTGAAATTAGAGTGCACTAATTGGTGGAGTAAGTGTTACGTGTAGCCTGAAAATTGCTGCCGTAATTTTTTTTTTTATCTTATCTACTGTAAGCGAATTAGCTCTCTTTGAAGTTGTGATTAAATCCCGAATGAAAGTTGCGTTTGTCTTGTCAGAAACTTTTGTTGCTTGAAAACGCTAGTGCATCTTGAATTTCAAAGAGTTGCAACATATTACGAAAAGCGTCAATGTCATATTTTTGTTGTCCCGAGAGTAAAGGAATCCGTGAAAATCTTGGTAGCTTGTAAGTGGAGAGGTGGATGAGAGCAGAGGTGGATAAGGTTGTGTTAAGTGTTGATTTTGTTGCACTAAATGGTGAAAGTACTGAGATTGTGTGGCAAAGTAAGAATTTTAAAAGTTTGAGAAAGTGATTAACTTGTCCTTCACACCTTGCTCAGTTAAACTTCACCAGTAGGCTTCTAAAAATGCATTTTGAAATTCTTTTAATGAGTACCACTGTCTCGCGACGGGTCTCATCCGTAAGGCCGGCTCGCCTTCCAAAAAACTACAGATAAATTCAAGTATGTTTGTGACTAGCCAAGACATAGGAAGCAAAAATGTAAACTGCTGTATCCAGTAAAGTGGCTGCAAGTCATTTTGTCTATTCCCAAATACTTTAAATTTTTGGAATGACAAAGAATATTTGAAATCAAACGGATTGCAGCGTGAAAAGTTGTCAGATATTGTGTGTTGGCAATCTGTGTGAAAATGTTCTCTGTTTTGACAAAAATCTCTTTCTCTTCTCAGTGATGTGATGTAAAAGAGTGCCCAGGTTCGTACGATTTTGCATTGCCGAATCGTTGTCGTGAATCATCATCTAAAATGAGAATCAGGAGTTAATTTCATTTCCAGTTCCTGTACGTGTAATTGTATATCGTGTAATTTTCTTCTGTATTGTCTGTTAACGTTTAATTGAGCATCTCCTAAGTGTCAGCAAAGTGTCAGTTGTTTTTTGTCGGAGTTGTTGTCAGCGTTTATTTGAAGTTGCGACACAGTGTGTTGTTGGTTGTTTTGAGGGGACTAAACAGCTAGGTCATCAGTCCCGACACAGTGTGAGGTCGTGAATTGTGAATGAAGCGACAGTTCGCGATCTTTTGTAGTATATAATTCGGATGTAATTTGTTCAATCTCCTGTGAATGTTTTGTTTTTCAACGTTCTCTGTAACTTTGAGACAATGGTACTTTGAGACTACGGTACTGATTTTTTCAAAGTTGAGATCTTTATCTTTTTCGGTAGTTGTCTCGATATTTCTTTCTGTAACGTGATTTTGTAATTGTTGATCAATCTCAAAGTCATCAATTCGTGAAGCGACTTTTGATATTTCTTCATTAATTTGATGTGCGAAATCCTGTAGGAGGAGATGAATGTGTTCTTTTAAACGCTCGTCTTGTTGTAATAGATTATTGGTTTGTTTTGTGTGTTCACCCTGTTTTTGTAAAAGATCATGTTTAAGATGATCATTACTTTCAAAAGGTGATTTTGTTTTGGAAAATTTCGTCTTGTTTATTGTAAAATTTCAAGATAGATCTAAGTTCATTTTTATGTGCCGCATTCTGCATGACAGTTGACTGAGAAGATATTTGTGTTTCGTAATTTTGTATAAATGTGTTGTTGTGTCGATTAAATTGCTGTCTGGTGAAGCGGAATCTCGAGTACGGTCGAAAATTTGAAAGAGAAAAATTCATGTTAGCAAAAGCATTGGACAGGAACTTCACGCGTATTTTGCGTTGTCACATGTCTGACTCGTAGAGTTGAGCTCAGTATTTTCACTCATTGTTGTGTTGGCGTCTGTTACATTAACGAATAACGAATTAGGAATGACAGAATTACTATCGGTATTGATGGAAACGACACATTTTTGTGAGAGAGAAATCATACGCGATTTATTTCTTTCATTGAACGCTGTAAGGTCGTCAAAAATATATAATTGTATATAAGCCGAGGCTGGGCTCCTGACGGACAATTAAATTATAGTGTCTCGATACCTCATGGTCTGTTCTCCCTGATGCGGGAATACAGTATTGTGGCTGCGAGCATTACAGAACAAATAGACTGTGGTAATAGACAGCGTGGCGAATGGAGATTTGGGTGTGGCGGGAGACGTGCAGGGAAGAGTCCTCTGCAGTCGGGTTGGTCACTGTGTCCTCGGTGGCGGAGTGGTCAACGCGTCTGCCTAGTAAGCAGGAGATGCCGGGTTCGAATCCCGGCCGGGCACAAATTTTCATTCGCCGCACTTTGGTATTCCATCTAAACCTAGTACAGTGAAGCCATAACTGATCGCAAATTGCGATTTATTTGATGAGAAGTGTAGGTGTATAAGAAGTTATTTCCTTTATTTCGGGGCAAATGCTTTCGTCAACTATCTTGAACTCATACCATCATCAACGTGGAGGATGCAGCAAACTTAAAAATCCAAGACTACGTCGGCACGAAGTTTAAAAACCAAAGATGGCAGGTAATTAAATGAACAAAAAAGAGTGAAGAGGAAGCAAATTTACCAAAATCCAAAATGACAGGCAGGAAAATATAAACCAAAGATGGCAGGTAATTAAATGAACAAAAAAGAGTGAAGAGGAAGCAATTTACAATAATCCAAAATGATAGGCAGGAAAATATAAGTCTGCATTGGCGAAAAACTGAAAGAAAAAACAAAAATATATAAATAAAAAAATCAAAACAAGATAGTAAAGAAAAGCATACGACATTGATGGGCAATGATAAAGCTATTTAAAATTAAACATCGAATCACAACAGTTAATAATATATGATAGTACTGTTGGGGGACATTAAAAAGTGTGTATCCATGAATATGTAAAGGTTAGTCAGCATTTTTAACGAATACTTAAATGACGGCCGGCCGCGGTGGCCGAGGGGACTGAGGCGCTCCAGTCACGGTCTGCACGGCCACTACGGTCGGGGGTTCGAATCCCCCCTCGGGAATGGATATTTGTGCCGTCCTTAGTATTAGTTAGTTCATAAGTAGTTGGTAAGTTTAGGGACTGATGACCCCATAGTTAAGTCCCATAAGCTATACAAACATTTGATTTGAACTTAAATGAGGAAAGATGACGCTAGTTGATAGATTAAATTGGTCTTAGCATCCGTTAAAACGAAACGTTCAGTTACAGTGTAGGATTTTTGGTCACTCTGTTTGTGCTCAAAATTATCCAAATGATCTGAAATTTTCTTCACTTTATTAAAAAAGTAAGGTGTGGAAAATGCATTATTTCTACATGAAAAAATACTATAGGGAAGATAAATTGAAAAAGGCGATCACAATTTTGTGCAAAACTTGTTCGAAAGTTTACAAACAGTATCAATTTTGTCAGCGTACTATTTGCTGACATAATCAGAGGGGACGTGAGCGATCTAAAGAATTTAGAGACGAAACCAGGATCGTTCATATTTTAATGCAAGACCAATGACTGACATGAGAGTCAATTTTTCTTAATAACATGCTAGTTCTGATGATGGTCCCTTAGATGTACCGAAACCGATTAAAGTAAACATATTTTAAAGCTATCATGGACAACGTTACAGTGGCGTAGCTATGTCACTTAGGGCCCCGGGGCAGAAATGACATTGGGACCCTCATTAAAACTAGACAGGTGCAATACTACTTCATCAGCAGGTCCTTACCGCCCACTGTTCGACGTAATAAGGCAAACCTAAATACTACTAAGGAAATTATTATGTGTCATGCAGAAAATAATATTTAATCGTAGTCTCTAATATAACCATGAAACTTTATTATGCTTTCACGCAAAAATTACTGAGTGGATTTGGATAAAATTTTGCAGAGGGATAGAGTTGGACCTGGGTAGGACATATAGATAAAAGACCCCATTGTTTCCTAAGCTGCTCCATACTAGGTGAATGAAGTCAGCAGAAGCTAGTAAAAAATAAACAATGAAGAAATATTACTTAACCACGGACACATAATAATAATAATTCCTTGTGTGGCTCATTGGTCTGGTGCAAGTCTTTCAATTGGACGCCACTTTTGGCCCTAGCCTACCCCAGTTATCCAACCGGGGAAAGGGGACCTACAGCTTAACGTGAAAGCCGAACCGAGTGTCGTTTCTAGCGACTCCTCACATCGTTGGGCGGTGAAGGATGGGTTAAAGCGCAGGCTGAAAATTTCAAGGTCCGACCGAGTTCCGAACCCGCGACCCTTCGCTTACCAGTCACACAGACATTTATATGCTTCTCAATTAGTACTACAGTGCGGCTTTTGTTATTAATAAAGACTTCGAATGCATACGAATGAGATACACCTGGCTGGAAAGAAGAAAGTGGCGAGGATTGTGTACTGTTCTTAGTTATTGCTACTCCCAAACAAAGGAGAAATTTCTGTCACATACTTGTGACAAGCAATATTTCAGTTTTTCTTAATTTATTTGAGGTTGTGCAGACACACACCAGTTAACCTCCATACTTTAAATAATGAAAAACTACACCAGTTTGGGAAGTTTATTGCTTATCACAACGAATTTCGAGGATTTATTCCCGTTTTCTTGTGCATTTGTTTACATAAGTACATTTTCGACGTTTCAATGTTTGCTTTCCTTGCACTGCAGTTATCTCTTTTAGGTTAGCTACTGAAGTTCGGGTAAAATCGGACAGAATAAATATAGAGGTGTGTGTTTTATCCTAATGTTACAAATCATAACTTTTTCTGTCTGCTTAAAGATATTTTGCCTCTTCCATTACTCAAAAAATGCAACACAATAATCGTGACTTAGGCCTACTGTAGCCTACCTGAGTACAAAAACCAGTGTAAGTGACTATTTATGTTGTAACACCCATTTTAATGGAGCAGATATAATACCTGCAAGTATAGACAGACGTAGTAGTTAGTATGTAAAAAAGTTGCCAAAATTTTATTATGTAGGCCTATGCTACGATTTCCCTCATTACAGTAATCTCAAAAAGATTACAACTGTGCAAGAGCTGCATAAAATCACATATGGAAACGTATCGACGTATTTATGTAAACAAATGCACTAACAGCGAGAAAAATTCTCGAAATGCGTTGAGCTAAGCATAAAAAATACATAATGGATGCAGTTTTTCAGTATTTAAATTCACGAAGAACACAGTTTATAGCCCATCCAGAACCATCCGATTATGATGAATGAAATGAAGTTACGGTACATTGAACTTCAATGACTGTCATTCAATATCTTTGTGAAAGACAAGTGTGAAATTAAGACTAATTTTGAACACAAAAAACACTGAAAAGCGGAAGCACACGTAGGCCTGCACCACATTTTCAGGTCACTTCATAGAACAGACTCATCACCTTGTTAAAGAACGCAATAACCAGTAAGAATAATTTGTGGACAGCTAACCTGATTTTCACATTGCAAAACAACGTAACAGAGCCACTACAAAAACATTAAGATATGCCACAATCCCGGACTGGACACATTTTTTTAGATTATAATTTACGCCTAAAAATATGATAAAGGATTTAACTAACTTGGAGTTTCCAATAAACTGTAATATCAGACCATAGTCTCCGAATTATATCCATATTGTGATATTTATCCTCTTCTGGGTGCCACAATCTCTTTCTTTCTTTCACTAAGCATATCAGTTTCTCACTGTCCATATCTAACATGTGAGACCGAAGAAAACAAATTGATTTGAATTTCACCGACTGTCGTCCGAAGTATTTATGTTCGAGCGATGAGATCGGCTACACTGTGACCGTGCCCATAGTGGAGTACTGATTTGAAACGATCGGCCGTTTCCCGGCGATGTCTGTCGTCGGTAAAACCCACTGATATCGGAGCCACTACGACCACAGCCTTAGCTCGTTGCTCTGTATCGATCAAATTAATTTCGTTGATGGCCCAGTCAAAGAAGGAAAATAGGGGAAATATTCGTTAGGGTGGTTTCAGCAAAAAGTAAGTAGCCGTGCCCTTACCAGGCTTCATAAAGCATACGTTAGTGTCCGGCCAGGAAAAAGTAATAGGCCTAAGTAAACTAACTAAGCCGACCGGTTATTGACATTGGCATAGAGGGCAGCGTCTTGAATGCTCAATTCACCATTGTGACGAAGTAACCATATTTTTTCTTCTTGCACGAATTTCAGAGTGCAGTTGCTTACAGCACTTCATTGGGATCTATGATTAAGGAGCACTCCCTTGGGGAAATTCACTACAAAAACAGTTGAGTTACCATAATAACACCATTCTGTAGTAATACATTGTAGATACTTCATATTCAAATGTGGTCACGTCGTGTCATGTCAAACAAACTGCTAGTAATTCAGCGCCATTGACAGTTATTTCTCATAGATAGGCAGCCATGGCAACTCTGACTTCAACCGACAGCACGCTAACAGTGGCAGGGTCCATGTCTTAGCGGACAAGCAATCGACCTTGTTATGTTTATATTCTCAGGTGGGAATAATTTTTTGATTTCTCTTCGTGCGTTTGAGGTTTGTTGGTCAGAGTTCAAAAAGGTTAAAAGTGGAAAATCCTTCATTCAACTAAAATATTATATACAGTAGGATGTCGATTATCCGAAGTAACTGAAGGACATAGATGTTCGGAAAACCGATTATTCCGATAATCGAACTGTACACTTCTAAATATATTATTTATACAGTATTCGAAGGGGCGCGGTCCTTCACGAGTGGCGTCGTGCGAAGGCCGCATTAGAAGCAGTGTTCCGCCACCCGGTGGCCCAGTGCGCCTACTGTGGGAAACTTGGTTTGAGGGGAGGAGGAAGTGAGGGACGCTAGGATGGGAGAGTAAAAAAGTAAAATAAAAAATTCGCGCTCTACTGTAACTTTTTTCGAACGTCGCTCACGGAGTCCGAGGGGCCGGGGGCCCCGGGGCACTGCCCTGCCTAGCCCTATGGTAGCTACTAGAGAATAAAAGCACATGTTTTAAAACATATTTGGTATACACGTGAAGAATTTAAGATTCAGGCTATGGTAAAGATCTTCATATATACATTGTCTTGATTAAATTTTGCACACATATAGCATTCAAATCGAGAAGAAGGTAGCCATGGGTGTAAGGATCACGTACAACACCTAGTTCAGGAGATCAGGAGATATGGCATAAACAATGAGTCCGCGAAATCTGCTCCATCACGTGACAATGTTGCATATCTCCTCCAGAAGCACATCTGCTCGACCGAGTTCAACCAGATTTTGTGCGCATATTTCTTACCGTTTGGTAACAATTGCTGTTGGACTAAGAACCAGGAGAAACGATTTGATAAACAATGAGATGCACGATAAACTGCACACCCATGCTAAGAAAAGAAAAAAAAAAAGAAACAATCCTGCAAATGACTTTATTGTTTGCCACACCGTTCAGAGGAAATGACACCAGACGGACTATGCTACGTGAAAACGGAACTACCGGCTGAAATTCACTGCAGATGCAGATGAAATGGACAGAGTGGGGCGGCGGTGGATTGGCCGAGCGCTCTAAGGTGCCTTGTTGCGGAGCGCGCGGTTGGTCGCCCTCAGAGGTTCGAGTCCTCCCTGGGACATGGGTGTGTGTATTGTTCTTAGCATAAGTTACTTTCGGTAGCTTTTAAGTCGAGCGATTGATAACCGCAGCAATTAAGTCCCTTAAATGTACAAACATTTGAACAATTATTGACAGACTGGATCAGAAAGGACAAGGCGTGTTTTTTAAGTGAGTACCGTTTTGCCTCACCGCGGCCGTAGCGCTGCGGTCGGCGTTCTGCGCATGCGCACTGGGTACCTAAAAATGTTGTCTAGGTACTGGCGCCTTTACAGTCTGATTCATCCTTGTTTACGTTGTGTTCAAAATTGAAATGTCTGTAAATCTATCGGACCAAACTGCGTGGTCATCAGTAAACTAACCTAAGGACAACACACACACCCATGCCCCAGGGAGGACTCGAACCTCCACGGCGAGCAACCGCGCGCTCCGTAGCGAGACGCTTTAGACCCGCCGCGGCATTTACGTTGTGTACTGAGTGTTTAAGATGCCTCCGATAATCGTGAGTCCCGCCGACTGTGAAGTACGGGCTGTTATAAAATTTCTTAGTGCTAAAGGCCTAATAGAGATCCATATTCATCGTGAGATCTGTGCGGTTTACGGAGTGATGGAATGGTAAGAATGTGGGTGAGAGCATTTAAAGATGGTCGACAAATGTGCATGATGAACAACGGAGTAGGCGTCCTTTGGTCGTTAATGAAAGTTTTGTGCACGAAGTGGACAATAACGTGAGAGAAAACAGACGCTGTAAGATTTCCTCCTTGCAGGATGACGAAGTCAAAACAGTAAAGATGCAGTGGTTAACTAGTCAGACAGCAGACTTCTATGAGGAGGGTATTCATAAACTGGTAGAATGTTATGACAAGTGCCTCAATATTGACGGAAATAATGTAGGAAAGTAGACTAAGGTACAGGCTTTCATGTAAAAATAAAATTATTGAGATATCTTAGTACGTCTTTTTTTTTTTAAATTTCAAAACGGCACTTACTTAACAAACACGCCTCGTACATGCATACTCGGGCTACGCCGAGTTTATCACCAGTATGAACTAAAAGTCTGTCTGCCTTTCTCTGTTGCAGTACGTGTCACTCCCACCGATTGTCAAAGGACATTCATTGGCCACGTTACCAAACATTTGTTGACACAGTTAAGAGAGCCACTGGTGTATTATCAGTTAGAGTCAACACTTAATAAAAATAATGCCGCTCGTTTCCCCACCTCGCATATTTAATGAACGAGGTCAACTTCTTGTGACTTATCAAATGTTGAAGACTTTTATTACGTAAAACTGGTGCAGTATACTTAGCTGGCAAGTGCCTGACGTCCCAGACGTAGGGCCAGAGAACTCGCTCTGAGAGACACCGATTTCCTGTTGTTGGGCCGCCTCGTTATCTCGCATCCGTCTCTCGGCTGGCAGAGAGCTTCAATTTCCGGAGTCTGCCTCGCGGGACCTTGTCAGGTTTCCATTCGTCCCGCCGGCTCGGGAGCACCGAAGCAAAGTAAACTACCTAGTGTTTCACTCGTTTGAGCGGAAATTAACAAGCATTCTGTCTCTAAGTGCTCATCGTTGACCTCCAGTTTACATTCGCTTCTTAGTACAACTTTTTTTTAGTTTGCTTAATTATGGTATACGTGAAAAATAGCCACATTCTTACAGAAGGTTCATAATCGCCATAATTTGACATAGGGATGCTTTTTTCAAAATAATTAAGTAAAGAAATAAAAGAAAAAGAAAAGTTTGACTGTTACTCTTCCTTAAAGTGCTATCCAACATACTTCAGAGGTCAATAGGATTGTGTATTTCGAGTCTTAGGCTCAGCGTTTGCCAAACTCCATTACTTCATGTAAAAGTGAGAACAGAAAATTCGTAAACAGATGATAATTTTGTGACAATACAAATCATGGTTCCGTAAGCATGACAACGTGTCAGATGGCTGAATTTTGCGAGTTTTCTAACAAGAATCAACCACCCTATTGTATAGTTAGCATTTAGTGAAATATTTCATTGACTATCAACTAAAACGTTTCGACGGTAATATTAAGAGTCGAGCACTGTACGCAACAAGAGCTTTGCTTTATCACTAAAATTAGTTGATGATGTCCGTGTGAACTACTGGTTACTCCCTGCTATAAAGCCTTGCTCCCTGGCCCAAACTGAGAACTGACTCGTTTTAACAGAAAGTTAATACTACAATCGTCTTTATACATAGCAGCCAGATGGGTATGTAACAAACAAGAGTGGAAGCTGAAGGCTTTGTTCTATGAATCAACCACATATCACTCACAGAAGGAAACGATGAGAAGATTTTTACTTGCACTGTACAAAAATTAACATATCACCTATTAGAAAATGGGCCCCAAAAAGGTAGAATGTATTTATACAGAGTTCATAGACTGCTACATAATCACAAAAGGTTTTAACATATCAGGCCATTATCAAACTGCGACTAGAATCACACATACCGCGTTTATCTAGTGGAAATCACTGAATTGAAAAACGAGAACACATTTCCGCACACGATCGGAGAAAATATTTAAAAAAATGATTCTAAGTTCACGAATCTAAGTTAAACATGCTAGTCAATGAAATGCTACCATCTCGCGGATACCAGAGAAGAACCAACGTTACCTCACCAGACGCCCAGCCCAGAATGAACAGAATGAATCGACCGAGCGGCGACAAGATACGGGAAGCCACCGGAAGCCGGTAAAACCAAAATCAGCGGTGGTGGGGACGGAGAGACTCGCCAACTAGCTCGCAACCAAAGGGTGTGGAAACCTCTTTGGTCGTATCAGCAGCTATCGACTCTGAGCCAGAGAGAACGATGCAAAGCGAGCTATCACTCCCCACATTCAAACAAACTTAAAAGTAAAACAACTGCACATTCTCACAGGGACACTGGCGTAGGGGAGAAGCCGTACTGATGCCACATTAATTAATATAATAATAAATTATTAACAAAACAAAATAAGAAAAACCTAGCAATATTAACTAATATTTTAGCACACGAAATATAAATGCTATTCCTCAAGCTTTGAAAAGAGTGGGGTTCAAGTTTTAACAAAATGATAATCTGTGTGTGTTGTGGTCTTCAGTCCGGAGACTGGTTTGATGCAGCTCTCCACAATACGCTATCCTCTTCATCTCCACATCAGAACGTCAACCCACATCTGTCTGAATCTGCTTACTGTCCATCTCTTGGTCTTCCCCTGCGATTTTTCCCCACACACTTCCCTCCAACGCTAAATTCACAATTCCTTGATGACTAAGAATGTGTCCTACCAATCTATCCCTTCTTTTAGTCAAGGTATGCCGGAAATTCCTTTTCTCCCCAATTCTGTTCAGTACCTCCTCATTAGTTACGCGATCTACCCACCTAATCTTCAGCATTCTTCTGTAGCACCATATTTCAAAAGCCTCAATCCTCTTCCTGTCCGCACTGTTTATCGTCCATGCCTCACTCCCATACAAGGCAACACTCCATACAAATGTCTTCAGAAAAGACTTTCTTAGGTTTAAATCAATATTCGATGTTAACAAATTTCTCTTTTTCAAGAACGCTTTTCTACCCATTGCCATTCTGCATTTTATATCCTCTGTACTGCGACCATCATTTGTTAACAAGTAACAAAACTCATCTACCTCCTTTATTGCTTCGTTTCCCAATCTAATTCCTTCAGCTTCACCTGATTTTCTTACACTGCACTCCATTACCCTAGTTTTGCTCTTGTTAATGTTCATCTTATATGCACCTTTCAGCACACTGTCCATTCCGTTCAATTGCTCTTCCAGGTCCTTTGCTGCATCTGACAGAATTACTATGTCTTCGGCAAAACGCAATGTTTTTAATTCTTCACCCTGAACTTTAATTCCTTCTCCAAATTTCTCCTTGCTTTCCTTTACAGCTTGCTCAATGTACAAATTGAACAACAATGGAGAAAGACTACAACCCTGTCTTACTCCCTTTCCAACCATTGCATCCCTTTCATGCCCTTCAACTCTGACAACCGCTGTCTGGTTTTTTACAAGTTGTAAATAACCTTACGTTCCCTATATTTTACTCCTGCTTGCTTCAGAACTTGAAAGAGTTTATTCCAATCAACATTGTCAAAAGCCTTCTCCAAATCTACAAAAGCTAGAAATGTAGGTTTGCCTTTTTTTAATCTATCCTCTAGGATAAGCCGTAAAGTGAGTATTGCCTCCCGTGTTCCTACATTTCTGCTGAACCCAAACTGATCTTCCCCGAGGTCGGCTTCTACCAGCTTCTCCATCCTTCTGTATATAATTCGCGTTAATATTTTGCAGCCATGACTTATTAAATTGATGGTTCTGTAGTTTTCACACCTGTCTGCACCTGCTTTCTTTGGAGTGGGGATTATAACATTTTTCTTAAAGTCTGAGGGTACTTCACCTGTCTCATACATCTTACACACCAGGTGAAACAATTTTTTCATGGCTGGTTCTCCCAGAGACTTCAGTAGCTCCGAGGGAATGTCATCTACTCCAGGAGCCTTGTTTCGACTTAGGTCTTTCAGGGCTCTGTCAAATTTTTCTCTCAGTACAGTATCTCCTATTTCATCTTCATCTACATCCTCTTCCCTTCCTACAATAGTGTCTTGAAGTTCATTTCCTTTGTAGAGTCCCTCTATATACTCTTTCCACCTTTCAGCTTTCCCTTCTTTGCTGAGAACTGGTTTTCCATCAGTGTCCTTGATATTCATAGAGCTGTTTTTCTTATCTCCAAATGTTTCTTTTATTTTCCTGTAGGCTGTATCTATTTTTCCCCTATTTATACATTCTTCTACATCCTTGCATTTGCCTTCTAGCCACTCCTGCTTAGCCATTTTGCACTTCCTGTCAATCTCATTTCTTCGTCGTCTGTACACCATTTTGGCTGTTTCATTTACTGCATTTTTATATTTTCTCCTTTCATCGATTAAATTTAGTATCTCCTGTGATATCCAAGGATTTTTTGTAGGTCTTTCCTTCCTACCTATTTTGTCCTCTGCTACCTTCACTATTTCATCTCTCAATTTTACCCATTCCTCCTCTACTGTTTTATTTTCTCCTGTTTCTGTCAATTGTTGCTTAAAGCTCCCTCTGAAATTCTTAAGAACCTCAGGTTCCTTCAATTTATCCAGGTCCCATCTCCTTATTTTCCTACCTTTTTGTAGTTTCTTTAGTTTCAGCCTACAGTTCATAACCAACAAGTAATGGTCAGAGTCTATATCTTCCCCTGGGTATGTCTTACACTGTAGAACCTGGTTCCCAAATCTATGTCTTACCATTATAAAATCTATCTGGTATCTTCCGGTGTCTCCTGGTCTCTTCCACGTATACAACCTTCTTTTGTGATTGGTGTTTGTTATAACTAAATTATGTTCAGTGCAAAATTCTACCAGGCGGCTTCCTCTTTCATTCCTTTTGCCCAGACCATATTCACGTACTAGCTTCCCTTCCCTTCCTTGTCCTACTACCGAATTCCAGTCTCCCATAACAATTAAGTTTTCCTCTCCCTTAATTGTCTGAATAATTTACTTTAGCTCCTCATATATTTCTTCGATTTCCTCATCATCGGCAGAGCTAGTTGGCATATAAACCTGTACTACTGTTGTCGGTGTTGGCTTCGTATCTATCTTGACAATGATAATGCGATCACTGTGCTGGTCATAGTAGTTTACCCGCATTCCTATTTTCTTATTCATTATCAATCCTACTCCTGTGATACCACCAATTGATTTTGTATTTATAATCCTGTACTCACCTGATCAGAAATCCTGTTCGTCCTGCCACCGAACTTCACTAATCCCCACTATATCTAACTTTAAGCTATCCATTTCCCTTTTTAAATTTTCTAATTTTCCTACTCGATTAAGGGATCTAACATTCCACGCTCCGACCCGTAGAATGCCAGTATTGTCTTTCCTGATGATCACATCCTCCTGAGTAGTCCCCGCCCGGAGATCCGAATGGGGGACTATTTTACCTCCGGAATATTTTACCCGAGAGGATGCCATCATCATATGTTCATACAGTAGAGCTGCATGTCCTCGGGAAAGGTAACGACTGTAGTTTCCCCTTGCTTTCAGCCGTTCGCAGTAGCTGTGTGGCAAAGCCACATTAGCTGATGTTACAAGGCCAGCTCAGTCAATCATCCAGACTGTTGCCCCTGTAACTACTGAAAAGGCTGCTGCCCCTCTTCAGGAACCACACGTTTGTCTGGCCTCTCCACAGATACCCCTCCGCTGTGGTTGCACCTACGGTACGGCTATCTGTATCGTTGAGGCACGCAAGCCACCCCACCTCGGCAATGTCTGTGGTTCATGGGGGTAGAATGATAATCTAGCGACATAAATAAATTATAACCCTACAGAAATATACAAAAAAAATGGAAGACGACAGAAGTTCGTCTTTCAGTATTCATATTGAGGAGAAATTATTTCGGCCACAGAAGAAGATTCTATCACTGCATAATGAAAGTTGAAACACCATGCTGGAATGGCCGCACATTTCAAGGAGTCTTTTTTCCACATTGCGCGGCCGCTCTCGTCGGGGTTCGAGTCCTCCTTCGCACCTGGCTCTGTGTATCAGCCTTAGAATTTGTCAATTTAAGTTATTTTGAGTAATTTGTAAGTCTAGTGGGCGATGACATTAGCAGTTTGGCCCCTTCAGTTTACAAACATTCGATTTGATTTAAAAGTTGAATCACCATTAGCACAAATTCGTATGCATAGGAAAGGGGTAATAAATATACTGCATATACAACCAGCTGAAAAATGCTCCTGCCAGAGCACAGAAAAGGCGAATATGTTCTCTGACACAAAAGTGTGGAACCAGCTGCCTCAATCCTCATTCCGACTTCCTTACCAAAAAATTTGGCATGCGAACATATTCGCGCATTTTTAGCGCATAACTTTTTAAACACTTCTGCCCAGTTAAGGCGTCATAGTCCGCAATGTCGTCTCACTGTCAGTGTCTATATATGTCTCTGCCCGTTTGTTTGCTGACTCCTCCACTGCCGCTTTCTGTCAAACGTTCAATGTCTTCATCCCTTTCCCTCGCGATTCCTCACCGCTGTCTGTTTCTGCCACTTTCATCGTCTCTGCCCCACTGACATTATCCCATTCACTTCCTGTCCTGTTGCCAGTATCCTTTCTTTCACTTAGTCGACTTTCATTGTCTTCAGTCACGATTGTCTCCTTTACAAATATGTCCATTGGGATGGTTTGCTTGGGGTTTGACCTGTAGACCGGAAAACTTTAGCAGGTGGGTACTGGGGATGGGAAAAATTGGACAAATTGTTTCGTGCTATAGTATTGGAGAGCCCCATGCTCGTGCTTTATGTATGGTCTCCAATCGTCTGTTTCCCACTGTTTTCTCTTTTGTTCCAATTGCTACCATCTACTTCTGTCTTAGTTTGTTGTTGCCACTGTTCCTGACTACCGACATCTCGTTTCGCTTCGCACTGCTGTTTTCATACTTATGCCTTCCTCCTGAACTGACACCTTCTCTGTTCCATCATAAATGGCTCTCTCTGCCTGTTGCACTGTCTCTGTCCTACTCAAATTCAGCCGAAAAAAGCGTGAATATGATCGCATGCCAAAAATTTTAGTAAGGAAGTCGGAGTGAGGATTGAGGCAGCTGGTTCCACACTTTTGTGTCAGAGAACATATTCGCCTTTTCTGTGCTCTGGCAGGAGCATTTTTCAGCTGGTTCCCGCCTTTTCACTGTTATATAAGTGTGTACTGCTTATATAACATGGTGAGTAAAATTTGAATAATATTTTATATTTCAAAGTTTTCCGGAATCATAATATTAGAACGCATCGTAAAAATTTTGACGATTTCCCATGAATAGAAGTGCAGATTTGCCAATGCGCGCAGTTGGATCTTTTGATATAAAAAAAGTATGATATTTGTAGCACATCGCGATAACGTATACACATTTCCAAAAACGGGAAACGGATTTTCCAGGTAAGCACCTAAACAAAATGCACATAACATTTGTCATTTCCTATTCCTCAAGATACGTTACCTCACAATCAGAACTAGTGTTTTCGAACCTATTACTGTCGCGAGCTATCATTCACGGACCGATATCTCAAGAACCACATAACATATAATTCTGCTCTAAACTTTAAATGTGTTTTTACCTCTGCAAACTCTTTAAAATATGTTGCAATAGTTCACTAAACCGGATGCTGCATATTAACTGTAAAGTAAACGAAAACAAAAATCATCCCTTCATCGACCAAAGATTTCAGTCTTTAAGGTGTACAAAAATCAAATTTTTTCGCCCAGTACCTTCTTTCAAATCGCATGGTAAGTTTCAGACCTGTCCGAACACTGTCTTTCAGCACAATACCAACTTTTTCTAGGAAAGCATCGCGGTTTTTCGACCGTATCTTGCTAACGGACTAAGATTTACGAAAACTGAAAAATGCCATTTATAGATAAATGTCTACAGGATTTATTGTAAATATTTTAACAATTTTCTCTATAGTATTTAGATATTTGCGATTCACGGTGATAAAACGACTAAAAATCGGGTTTTGTGATATTGTGCAAAACTATGATAAGTTCCAACCTCTGGATATCGGTAACGGATAACGATATCGAAAAATTTTTAAAACGGCCTCGAGAATATCATCATAAGAACATATGGTAAAAAATTTGAAGTTTTGCAATGAATAAAAAGTATCGAAGTGACCATCCACACAATTCGTTATTTTTTTTCTCAGGAACCGCCGATGAATGAATGGTGCTTTTGTAAGCCGTTTAAAGCCCCCCATAGACTACACGTCATGTACAAAAGCCAACTGATTTGCTCAATTTAGATGGGCTCCAGGAAGTGTGTAAGTTTGAAAATTTTGACGATGTACTTTATGATAGCTAAAGAATAGCCATTCTTCTAATATGTACACAAATGATCACTAGGCCAAGATCCACTCGGAACACTTTACCCCTACCCTCTGAGATGAATAGAACATTAGATATGGGCCCCTAAAGAATCGCAAATTCTCACGCGCCGTTTACGAACACATTAATACGGCGCTCTGCCGTGCGCGGTATGACAACAATGGCATTCAAGTAAGGTCGATACTTGCGTTAACATATTACGTAAAAGAAGTCACTTTAAATGCATGTGTTCTCCAATGCAAAATACCCGAATGTCAGGCGCTTGAGTTAAAATTTAGTTTTCTGTGGCCTCATTATCGAGCGGAAATTAAAATTGGTCTGCAGACTTCATCAGCAACTTTTGAAGTAGTCGGTACAGAAATTGTTTCATTAAAGAAAGGCTTTCGAAAGATTTCTCTGTCGCCAGAAACCGCAATGTTAAATCGAGCCTGCAAAAAATATTAATTACAGGAAAAACTTATGCCTAAATTAAACAAAGATGAGAATGCAACTCAAAGTATTTTGTGCCTTCAGCTTGACGGAGTACTCTCTCTCATCACAGTATTTTTGTCCTTGAGTTTTGCCTTGGACGAACGAAAGCAACTTGATAAAACACTCGACACTCATTTGCAAAATAATAAAAAAAAAAAAAAAGAAAAAAATCAGAATTCATCGGTGTCCTCTGGCAAGAGTTACTTTATTATTAGCATTTAGTACACACCCCGTTCTTCGTTTCTTCTTCTCAAACAAGGGCGCATCCAACTTCCATTCATTCTTCGCTGTCGTGCTCTTAACAAATACTGCCACGGTTCCTGCAACAGCTGTCGGTGTAAACTTCATAAGTTGAATATTACCAGCTATGACATACTCCCAAACGTAAACAATTCGCGTATATAAACAGTCGTAAGGCCGTATTTCTGCAGAGACGCTGCTGTCAGTGAAAATTCCATCTGTAGAAACCAGGCCCGTAGTACCGAGTTAGTACGCTTGGAGCAATGCAGCAAGTCATAACCTTTCCTGTGAACCTTAGATCGTCGTGTAAACTAGGCATAATATTACCTCTTTGTTTTCTCTCCGTAAATGATACGCTATTGGTGCATCAAACTCACATAGATAGATATTCATACAATGTAGGCTTTCACTGCCGGCGTCAACTTCACTTAAAATTTCCGGGCTGATAGACCGTGGTCGATGGATAAACATCTCCCCTAACGTTTTGGCTTCAGCTGCGGAAGACATCTTCGGAGGCTTAGTGGCAACTGCGATGGGGCCTCGAGGGAGCGCCGTATATATAGGCAGTGTAGGGGGCGCCATAATATATCACGTGACGTCGGCTGAGCAACTATCTCTGGTAATGCCAACTTGTAACTAGAAGAAGATCGATTGTCAACGTGCTGTGCAACGTTGAATTCCAAATCTTGGCCGCGGTAGAGTTGCAGAGCGGTCTAAAGCGACTCGCTGCGGAGCGCGCGGTTGCTCGACGTGGAGGTTCGAGTCCTCCCTGGGGCATGGGTGTGTGTGTGTGTGTGTTTGTCCTTAGGTTAGTTTACCTAGGTTTCAGTAGTTTGTAAGCTACGGACTAATGACCACGCAGTTTGGTCCGATAGAATTACAAACATTTGAGCATTCCAGATCTTGTCTAATTTAACACCTTCCTCCTTTCTATTGAAATTATTACGGTGTTTGTAAATTTCAATGAATTCTCTGTATGTGCGAGCATAATAGTGAGAAGTTTTTGATAAAATTCTAGTCTCGGTAAATTTAATTTGATGGTTGCCCTCTTGGTAAACATGCTCCGCTACGGCCGATTTCTGTGTATGTCCCAGGCGGCAGTTTCTCTTGTGTTCATTTAGACGAGTGTTGACACTTCTTTTCGTAGTTCCGATACACACTTGGCCACAGCTGCAAGGAATTTTATACACACCTGGTGTATCCAAAGGTGTCGTGCATCTTTTACAGATCTTAAATGTTCTTTAATTTTCCTGGTAGGTCTGAAAATAGTTTCAACCCCATTTTTGTTCAGCATTTTTCCAATGCGATCTGTGATATGACCAATAAACGGAAGGAACACTTTCCCTTTGGATGATAAGTTCCTTATTGTTTTTAGTTTTCGTCGTGGGGCGAACAACTTGGTCTACTTCTCTGGTGGAATAACCATTCTTCTTCAAGGTCCTTCGAAGGTGTTCGACCTTATCTTGTAAGTAAACCGGTTCACAAATTTTATGCGCCCTGTCAACCAAGGTTTTGCTCACTCCTCTTTTTGTCTAGGTCTTCTTGCCTTTTAGCCTATTGACTGTGAACATCTACAGCAACAAAAAGCCATGTCACGCAACTTGAAACTTAAGCACTACACATCAGCCACACAACCAGCCTGTATGTCACGAAATGTCATTCCATGAACCGGAAAGGTATGATGGAGAGATTAGTAGAGAGGAGAATCTTCAGGAATATCCTAGGCCCGATAGAAGAAGATGGATAATTCAGAAGGCAACTCGGAAACCTACGAGAGGCTCTCGGGCTGCGTAAGGAAAAGAAGGGTAGCTTTCTATAGCCATGCTGCAAGATTGCAAAACAACAAGGTTCGTTCCACTCGGCTGAGAGAAATGTTCAAATGTTTGTAAATTTATCGGACCAAACTGCGTGGTCATCAGTCCGTAGCTTACAAACTACTTAAACCTAGGTAAACTAACCTAATGACAACACACACACCTATGCCCCAGGGTGCACTCGAACCTCCACGGCGAGCAACCGCGCGAACCGCAGCGAGACGCTTTAGACCGCTCGGCAACTCCACCGCGGCTCGGTTGAGAGAAACGTGGAACGACATTAAAGAACGTCTCCAGAACAGGCAGTCTGTGAGACACAACCTGAAGAAAGTCCCAGGATTTCAGAAAAGGCCCCGAAGGACAGATACCGCCAGGACAGAAGAAAGGAATAAATTACACCGATCGAGGATGTGACAGAACTGGGCAAAGGTCAAATTCAAACAGTGCAACAAGCGTGGTTCAAAGAAGGCCCACTAGAAACAACAAGAAGAAAAAGAAATATATAAATCTCTATGTAAAAAACCCCAGGAGCGAAGCCTGAATAGGGAGAGGTCTTACCGGGTTCGCACACGGGTCAGCAACGTTTCAACAAGTTTCTTACCTGTTATCTTCAGACTAAGACAAGGCCTGAAAATGAGAAGAAACATCCAGAAACGTTGCTCCACGCGGCGCATTGACTCGGATCAGAACCCAGCAAGACCACAGTCCTACATATACAGTCGCGACACTCACTGCTGTGAAAGTTGTTACAAACTGACAGTTGCAACGACACTAGCGCTCCTAGTGGTGGGCAAGCCGCCGTAGGATTGATGTTTGTTTATCATTATTCGTGTGCGTAATTAACGAAATAGTTGGTATAGATTTTGCGTCACAAGCATTAGTAAAATATCAAGAGACATAAATAACACGGACATTAATGTAAAAACAGCCGAATTTAACTGAACCAGAGGTGTAATGAACAACTTCGTCATGAACAAATACTTACGAATATGTGTTGTTTTGCAGCTTATTCCGCTGAAAGTAAGAAAAGAAGCATACATTTTTATTATGGTGTCTTCTTACTATAACAAGAGAGTTTTTGACGCGTATCAATTCGGTGTGTACTCTAATAATTCGAACATATTTAGGCTTCACTGGGCTTTCTGATATGCGCGCATTCACTTGAGTGTCATTAATTCAGCTTAAGAAAATATCTTGAAGATTCTTGCTGTTTGTGGTTCAGTTGTAGCAACAATTGTGGACTTGGGTTCGTCTTTGTTGATAACAGTTTGATTGCTTTTTCCGTTTTCTTGCCTGGTCTGTGACGTTTTTCCTTTAGCTACAGCTGTGGTGGTTGGTTTGGTACGTTAAATACTGTAGGTATTGTATTCTATATGCGTTTCTACGTTCCACTCTCACCTATTTTACTGGAATTCTAGTGAAGAAGACTTAACGTTCCTGAGTAGAAAATCGACGACTTTGCCAAAGGCAGGTCTTCCAGAGTTTCTTAGGCATTTCTTATTTTTAATAGAAAATGATATTATTCAGAAAAAGCCTGTAGATTACAAGATAGTAGTTAATAAACTGTCCTGCAATGTATCGTTTCGAACCTCATCAGGGATCTCACAAGGAAAGTACTTGGGCTCGAACAAACACATATTCACCAAAAGAGTATGAGAGATAATGTAAAGATCCCTTATTGCACTAGTGATATTCACGCATCTGCAAAACTCTGCAGTTGTCCGTTAGAGGCCTCTGCGTGTGCCATGCCGCATTGCACTTTGTCCTGTCGGTTCGCCAGTAGGGACGGTGCAGTGTGCCTAGGAAGTTGCGTTTTGTAATGTTATTTGTGTGGTGAAGCGTCACATGGGGCGGCGATTGCTAATCAATCCTGCTAATGTATTGCGATTAGCTGAGATAAAGTTACAAAGAACCCTTCTTCGTGAAGATGGTATTAGTGTAAAAGATGAATCATTTGCATGCTTTCTCGTATTTGTTATGGTACAGAAATATGAGCATAAGTTAGATACTGTTGTTACAAACTCATAATAATGACAATAGGGATGATAATAAAGAACAACTCATTGCAAGCGGTAGTGCTACAATAAGTGCGGGAAGAGGCGATGGAAGCAGTGGCAGTGAACACCAACAGTCTTTCGGGAAGAAGGTTAAAGTTGCAACTATCATCACGGCTTTTGTTGACGATTCGCTGGAGAACATGTACGATTACATAAGTTATAGTTAATATATCTGCATTACGTATTGCGTCTACAATTACATCTACAGTGCTATCTAGAGCATGATTGCACAGCTTTGCAGAAAAACGACACCCACCAGCACATTGAGGTGTACGTAAAAATTATGTAACCAAACGTTCATACAAATATGTTTGTTCGAGCCCATGTGCTTTCCTTGTCAGTAAACCTAATAAAAACAAAGGTGGAGCTAATTTTAGATTATTACCTTTTTTATGACACTACATACGTTCCCTAATGTGAAAAGTCTGTAAAAATCAGTATAAACGATACTATTCGCACTCATCCGATACCGTATTCAGAAATTTAGCTTGCCTGCCGCTTGGACCGCTGCAGTCGTAGAGTATAACAAAAATTTCCTGGCGTGTCGTGACTGTATATAGGGTGTTTCACTGTGTTTGCCACTGTCACTTATAAAATAATAGGTGACGGAAAATTTTAATGCGGTAGGTCAACACAAGAAATGTTACACTTCCTGCGGAGCTATGAACATAGTTTATTGTATCATTTTCCAAAGAGTTACAGCACTAAGATATAATTTTTTAAATGGATCAATAGTTTTTTTCTATCGTGCATTGGAATCGTTGAAACCAATTGCGTCCAAATCAATTTAAACTACATTCCTATCACTGTTAGTTTGGGAGCTACAACCCTTCAAAGTCTCAGGGGCAGATACCAAAAACGCTGCGCATAATGCAATGCGCCTTCTAAATGTGGTGCGGCCGAGTTGTAACGTCGCCGGTGTCACGGAGCGAGAAGCTTCCTCGATGCGCTGTTGTTCGTGTATGCCATCGTCATCCGATGTCAGTGACTATGGTATATTGAGCCCCGGTTGTTTGTATGGCTCCAGCTGTCGGGTATACGGCCGTGTGCGGCGACAGTCGGCAGTCGGCACCTTTAAGGTGCGATTCCGAACGCGGCGGCAAGCGGCGGTCGTCGCCGTCCCGCGGCAGGCGGCACCACTGGTCCCCGTTGTCTGCAATGCGAGCGATGCGGAACGCGGCGGCGGCGGCACTGGTCGCCGTATACCTGCTCCGGCGACCGGCGGCCGTCCGGTCCCGAACCAGTGGTGTCGCTTGTCGCCGACCCGACCCCCCGCCGAAGACCGGTTTCATGACAGCACCCCAGGGAAATGAGCTCTTCAGACTCTGACGAGCCGCGGCGGAGTGGCCGAGCGCATTGAGGCGCTATCCTACGATACGCGAGACTGTTCCCCGACGGGCAAGGCAGTTTGTGCCGTCTTTATTATAAGCTAGTTCATAAATAGTTTGTAAGTCTAGGGACTGATGACCCTGTAGTTAAGTCCCATAAGCTCTACCAACATTTGAAAGTTTGAACTCTGACGAAAAGAAGTCCGTAAAAACAGTAGCAGCCGGCCGCGGTGGCCGAGGTAACTGAGGCGCTCCAGTCACGGTCTGCACGACCACTACGGTCGGGGCTTCGAATCCCCCCTCGGGCATGAATATTTGTGCTGTCCTTAGTCTTAGTTAGTTCATAAGTAGTTTGTAAGTTTAGGGACTGATGACCCCGTAGTTAAGTCCCATAGACTATACAAACATTTGAAACACAGTAGCAACATATCCTGTAATATTTAACGCAGGAGATAACGAGTACAGAAATGTTTTAGTAAAATATATCTGGAAAGCTACAGCACAGTAGTTGAACAGGGCGAGTAAGTGCACGAAACGTATTTATCAAGGAATGGATTCATATGTGCATTGTTTGTAACTATGTATTTATTTTCACTGTAGTGTTTTTAAAGAAAACGCCTTTACTACTTGCAGAAGCAAAAGGTGTTTTCTTTAAAAACACTTCAGTGAAAATACGTAATATTCAGCTGCTGCTCAAATGGCCACCACAAGCAAGATTGTTTATAACCACTGAAGCACTTGGGGATATGTCCTCAAGAAAATGTAAATTGAGATTTTGTTCGTTTTAATTTATTGAGACATCATTGCATTGGATGTAACGAAAAGCAGAAGACATCATTGCCTTGTCTCGTCTACAGATCGGATTGAAACTTGCTTTTGTTGTTTGTAATAGGGAAGAAGAGTTGTCAAGTTCCACGAATAAATATATAATAGGCCTGGAACTGTGCTTAATCAGTCGCGAATTTTTTGTTGTTGTTGTAAATTCTGATAAACCATTTAATTATGAGTACGGGTGTATGCCTGTAAATGTTTGACGTGGCATACCAATGAAGACTCAGAGGAAGCTGCACTCATTCATATTTTGTAACACGTTTTGCTTCATTTTTGTAGCAACTTAGTGCAGTTTCCTCAATACTGAACTATTAAAGTAAAAACTAAACACAAACGGTGGTTTATGTTTAAAAGAATTAAGAAATTAACTGTCGGTAATTACGTAAATGGTGTTTTTAAAAATGATTATGTAGAGTAATAAAGCGTTTTGCGTAAAATACTGTCAGGACAGGTTTATTTACTTCAAGTTCACGAGAGGTGACAATAGATTAATGTTACGTACCAACAAAGAAAATAAAACGGAATAAAGCTAACGATGGTACAATATTGAAAGTGTGAAAGGAAAGGAAACAAAAGAGGCAAAAGTTACTAAAGGCTTTTATGCGACGCAAATATTATGTTGAATTATTTTCTGGACGTATCAGAGCAGTTTTACGGAGTTCATTTCCAATATATAAAGCACTACCGAAAGAAAAATAATAGTCGCATTGCTTCTGATTACGAAATGATGGGCCCACAGTGCAACACAAATCAGCAATCAAGAGATTCACATCGCTGGGACTGTTCCGTACCAGTTCTTGAGCAGATAGTGAATAATGCACGAGTTTATGCGTACTTCTCAGTGTAAAATGTAATTTTTCTTCTTCAGTTATTGCATTTCTTAGGCACTGTGGTTTTATGTCATCCAAAATAGAACTCTGTACGAAGTTGAACTGTCTTTTATTTAAACGTCAACAGCTGCTGAATAAATTCGTCACTAAACTTTTTTTTTTTAATCAGCGGCCTGTAACTTCCCTTGGCAGCTGTACGTTTACATAAAGGCATTACCAGCTATCGTGTTTTCTTAGTATGGAACAAAGCAACGTCATCGTCTTCCTCCTGCAACAGCGGCGGCAGTCGGCAGACACCCCGCCTCGCCTCTCAGCGGCGACCGCGCTGCTCGCCTGCCGCTGCGTTCCGCAACGGGTCGGCAGCAGGCGGCTGCGTCTCGGTCGTTGTCGGCAGCTGCAGTGGGTCGCAGTCGCCGTGTTCGGACTCGCACCTTAACAGCGCATCGAGGAAGCTTCTCGCTCCGTGACACCGGCGACGTTACAACTCGGCCGCACCACATTTAGAAGGCGCATTGCATTATGCGCAGCGTTTTTGGTATCTGCCCCTGAGACTTTGAAGGGTTGTAGCTCCCAAACTGTGATAGGAATGTAGTTTAAATTGATTTGGACGCAGCTGGTTTCAACGAATCCAATGCACGATAGAAAAAACTATTGTTCTATTTAAAAAATTATATCTTTGTGCTGTAACGAAAAATGATACAATAAACTATGTTCATAGCTCCGCAGAAAGTGTAATATTTCTTGTGTTGACCTACCGCATTAAAATTTCCCGTCACCTATTATTTTATAAGATACATGTTCATCTACATCAACACAGATACTCTGCAAATCACATTCAAGTGCGTGGCCGAGGGTTCATTAACCACTTTCATAACTTTTCTCTACCGTTCCATTCTCTAATAGCGCGCGGGAAGAAAGAACACCTAAATCGTTCCGTTTTCGATCTAATTTCTCTTATTTTATTGGTATGCTCATGTCTCCCTAAGTAGGTGGGTGCTAGCAAAATATTTTCACATTCGCAAACAGATCACGCCGCAATGAATAACGTCTTTCTTTTAATGATTTCCACCCCAATTCATGCAACATTTCCGTGACGCTTTCCCCCCGTAACGTGATAAAACGAGCTGCCCTTCTCTGAACCTTGTCAATGTCTTCCGTCAGTCCCACCTGGTGAGGGTCGTACAAGAGGCAACAGTACTCCAGGAGAGGACGCACAAGTGTGATGTAAGCAGTCTCTTTGGTGGAGCTGGTGCATCTTCGAAGCGTTCTTCCAATGAAACGTAACCTCTGGATCGCCTTCCCCACAGTAATTTCTGTGTGTTCTCTTCAGTCAAAGTTGTTTGTAATTGTAACTCCTAGGTATTTGGTAGAATTTACGACCTTAAGGTTTGACAGATTTGACGTGCGATTGAAGTTCAGCGGATTTCTTTTAGTGGTCATCTTTATTACTTCACACTTTTCATTATTTAATGTTAGAGGCCAATTTTCGCTCCATGTAGAAATTTTGTCTAAATCGCTTATAATCTTTTATAAACACAAGGAAGAGTAGGGAAACTTTAATGATACCCTGGGGAACGCCAGATATCACTTCTCTTTTACTCGATGACTTACTGTCAATTACTACGAACAGTGTCTTTTCTGATAGGAAATCGCAAAACCAATTGCACAATTGGGGCGATATTCCATAAGCAACCTTCTAGTTGGTCGTACTGGATCATATCTGTGCAACAGTACCCTACGGTCATCAGCATTAAAAGGGTGGGAGAGTATTAAATGGAAATGACAACTCTCCAGTTTATGAATATACCTAAGAGAATCTCATTTGCTCTGTTATTCATATTTGGAAAGACAGACATCGGTAAGGTAAATAATCCTCTTCGACCGAGAAATCTGATAGCCCCCTACTCCATAGATGTACGATATTTTGCCGATGAAACGTAACCTTTGGTTCGCCTTCCCACAATATTTTCTGTGGGTTCTCTCCATCAAAGTTGTTCGTAATTGTAACTCCTAGGTATTTGGTAGAATCTACGACCTTAAAGTTTGACTGATTTATCGCGTAATTGTAGTTCAGCGGATTTCTTTTAATGGTCATGTGTATTATTTCACACTTTTCTTTATTTAGTGTCAATGCCAATTTTCGCACCATGCAGAAATTTCGTCTAACTCGCTTTGCAGTTGCTTTTGATCCTCTGTTGACTCGACTAACCGATAAACGACAGCATCATCCGCGAACAATCTAAGGGAGCTATTCATATTGTCTCCTAAATCGATGAAGAGTAGGGGTCCTATAACGCTTCCCTGTGGAACGCCATATATCACTTCTGTTTTACTCGATGACTTACCGTCAATTACAACGAACTGATAGGAAATCGTGAATCCAATCGCACAATTGGGGAGATATTCAATAAGCACGCAATATCATTAGAAGCCGCTTGTGGGCACAGTGTCAAAAGGCTTCCGGAAATCCAGAAATATGGAATCGATTTGAGATCCCTTGTCGATGGCACTTAACACTTCATGTGAATAAAGGGCAAGCTGTGTTTCGCAAGAGTGATACTTTCTGAATCCGTGTTGACTACTGGTTTATAAGTCGTTCTCTTCGAGGTAGTTCATAATATTCGAACAAAGTATATGTTCCAAAATCCTACTGCAAATCGACGTCAATGAGATAGGCCTGTAATTTTGGGGATCACTCCTATTGCCTTTCTTGAATATTGGAGGAACTTGGGCAACTTTCCAATCTTTGGGTACGAATCTTTCGCTGAGTGATCGGTTGTTAATGATAGCTAAGTATGGAGCTATTGCATAAGCATACTCTGAGAGGAATCTAGTTGGTATACAATCTGGCCCGGAAGATTTGTTTTTGTTTAGTGACTTAAGTTGTTTTACTACTCCAGGAACATCTGTTAGACATATGTTAGACTGTGGTATGTGTTAGACTGTGGTAAGACTCTGTCATCGAGATACGTCGAGTAAGCTTGTATTCGTACGTATCTCAATGAGGATATTTCAAAAGACATAGGATACATAATCCGTGTGCAGGAGGATTACATAACGCGTGCGGGGCAGCGAAATGGAGGAGGATGGAACGCTTTGGGCCGGTTTCAGATGTAGGCCTACTGACATTGTTAATAACGTCATGCACAACTGAATTTTTGTCTTTCATTTGGACTGACTTTTTCATTTAAAATGCTATTTAATGAAAATTACATCATCAAAGTACAATCTTATTCAAATAAATAATTGACTTCAGTCTTTTCTGTTACGATATTGCAAAACATAAACCATTTTTTGGTTTCAGATGTAGGCCTACGACCTCGCTTTTCGGTGGTCAATAACTGACATAAATATTTAAGTCTTCCTGAAACATTTGCAATTTACCGCTAAACCAAAGTATAATAATAAACTAAAGATTAATAAGACAAATTTGCGAGCAAACCGTGTAATTGTCGACTACAATATGAAAATCGCCTGACGAAAATAGGTTAACTCGCGATGTCAGCAGACGACCGTTCAATCAAAACAATCTTCTCGAGAATGCTTAACATGACGTTGACGTTAGGTGACGGTCTGGTGACGGACAGTGTGAATGCCGTCATTAGAAATACATTTTGTAATACATTCTGATCATAAACTTCAACATAACGCAAAATATACGTAAATACGAAGGAAAATGACGGACTAACTGGAGCGGTGACTGCAGCTGATAGCTACTAGCTCGCGCATGCGCAGTGAACCCACTAGTAGCGAATTTAGAACGGGCCCTATTTCTTTATCGCTCTAATTATCGCGCTTCGATACTAGCGCGATCATACTAGTGCAGCCGTTCAAACGACTGACGTCCGCCATTAACCCTTTCCTGCCCGACCGGACTTAAAACTCCCAGCCCATTTACAGCGTCATAAAACAAAGTGGAAAATGATATCTGACGTGTATTCATGATGGGAAGTCAGAGTCCTTCTGGAGTATCATATGAAACACTCCCTGGCCTTTCGTTCTTTCTTTGTTTTCAGTATCACTGCTCACAGACAGCAGTAAACAACGGACTATTTTATGCCTGTGTGCACGATTTCCTCAGGCGAGTTTTGTTATCACAAAAAGAACCTGTTGCGTGTTCTCACGTTGGTAATTTTGTTTTCTATTGTTTTAGCTAATGGAAACGGATATTATTCAATGAATAGAGCTCGTTTTATTTACACAGTGTTAAAAATTGTGCCAGGAAGTTATTAGTACTAACAGGGTCTAAAAGGCATTTTGTGCATGTTATTTTTGTAGTTGTCTTTGTTTCTATGTGTCAGTAATAAATAGTTGTAGTTTTTTCTTGTTTACGAATTACGAAATATGAATACGGTTCAGGCATAACTATTGTGTGCAATCCCCCCCCCCCCCCGCCCTTCACGTCAATTTCAAAAATAGCATTTCGATATAAAAATGTTGCCATCTGTTTCTTGCTGGTAAATCCTTATGTTAACAGACATACGCATTTCATAATGTGTCCAAATTACATTACATCTTCTTGGACTTTCAAGTCCCATTTTAACGGTTTTTTTATTTTATATTTTATGCGTCAAATAAGGAAAACAAAAACGTGTGAACACACTAATGTGCTTTTATTGACTCTGGTAGTAAAATAAACAAATATGAAGTTATTTGCTCGAATATTTGATAGTATGAGCAGGAAAGGTTTAACGCAACTTGCTATGTCATCATTAACTGCATACAGGATGACTTGTACGACCACGACTTGAGTATTGCTCAAGTGTTTGTGACCCGCAGCAGATTGGTTTAAAGGAAGACATAGAAGTAGTTGGTAGCATGTCATAGAAATGCTCCGGGAACTCACATGGGAGTCGTTGGAGGAAAGACCACGTTCTTTTCAAGAAATTTGTTGAGGAAATTTCGAGGGCCGGAATTTGAAGCTTACTGCAGAACTATCCTGCTGCCGCCTACTTACATTTCGTGTAAAGATCACAAAAAGAAATTAGGGCTCGGACAGAGGCATATAATTCTTTATTCCCTCGTTCTGTTCGGGAGTGGAATATGGAAGGAAATGCGTAGTAGTGGTCCAATGTACCATGCGCCACGCACCTTACAGTGGATTGCGGAGTATATATGTAGATGTAGAAATTGCTTTCTTGAATGTAGCCTGTACGCACGTACGCCTATAGCGTGTGTTGTATAAAAACCACGACACTGTTCAGCGCACAAAACTGGGCGGAGGAACATTATAATTGGAGTTGTGACGAATGGCGATTGACTCTATTAACAAATGAGTCAAGATTCTGTGTTGAGCCCCACAATCGTCGTTCCATCATCTGTAGAGAATGTGAAACATTCGAGGACGAACAGTGTCAGTACTGGAGGACGTACGGACCTCTAAGTCGTTCAGAATGGCACGCTGTTTGCTGTGAGTTATAGAGACGTTTTGTTGTGCTGATCGTTGATCGTTTAAAACGGGCTTTAGACTGTGTTATGTGTTGGACTGTGGTAAGACTGTCATCGAGATACGTCGAGAAAGCTTGTATTCGCACATATATCAACATGGATCTTTCAAAAGATGTAGGATACATAATTCGTGCGCAGGAGGATTACATAACGCGTGCGGGCCAGCGAAATGAAGAGGGATGGAACGCTTTGGGCCGGGCCACGGTTGCGTCACGTGGCACGCCTTTGTCGCGGAAGCCGTTGCGAATAGCGCCGCTGGGCGGGCGCTTTTTGGTGGGTGTCCGGCGGTCGTGCAGCGCTATTGATCGGTGGTCATTGCATGACTGGCGCTTCTGGCACCAAGGCCGGCGCGCCACAGCCGCCACCGCCGATGGCCTTCTGCCGCCACTGTGCCGCCGCAGAGTCCGAAATTCTGTGGGCCGGCCGCGGTGACCGAGGGGACTGAGGCGCGCCAGGCACGGTCTGCACGGCCGCTACGGTCGGGGGTTCGAATCCCCCCTCGGGCATGGATATTTGTGCCGTCCTTACTCTTAGCTAGTTCATAAGTAGTTTGTTGTCCAGTGTCGCTTACGCATTGGCCACACGAAGTGATAGGTGCTATCGACAAAGGTTCGCAAATCGATTCCGTATTTCTTGATTTCCAGAAAAGCTTTTGACACCGTACCTCACAAACGGCTTTTAATCAAATTGCGTGGTTATGGTATATCGCCCCAAATTTGCGATTGGATAGGGGATTTCTTGTCAGAGAGGACACAGTTCGTAGTAATCGATGGTAAGGCATCGCCAAAAACAGAGGTGATATCGGGCGTTCCACAGGGTAGTGTTATTGGTCCTCTGTTATTCCTTATTTACATAAACGATTTAGGGGAAAAATCTAAGTAGCTCTCTTAGGTTGTTTGCAGATGACGCCGTCATTTACCGTCTAGTAAAATCATCTGAAGATCAAAACGAACTGCAGAACGATCTGAATAAGATGTCAGTATGGTGTAAAAATTGGCAATTGGCTCTAAATAATGAGAAGTGTGAAGTCGTCCACATGAGTACGAAAAGAAATCCTTTAAACTTTGTTTACAACATAAATCAGTCAAATGTGAAGGCCGTAAACTCCACAAAATACCTAGGAATTACTATTACTTCAGACCTAAACTGGAAAGAACACGTAGATAATATCGTGGGAAAGGCGAACCAGAGACTTCGTTTTATTGGCAGAACCCTTAAAAGATGCAACAGAACTACTAAAGAAACTGCATACACTGCGCTTGTCCGTCCATTTTTGGAGTATTGCAGCCCAGTGTGGGATCCTTATCAGGTGGGTTTGACGGGGGACATCGAAAGAGTCCAAAGAAGGGCAGCTCGTTTCGTATTGTCACGATATAGGGGAGACAGCGTTACGGAAATGATACAGGATCTGGGATGGGAATCACTATAACAACGGCGCTTATCGCTGCGGCGTGGGCTACTTGCGAAACTCCAATCGCCAACATTCTCCTCCGAATGCGAAAATATATTGTTGACTCCCACTTACATAGGTAGAAATGATCATCAGAATAAAATACGAGAAATCAGAGCTCGAACAGAGAGATTCAGGTGTTCTTTCTTCCCGCGCGCTATTCGAGAATGGAATGGGAGATAAATAGTATAATTGTGGTTCGATGAACCCTCTGCCAGGCACTTAAATGTGATTTGCAGAGTATCCCATGTAGATGTAGATGTACGTGCTTGACACATGGCTACCTTTTACGTAAAGAGGACCCACCGAATTGCCGTTGTGGAAGTTTGTTGACAGTGGTCCACATCCTGTCGGACTGTCCGCCTTTAGCCGCCTTGTGGCAGTCTTTTAATCTACCTACTGCGCCTGCCTTGATTTTATCGGACAATGCCTCTATGGCTGACATAGTTTTAGGTTTTATACGCGCAGCTGGATTTTATCATTCTGTGTAGTGGTGGGCCTGTACCTGGTGTCTCCGGCTCCCACCTCTCATATTTTTTACTCTGATGTTTTTCTTACTTCTACCCTGTTTTTACCTCAGAGTTTTTAGTCTGGGCAGAGTGACTGGCTTATCTTGTATTTGTTTGTGATCAGCCAGCCACTGTTCCCTGCTCTATTTTAGCTTAGTTCAACACTTGGTCTCTCTTATTCCCGTTACTTCACTGTTGTTGAGAGTATCAAGTTCATTGACACTGTGTGCCCTTACGCTTCTCTTCTGGGTATTGAGCTATTTTTACTTTTTCCTACTTGGATGTTTTGTCTTCGTAAGGAACAGGGGACTGATAACCGTGTAGTTTAGTCCCCTCTAAACCCACAACAACAACAACAACAACCATAGGTATACAAACTTTTGAACATTTTTGAAATTCTGTGGCCACCTGGTGTTGGCCCTCAGGAGGCAGTCCGGTCTATTTTGACCCGCAACGATTTCTGATGTCCTACACTGCTAAAAACAAATAGGGTAAGGTGGTACAAATTCGATATATGTACAATCCCGATCAACATAATGTGTCAGTCTCGTAGTGTTGGTAGCACATGCCTTTGTGTGGCGTTGTAGTGTAGCAGGTTTCTACAGCTCCTCCTGTCTTTTCCAAGAATACACCACTTTGCGCTACGGAGATATAAATTTTTTCCTGTTAAGAGGTACGTGGAGCAACGTTGTCGAGGGCGCTCTTATAAATTATCTAGTTTCCACGCGATTGCAAATTCTATATTATGCAATGTTTGTTACCTAAGAAGTATGCGTTGGTGCCCAAGGGAAAAAGTGCTTTTTATGTGGAAGAAGCCAGTGATCAAAATTTTACGAGCAAATGATCATAATTGTACCTAGTGTGGTACATTTTCGATCGATTTTTCACATTTGTGTAATATTGTTTTGTGTTTATACCAACATTTTTAATGGTCTAGTATTTGTGTTACATATTCGTTAAACATCCAAGAACAAGTGGCATAGTTAAAATTATCTCTTTTTTCAACATATTTCCAGTACCAACAACATTTGTCCGAAATGATCGGAATTGTGCCACCTTACCCTAGAGGATCAGGTGAGATATCTTACACAACACACATATGGTAAGGTATTTTATTCAGGTACTGGTTACAATTGTAATCTGAGTGCGATATAGTACGATATTTGCTGTCTCTTTACTCGATGTTTACATGGCATTAACGTACAACGAAGCAGCGAGAGGCTATCATAATAGTGAAGAAAGCCATTTTCGTTGCACTCTAATATGGCGTGTGATCATCTCTGACGGCCAGTACAGTTGAACACCTGCGTAGCTTGGGCACTATAAGTTTATGAATCTGTATCAATAAAATTCTTCGGGGTATGAGACCGCGTCGTCATTTTATAAACTAAATCAACGTTTCGGCCACTGTTGCAGGCGGCCTTCATCAGGGTCTGTGTCTGACTGCTGAATATACGATAGCTTGGGATTTATATAACAGCGGATGAGGGAGAGGAAGGGGGACGTTGGTTTTCCTTTATTGGTGGTTGTATTATTGCGCGCCATTGGTGGAAAGCGGCAATGATGATTGGTGTTTTAAATGAAAATCATATGAAAAACCAGCCTTTAAAACACCAATCATCATTACCGCTTTCCACCAATAATATAACTACCAATAAAGGAAAACCAACGTCCCCCTTGCTCTCCCTCATCCGCTGCTATATAAATCCCAAGCTATCGTATATTCAACAGTCAGACATAGACCCTGATCAAGGGCGCCTGCAATAGTGGCCGAAACGTCGGTATAGTTTATAAAATGACGCGGTCTCATACCCGGAAGAATTTTATTGATAGTGACAACAACCCCGGAAGCCTACGTTTGCATTTATGAATCAGCTTTTGGGGGATATTTGACCATTCTCAAATATACAGCTTTACAACCGTTGTGTGAGATGCTGGTCTGGATGCAATGCTCGATCGGGTTGAAGTCCGGTGAACAAACTGGCCATTCCTTTCGTTCAAGTCCCTCAGCTTTAACCATCAATGCAGCTGTATGGAAAACAGCGTTGTCGTCCACCAGCAGGGACTACTTCCTAAGTCAGCAGCGCACAGCACAACAAAACGTCTCTATAACTCACAGCAAACAGCGTGCCATTCTGAACGACTTAGAGGTCCGTACGTCCTCCAGTACTGACACTGTTCGTCCTCGAATGTTTCACATTCTCTACAGATGATGGAACGACGATTGTGGGGCTCAACACAGAATCATGACTCATTTGTGAATAGAGTCAATCGCCATTCGTCACAACTCCAATTGTAATGTTCCTCAGCCCAGTTTCTGTGCGCTGAACAGTGTCGTGGTTTTTATACAACACACGCTATAGGCGTACGTGCGTACAGGCTACATTCAAGAAAGCGATTTCTACATCTACATATATACTCCGCAATCTACTGTAAGGTGCGTGGCGCATGGTACTTTGGACCACTACTACGCATTTCCTTCCCTATTCCACTCGCGAACAGAACAAGGGAAAAAAGAATATGCCTCTGTCCGAGCCCTAATTTCTCTTTGTGATCTTTACACGAAATGTAAGTAGGCGGCAGCAAGATAGTTCTGCAGTAAGCTTCAAAGTCCGGTCCTCGAAATTTCCTCAACAATTTTCTCGAAAAGAACGTGGTCTTTCCTCCAACGACTCCCATGTGAGTTCCCGGAGCATTTCTATGACACTCGCGCATTGGTCGAACCTGCCAACTGCTTCTATGTCTTCCTTTAAACCAATCTGCTGCTGGTCACAAACACTTGAGCAATACTCAAGTCGTGGTCGTACAAGTGTTTCATACGCATTCTGCTTTACAGATAAAGTACATCTTCCCAAAATTCTCTCAATAAACTGAAGTCGACTGCTCCCCTTACTCACAAGTGTCCTTACATGTGCGTTCCATTTCTTATCGCTCTGCAACGTTACGCCTAAAAATTTGAACAACGCGACTGTATCAATAAGTGCACTAGTAATGCTCTATTCGAACCTTATTGGATTATTTTTCCTACTCATGTGTATAACCTTACATTTTTCTCCGTTTAGAGCCACAACTAGAAATTTTGCCCAAGTCATCCTGTATGCAGTTAATGACGACACCCTTCCATACAACACAGCATCATCAGCAAACAGCCGCAAATTACAAGTTACTCTGTCCATCAGATCATTTATATAGATAGAAAATGATAGCGGTCCTATCACACACCCCTGGGGCACACCTGACGATACACACATCTCTGATGAACACTCGCCGTCGAGAACAACGTACTGTATTTTATTTATTTATTTATTTATTTACTTAGCAAGTCTTCCAGCCAGACACAAATCTGTGAACCTATTCCATATGCTCGTATCTTCCTTAGTAGACTGCAGTGTGGCACCGCGTCAAACGCCTTTTTGAAGCCGAGGAAAACACAATCCGCCTGTTGTCCTTCATTCACGGCTCGCAAGATGTCATGTGAGAAAAGGGCAACTTGAGTTTCACGCGATGTTTTTTAAACCCGTGCTGATTCATAGAAAGAAGCTTACCCGTCTTAAGAAAATTTACTATATTCGAGCTGAGAATATGCTGGAAATTTCTACAGGAAACTGACGTCAACGATATTGGCCTGTAATTATGTGGGTCAGTTCTATTACCTTTCTTATAAACGTGAGTCACCTGCGCTTTTTTTCCACTCACTAGGTTCTTCGCGCTGAATTAAAGATTCGCGATAAATGCAAGCTAAGTAAGGGGCCAATGCCGCAGAAAACTCTTTGTAAAACCGAACTGGTATTCCATCCGTACCAGGAGACATTTTTTGTATCCAGCTCTCTGAACTGCTTCTCTACGCCGGAAATACCTATTACTATGTCCTCCATATGGGAGTTAGTCGTCGATCAAATGATGGTACGTTTGTATGATCTTCTCCGTGAATGATTTCTTGAAGGTTAAATTTAGAACTTGATATTTCCGTTTCTTCTGTTCCGGAATGGTTAATGAGTGACTGTATTGTGGGCTTTGACCAGCTCATCGGTTTTGCATAGAACCAGAATTTTTTCAGGTTCGCGGAAGGATATTTTGCTAAAATATGGTTGTGATAATTATTGTATGCTTCGCGCATCGACCTTTATATAGACGCACGAATCTCTACTAACTTTTGCTTACCATGATTTGGAAGTTCTTTTTTGAAGTAAGAGTGCAACAACCTTTGCTTTCTCGGTAGCTTTTATTATTATATCACGGTGGATCATTTCCATCCTTAATTGACTGTATAGGCACATATTTCTCTAATACTTTATTTACAATGCATTTGAAGTTAGTCCACAATTCCTCTACGTCCATTGTACCGGAACTAAACGATGTCCATTTATGTTCCTAAGTAGGACGCTAAGAATTATTTATCTGCTCTTTCTAACAAAAAGACTCTCCTATCCTTCTCGAATGGTTTGTTAACTTTGGTCACCATTGACGCTACGACGATATCATGACCACTAACTCCTGTCTCTACAATGACATCGTTAATCAGGTCGGACCTGTTTGTAGCTATAAGGTCTAAAATATTTCCATTGCATGTGAGTTGTCCGTTTTACTGCTCAAGACAGTTTTCGGAGAATGTGTCCAAAAGTAGCTCGCAAGTCTGCTTGTCTGTTTCACCTGAACTGAAACTAGAGATGTCCCAATCTGTACTCTTAAGATTGAAGTCTCCCCCGACTAATGTTGGATGGCACTACCTAGTGTAGACTTTCTTTGAAAACATCTACATCAATAATTTCGTAATTTTAAATTTTGCTCATTTGAAAGTATTAATTTTGGTGCTACTTGCGTCATCCTGCACATGGTATTGATGCCGCAAGTGGGGCTATTATGAGATTACCGCCCAATAGAAATATTGGTAATTAATAGCATTTGATAATTAAACAGTATGAAGTTCACTGCAAACATTGACCATGCCAATGCACTAAATTGTACACAATTTTAATCTTATTAATTATGTGTAGCAATGTATGTACACAGTTGGGTGACAACATTTATAGTTAGGCCATAGGTAGAAATTCTCCACGTTGAGATTTGCTGTGTGCTTGTAGCTGACGGGAGGCCAGCGAGCAGGCGGACGTTGGTGGCTTGTTCCAGCTTAGGATTTTCCAGTTTTCGTTTCCGATGAGGGGAGAGAGGGACAATGGCGAGTGCCAGGCACAGTGCAGTGCACAGCATGAAATAAAATATTCTAATACTACTGGCATTTGAAGTAATACGATGCAGTTAGGAACCTTTAAGGCCCTCATTACAAAATAGCCTGTTGATAAATAAACAATACATTAGCTGATATAGTCACATCTGGCGTAATATGTTTAATTGACAATGAAAAGTAATAAATTACCAATGAATACAAAACAGTTACACAACTAGCATGGCAATGTTTGTATATAAAAATAATATATATTAACTATTTCTCATTTTATTTTCAATTAATCTTGTGTATTTTACCTTGAAATATTCAGTTAAATCACTTATCTGTGATATAAGAAATTGCACGATTATTATAAATAGTACAAAGGATGTTTATACTAATATAAAAACGTAAGAAGATATTTGTTTAATGTGTTGTGTAATTATTTTGATTTTAAGTAAAGTTTTAGAAATGTATTGACTGAGCGCTGTACGTTGGAAGTCGGTTAGAACAACTCACATGGGGAAGTTGATGACGTAGGGAAAAAACCCCGGCAGTTGGACTTTTGGAGCGCGCGCGAGGGCAGGAAGTGACGAGGCGGGAACAAGGGGGGTAGCTGGCCGGGCGGCGTCGCTCTGCAGCAGTCGGCATGTGAATCTCCAGGTGGAGACTTTAGATTTTTGTGTGGAATTGCCAAGTGTGGTTGCTCGTCGTAGACTGCACCAAGTTGTGTTGAGTGCTACTGTGTGTTGTGAATATTTTAGGTGTGCATCGCACTAAATTAAAGTGACTGTGTTTTGTTAATGTAACACGTGTCATCGCATAGGCGTGAACATAAACGGTGCTTGAGACAGGCACATGGTGTGAAAACAATTTGCGACAAATATTCATTTTGTCTGGGGGCTCACGAGCTATAACTTTGTTTGATAAATGTTCGACGTACAGAGTATCAGCCACAGGGTTCTAATATTGTGAAATAAACAACATAAAGTGAACTTTCACGTGTTTTCAGAAATAGTAGTTAGTACACCCTTTTCTCTCATGAACTTGACTTTATTATGAATTTTTTTGTTAATCATATGCAGGGAAGGAAAGCTGCGAACGTGTGATATCATCCCCTAGAAAACGAGTCAAACATTAACAATCACAGTTCCAGTGTTTTTGCATGTTTAGGAATTTGGTTCGCAGTTGGTGGTTGTGAGTTTTAAAAATTAATCTTTCCCTATTTAAACTCTCACCCCGACCTTCACTCTCGCACTATGAACACACTCCCTGCAGATGTGTCCGCTCTGTCTTTCAGGTATACATTCGAGGCCACGCTAAATATTTCTGAATTTGCCACATCATGATTTGGCCAGCTTTCGGTGCCTAAAACAGAGCATAATAATTTCAATGGAGCTCGGTAAATTCGGGAACTTCGTTATTAATCCTTTGAAAGTTTACGGCTAATATTTTTATAGTCGAATTATTGTTCTCAATGTGCCCTGAATTCGCTGTCTGACTGGCGATTGCTCATCAGAGTTAGCGCCTAGCCTAATAAAACCCCATGTGTACCCCACAAGTACTCTGCTACCCGAGTAGCCGCTTCCTTAGTGTAGTGCACCCCTGAACTATCTAGGGGCGTCCTACATTTCCCCACCCACTAAAGTAGATCCAGAAATCTGCAGCCATGACAGTCACAGAGTCGGCGAAGCCTCTGGTTCAGACTCTTCATTCAGCTCCAAAAAAAGAACCCCGATCTATTCTGGAAGAATGCTACAAATCGACAGCTCTGCATGCACCTCCCACGAGACCAGCAGTCTTCACCAATTCTGCCAGCTGCCCATAGGAACTGAGGATATCCTCAGAACCCAAGCGACAAGCGTCATTGGTGCCGACGTGAGCCACAACTTGCAGCCGACCGCACCCCGTACGGTCGATAGCCACCGGGAAGGTCGCCTCCGCATCTAGGATGAGGTCCCCCGACAGACACATCGAGTGCACATTGGAATTCTTTCCGGATCTCGATGCTATCTGTCTAAGGGGCTCAATCATGCTCCTAACATTGGAGCTTGCAATAACTAATAATCCCCTCCCCACGTGCACCTGCTCGGACCCTGCGGAAGGAGTGGCCACACGTCCACTCACAGGACAAATGGGTGTGGCCGGACGGCCAGCCTCCAGCGACGTGAACGCCGTTCAACCCGCCACTCCCCTTGTGGAGAGGGCGACTCGACCACTTCCGGTATTCCTGAAGATGCCTCGACAGCAAGGACAGAGGGCGAAGCATGAGACACCTGAGGTGTCCAGCTCGACGCACCAGACTCCCCACCGCCGCTGCAACCCAAGAAAGCAGCCTAGGGGCGGCTGACCGTAGCCAGCATCGCGCTCAGCTGTTAGCGAACTGCGGCCAACTTCTCCTGCGTCCGCACACAGCAGGCACACATCCTATCTATCCTATCGATACAAATGACTGTAGAGAGTAGAGAACTAAATCATTAACTTCTAACTAGTCTAGTACTTTAATAAAGGTGGTTGGCAGCTGACTGAACTGTGGTCAGTGGTAACTATACTGCCAAAAACAACTAAACTGGCTCTGGCTGTTTTCAAAATAAACAAGAAAATCTATGGAGCACACTATTATCAAATATGCGAAAATAAAAGCTTTCCAAATACGAAACACGAGGTCATATTCACTGACTGTTCCGTCGGTTCTTGACAGAATATTTGATACATTATGAATGAAATGCACAAAATAACTGTGAAATATTCTGCAAATTTATTGGTTTACGAACCGGTTTTTGGCTCTTATGCCATCATCAGGTAATGTTTACCTGATGACGGCGAAACAGGCGAAAACCGGTTCGTAAACCAATAAATTTGCAGAATATCTCACAGTTATCTTGTGTATTTCATTCATAATGAAACACAAGGAATAAAGAAGTGGCAAATAAGAAAAATACAGTTAGTACTTAAATTACGTAGCTTTCAGCACAAACGAAATCGGGCAAGTACGCGAGAATAAACTTCTTCAGAACAGAAGCACTAACTAAAATGAAGAAATTGACTGGTAATTAAAATACACACAAATTAAATTATGCTACTTAGCGCTCTGAAGGATGAGACCCGGGCGGAAGTTAGCGGTTGGCATTTCGGACTGTTTGTGTTGATATTGCGCGTCCTGTTGCCGCAGGTGAGTTGCATTCAGCCTCCTGCCTCGACGTGTTGTTAACCGGTGATGAGGTCATCTCTTGGTGATGTGACCCGTGGACGACCTTGGCCTTGCCTTCGTTTAACTGTTCCTGTTGTCTGAAATTTGGTCCAGGTCTTGGAAATTACACTTTGGGACACTCCAATAGCTGCAATCACCTCCCTCTGCGTCTGTTCCGACTCCAAACTTACTGTAACTCTCCAAGCTATAGCTTCAGGGAAGTCAAATTTTGTTGGATATCACTACCTGCTCACTACACTATCTGAACCCAACTGCTTGTGTAATTCGTTTGGTAAACACAACACGAACACCCTCTGCAGCAACTTTCTGTTATCTCGGTTAGCGTAATGCTGTTGTGTCTCCATTCCGTCGAACCATTTTAGTTCATCCTACCCGTGACTTCAGAACCTATATCTCTCAGCTGACCCAACACCACGTAGATGACAAGCCTTACAACAGGCCGTGCCTACGTCACACTTAGAGACCTCGGCCGCCAGCTGACTGACAGGCCGCTGCGCGGCGGTGGGCGTGTCCCAGGTGGGTGGCGGCCGCGGTCTCTGTGACGTAGGCACGGCCTGTTCTAAGGCCTTGTCAAATCAAATGTTTGTAAATCTATCGGACCAAACTGGGTGGTCATCAGTCCGTAGCTTACAAACTACTTAAACCTAGGTAAACTAACCTACGGACAAACACAAACACACAAAAGCCCCAGGGAGGACTCGAACCTCCACGGCGAGCAACCGCGCGCTCCGCTCGGCTACTCCACCGCGTAAGGCCTTGTCTCTAGGTGGTGTTGACTGAACCCTGTTGTGACCAGTGTAGGGTGTCGAGGGAGATTAATAGCTGCAGCAGCAGCGAAGTGATTAGTGAAAGGCTTAGGAACTACGTTAACTGCTGGAATTCTATGGCGTAATACATCGGACAGGTAAGATCTGTCAAATCTACTAGTAGACGTCGCAGTAAAAAAACGTGAATTTTATTACTGTTACAAATTTATGTACCTGCACATTCTTGAAATGCATCGAATTAACCAATTTTTTAAGATGATTAAAATGATGATGAAGTGACTGATCACCGTAACGTAACGCGCAGTTATGATCTCCTCGCAGTTATTATCTACACATTAAAATCTACCCCCTTCATAATAAGTGAATATTGAAAACCCAACTTTTGACCTGCGTACTGTTCGGGTCAATTCAGAAAATGACACACTTTTCGTGAGATTGTATTATTGGAACGTCCATGTTAAAACAGTTCATTTTCAGTAAGACACACATTCCGAATTGCTACAATATCGCAACAATTGCTAGGTCAGTGAATTCGTTAGCACTGGAAATCAGGAAGTTCCCTTTGAGTACTCGACTGTAACAGAATTAGTTTCTGAAAATTGTTGATTTGAAAACTATCACTTCGTTTGAGCTGGTTATCTGTTTTAATTGCGACCTTGTTTACAGAGTCTCAACTGAATGGACTATCGCCATGAGTCGTTTCATAAATCACAATAAGGCTAGTGCAAATGAAATGTTAGCCAAGAAGGCGGATATGCTGTTAATGTTAGTACTAACACACCGATAAAGAATTTAATTGATTCCCGACTTCCGTAAAAGAAGGTAAGCATACAGAGTTACCACAGAATTGCCATTTTTGGCAGTGGACGTAAGAGCAGTAACTACGTGTGAAAGAAAAGTCGTAGATTTAGATAATATTGCAACCAAATACTCAAAATTGGTTTATTCGAAATCTGTAGCAGCCTAAGAACTTCCTCCTCTTCTGGTCTGGATTTTGAGCTTGTAGAGATCTATCTGATGTAGTTTGTAAGTGTTTCTCCTGATACCGATTCGGCATATAGGTTGTCAAAAGCGAGGCATGTGCCCTGTGCTCTAATGGCAGGAACACACTCATAGTTTGTGAAAGATAGTGGAAGCTAGACGCTGCAAGTATACGGTATACAGATATGGGAGGGCGTGGATACATGCAATTTCATGTACACCCACTACCCTTCCGCCAAAATCATGCACCCAACACCTCCCTTTGATGTTTAACCCTTTCCGTACAACTGGTATCACACTGAGACCACCTTTAATTTAATGTCTCAAGCTACGCAGTGTCTGCTATGTAAAACCACTACGTCGCTGGAGTGTGCCGTCCTCCGTCATCAAGAAAATCAACTCTCTGCCGGCCTGGGTAATGATTTTGCGAGGGAAAACAACGAAAACATTCAGCTGATCAGCACAGTATGTGCCGGAGTTAACAGTTGTTGAGGACCGTAAATCACGGAATAATGTAGATAGAGAGGTAAAAATTGACGCACATGCTTGGAATGACATCGGGTTTTGTTGGAACCAAAAAAATAAAAAAAAAATAATAAATAAATAAATAAAATAAAACAAACAAAAAACAACAACAAAAGTTCAAAAAATGTTCGACAGATAGCGCTTCATCTGATCCGAAAAGCAATAATTAGCATAAAAAATTAATACAAAGCAAAGATGAAGTTCTTTTGCTCTTTACAGGAAGCTTGATATGTTCACCATCATTCCTCAACAATAGCTGTATTCGAGGAATAACGTTGTGAACAGCACTGTAAAGTATGTTCGGAGTTATGGTGAGCCATTGGCGTCGGATGTTGCCTTTCAGCATCCCTCGAGATGTCGGTCGATCAAGATACACTTGCGACTTCAGGTAACCCCAAAGTCAATAATCGCACGGACTGAGGTCAGGGAACCTGGGAGGCCAAGCATGATGAAAGTGGCGGCTGAGCACACGATCACCACCAAACGACGCGCGCAAGAGATCTTTCACGCGTCTAGCATTTTATTTTATTTTATTTTATTTTTTGTTCTAATAAAACCCAATGTCATTCCAAGCACGTGTGTCAATATTTACCTCTCTATCTACATTATTCCGTTATTTATTAAGTTTTCGAATTTATACTTTTTGATCACCCGGTATTACGTTTTCCGTTGTATTTTCTTCTGAGATGCCATAGTTTTGGTAAGTTACGAAAAAATATGCATTGCAGTGTAGACTAATATTTCATTTTGGTGCATGTCTTGCAGAACATTATATAACGAATCACTGATTTCATTACATAACCATGTGTATTAAAAAATTGTAAACACTCAGGTACTTTTCTCACTTTACATATTAGTTTTATATATTCAAAACGTAATTGTTTCAAAACTCAGTTTGGTTTCTTGATCCAGAAAGGGTTAAACCTTGAAATTTGCTCGAATGGATCCAAGACGCTCTGCTTGAGTAAATATTTTTTTTTTTTTTTTTGCCTGTAAACATAAAACCTCTGACAATAGTCCTGTAACATTTACGCAGATGAACTGCTTTCAAAATAGTCACTTCCTATAATTACACCCCGCTGAGCTCTGCGATACCTGTAAACTTTGCACGAGGCTTTCTTTGGATTGGTATTCAAAAGCCTTGTCCCATTTCTTTGAATCTCAGGAATGTCATCGAATCTCTGTCCTTTCAAAGCGAGGCAGAGTCGAGGGAATAGAAAGTAGTCCGGAGAATTGAGATCCGGCGAGTATGGTGGACGTCCAAGTTCCACAACAACGCTCGTCCGGCCGCGATGGCCGAATGGTTTGCGGTGTGCCAGTCAAGGTCTGCACGGCCGCTGCGGTTAGTGGTTCGAATCCCCCCTCGGGCATGGATGTTTGTGCCGTCTTTAGTATAAGCTTAGGGACTGATGACCCCGTAATTCCACAAAGACGTCACCTCAAAATGTTCAATATAGTTTTTAACTGTATCTGAAAACTATCATATCCAAATCACGGCTACATGACGTGGAGCCTCACAAATGAAACCGCTGTGTCTATATAACTGCACAATTTCAGACGGCCGCGGTGCCCGAGGGGACTGAGGCGCTCCAGACACGGTCTGCACGGCCACTACGGCCGGGGGTTCGAATCCCCCCACGGGCATGGATATTTGTGTCGTCCTTAGCTAGTTTGTAGGTAGTTTGTAAGCTTAGGGACTGATAACCCCGTAGTTAAGTCCCATAAGTTCTACAAACATTTGAACATTTTTGCACAATTTCAAATGATTCCGCCTTTCAACGCTTATTCGACGTGCAGCACCAAGCGCTTACCATTATAAACACTGAATAGTTCATGGTCGACAGGACAATTCCCCATTTTACAAGGTTAAAATTCTGCTATTGTAACTATAGGAACTTTAGTAGCTATACACAAATGGTTCTAGCTAGAAGTTCCCCAGAATTTACGCTTCTGAACACATTTGGTACACATAACAAAATAGTTGTCTGTGTTCAGAGTACATATTAATGACGTACTTTCAGGTGATCGTCCGCATCATCCGGCAGTTTGCATCATGGTCATGCTATTGACAGTTATCGTAATATTGAAACGTAAACACATGCCGCCTTTTAATATTAATTACAAAAGAAGGGAAAAGCAACTAATAAAATTTGAAAGGGACTTTGTTAAAAACGTGCATAAAACAAAAAGCACTTGTATACCTAGCCGTTGAGAGTGGCAATAAGAAGTAGATTGTTCCATATCTATATCTCTGAAGTTACCTTCTCTACTTACCATTAAAGCAGCAATAATACTTGAACACTAAAAAGATACTGATAACTTCTGATTAACGTACCGCTCATGTGCTGAAGAAGAAATGCTACAAGAAAGTCAACGTTTTGTGAATCGCATTCAGGAGCCGTTCATGTTTAAACGGTTTGTTTCCAGTGACTTATTGGGCAGCTACTATGCCACAACCTGATAGGTCTATGTTGTCACGTAACACGTTTACTTCGTTATTTCGCTGACTTGAGGAGATGGTCAGTAAGACTACGCGAGAGGAAAGAAGAACAAGAGATGGGCAGAGATGGTGGATGGACAGAGCGAGGACGAGGAGGAGAAGAAGAAGAAGAAGGAGGAGGCTGACGAGCTAGAGGGGGAAGGGACAGGGAGATGTAAGAAACCATCGCTTTTCGCAACTGCAATTATAAGTCAAATGCTCAACAGGCGGTAAATCATATAATCTTCACGCTTAGGCAGAAAAATGACAAAAAATTCAGCCAATGAAATGGCTTGGGAATTAATTCATATTATGAGAAAAAAGAAATTGTTTCCAACTGTCTATTCATTGGCCGGCCGGTGCGCCAGTCACAGTCTGCACGGCCGCTACGGTCGGGGGTTCGAATCCCCCCTCGGGCATGGGTGTTTGTGCAGTCTTTATTATAAGCTATTTCATAAGTAGTTTGTAAGTTTAGGGACTGATGAACCCCAGTTAAGTCCCCTAAGCTTAACAATCAGTTTTTTGTGTATTCATTCTACTTCCAGACGGCAGAGAAAAACAGGATGTATTTGCTTTGTGCGTCTTGCGAGGTTAGCTTGTGGGTGTGCTTGTACGAATCTTTTCTTTTTCGCTGCTACTCAAAAGTTTATGTTCATAGTAAAGAATTTCAGTTTATATTTATGAAGATAATGGAATTGTACCTCGAGCCCCCAGTATACTGTGTGCAATGAATAAAACGCTACACTACGTCAACACAAGCAAAGTGATTCAGTTGGATATCGAGGTATGTGTTTAGTCTCAAGTCCAGGGTCCATCTGTACGTTCCTCGCTTCCACGCCCAAAACTGTTTATAAAAAACACAGTTCAATAAATCACCGCAGGCAGGATTAACTTTATAAATAACCGACACACTCACGAATTGTTTAGTCTTTTTAAAATATCAGAGTGTGTTTACTCGGTTTCTTTAGACAGACCCAAGTCGTGACGAGTATTGACCCAGTTTAGCGAATACGTTATAAACAGCGAGCACTTTCAGTTCAACGTCCTTAACAGTTTGTAGCGCAGTGGCTATGCACTGCCCTGTATCTGTATTTATCCCAATATTCTTTTTCGCTTGGTTTGCGACGGTGAGTAAGGCGGACGGCCGATTGTTGGTCAGTGTCAGATGTGCGAGAGCGCAACGTCTGTTACCGTCTTTAGGCATGAGTTCGAAGTGTTAGTTTTGAAAAACTGGGGCCAGCACTCTGCAGACGTGTGTCTAGGCAGTATTCAAATGAACAATTGAATGTATTGAAAGAATATTTATTGCAATATTTGAAAGTTACTAATATTTAAAAATGTTGAAATGTTTGTAAACCCATGGGACCAAACTACGTTAAACTTAAACTAAGTTAAACTAACCTAAGGACAAAACACACACATCCATGCCCGAGGTAGGATTCGAACCTCCGACGCGGGAGGCCGCGCGATCCGTAACGTGGCGCTCCAGACCGCTCGGCTACTCCTGCGCTGCTTAATAATATTTAACTACAGTTTTGTGTTTAGGTAAATGTATGTGAATTATTGGTAGATGTCATAGTGACCTGACAAATAGAAGTAGGTAAAAATTCAAGTAGTCTTTCGTTTTAAAGATATTGTCCATATATGTGTGTATGGGAATATTAATGGAGAAATTGAATATAAATATTCCGTCAGTTGATGATAACACAGAAACTCGCAGTACACGGAAACATGGTTAATTACTTAAAGTCGTGGATATTTTATTATTTAATATTTTCTTGACATTTTTCCTGCATATGGTTCTGGAAAGTTAGTAGTTGTGATTGGCGTATATGGAAAGGGTGGGTTAGCGCGGGCTTACTCCGTGATCTGATTGGTTATCAACATCTTTAACCACTGAGATTACAGCATTGCGATCGTTCATTCGGGAATTTTTACGTTTGCTTTAAAGCAAGAGAGTAGTGGGAGTTTATACGCCGGCCGCGGTGGCCTAGGGGACTGAGGCGCTCCAGTCACGATCTGCACGGCCGCTGCGGTCGGGGGTTCGAATCCCCCCTCGGGCATGGGTGTTTGTGCCGTCCTTAGTTAGTTCATAAGTAGTTTGTATGTTTAGGGACTGATGACCCCATAGTTAAGTCCCATAACTATACAAACATTTGAACATTTGGAGTTTATACACGTACTTGTTAACATCTCCATGATTGTGCTTCGAACTAACTGGTACTATCTTTGCGAATCCTGCTGGCTTATTGGATTAAAAAGTACATCAACATGCATAGAACATTTTGTCGACAGTCGAGTAGTGAAATCAGGTTTTTTTTTTTTTTTTTTTTTTTTTTTTTTTTTTTTTTTTTATTCCTATGAAAATCATGATGTTATGCAACATTGAAGCCGTGTGGCGTGTTACGTTAATCAAGAATGTGTGAAGATTTATCTAGACTGATTTGCGTAGCATATTAAAATGACCATTTTTAAGAACGTTTTTAATGACAGGGTAAATCAATTACCAGAAACTGGCTTTAATGTTGTTTGTTAAGCTGATGGGACTTAACTGCGGGGTCATCAGTCCCTAAACTTAGGAACTACTTATAAACTAACCTATACTAAAGACAGCACAAACATGCATGCCCGAAGGGGGATTCGAACCCCCGACGGGGAACGGCCTCGCGCATCGTAGCATAGCGCCTCAATGCGCTCGGCCACTCCGTCGCGGCTCTGGCTTTACTAGTGAGTGTGGAGTGTGGGTATAGCTATTGCGTCATTTATCATGGGCTTGGCAGTGAACTGTACTCTGGAGAATGCTTTAAATAATAATTACATCTTACAGAATCCCGCATTAACAACATTTTAGCGCAATAGATCCCATCATTCATAAACAATTTAAGATAAATGCAACTGACTGAAAAGTACAATCTCCACCTAGTTCATCCACACAGCTTTTTACAGTGGAATTACAGTTCTCCTTTTTAGTCGGGTTAGCGCTGGATGGACTGCTGAAAAAAAGAATCGTCACGAGGTGAGTGGAACTATGTATTCACTGTTTTTCAGTGGAGCCAAATAGATTGTTGAGTTGCAAATTCTAATCTCCCTTTCGCGAGAATATAGCCAGTCCAAATGTATGACTTAGCACAAATTCAGCCTTCCGAAAACGAATACGCAAACACGCTTGCTCGAAAATAAATTAAGGTTTCAAGTCACAGTTCCAAAAGTACGATAAACACACATCCGTAGTATTTCTAGGCGAAATTCACAAATCTTCTAAGATGTAATGTTCGCTATCGAACATTAAGAAAAATAATAGAAAAAGGATGATACACCACCCGAATCCAAGTGGATTTTTACACTGAGATTTACGCCGCAGACCGCCACAGAATTTTGCGGCTTGCATGGTCGTACGCTAACTGACTAAAAGCATGCTGGCAGATCAGAAATTTTTCGATTCTCTGAATTCGACATATTTACAGAAAACTTTAAACAGGATTTGTTCAATACGATATTTATATCAATTCAATTAGAAATTTCATCAGGATTCCAGTGCTATAATTAGTTTACGTGTATATATTTAGTTGCAAATTCATAGCTGTCATTTCAGAGCTCGTTAAATAAACATAAATAATTATTCTGCAGAGGCTCCTGTTATTCATAGAACATGAGTACTGTCATTGTTTTGTTTTTTAAAACAATTCTGTGCTTTAAACAACGAAAATCTGAATCAAAAATATTTATTATTGAATAATTCCTAAGTGATAAAACCTGCACTTTTGTGATTAGAGTCCATTAGAGCTGTGCGAGATCTACCCAGTTGCCACTTCATACATTAAAATCGGATTACTGGTTCTATAGTTATAATTTTTTATAGTCGTTACAACATTGTTCATTGTTAAATAGTTCAAAAACTAAGGGTAACACCGTAGTATATTTACACCACTTTGTGCATCTCAAAATTCTCTTTAATATGAGGGTACTGGCTATTCAATGAGCTGCTTCGTTCACGAGTAATTAATTTCTGTTATTTTTATGTTTGGCTGAGTCCTGGCTATCCGCCATAGTAGAGTTAGTTGATACCCACTCGTGACATCTTGCTGTACGGTCGCACCGGCTCGGTACCTGGCAACCACTCCCGATCAAATGTTCAAATGTTTGTAGACATGAGGGACTAAACTACTGTGGTCATCGCTCCCTAGACTTACAAACTACTTAAACTAACTTAACCTAAGGACACACACAAACTCATGCCCGAGCGAGGACTCGAATCTCCGGCGGGAGCGGCGGCGCTCAACGCCACATGACTCTCCAGAACGCACGGCCATTCACGGGCGGTATCACTCCCGAGAACGGTATTGCACATGGACGGCAGCGATGTTTATAAAAATATTTTTGTAGTGCTTCTTGCATAGTCTCTGACAAATTACATTTAGTAACTCTGCGCTTATACGCTAGTGTCTGACTTGTTAATAGAACTTGCAGCATTGGGATATTATTCGGGTTAGAAATATGTTATGTTAAAAGTCCTAGTTGATGTCGATGCTCATAACGTAGCGCCACTGTTTGCTTTTCCAGAGGAAAATAGCAAAATACTTCAAATTGTGTTCTTCAAACGGAATGGCCCCCGGGTCTGCCTATTCCTGGTTGAACCATAAACGCAGATGGTCGCAATGTAACGGCATGTGAAATTGTGTGCTTATGGAATATCGCCCTAATCGCTCGATCGGATTCACGATTTCCTATCAGAAGGGACACAGTTCGTAATAATTGACGGTAAGTCCTCGTGTAAAACAGAAGTGATATCTGGCGTCCTCCAGGGAAGCGTTATAGGTCCCCTATTGTGTTTATAAACGATTTAGGAGACAATCTTAATAGCTCTCTTAGACTGTTCGCGGATGATGTCGTTTATCGGTTAGTGAAGTCAACAGAGGAAGAAAAGCAACTGCAAAGCGATTTAGACAAAATTTCTACATGGTGCGAAAATGGGCAATTAACACTAAATAATTAAAAGTGTTAAGTAATACACATGACCACTAAAAGAAATCCACTGAACTTCAATTATACGATAAATCAGTCAGACCTTAAGGTCGTAAATTCTACGAAATACCTAGAAGTTACAATTACGAACAACTTAGACTGGAAAGAACACATTGAAAATATTGTGGGGAAGGCGAATTAAAGATTACGTTTCATTGGCAGAACGATTGGAAGATGCAACAGCTCCACCAAAGAGACTGCCTACATAACACTGGTGCGTCTTCTACTGGAGTACTTTTGGTCAGGGTGGGACTGGCGGACGACATTGAGAAGGTCCAGAGAAGGGCAGCTCGTTTTGTTTTATCACGTTACAGACGGGGTGATGGTGGGGGGTGGTGGGGTGGGGAGGAGGGTCACGGAAATGTTGCACTATTTGAGGTCGAAATCATTAAAAGAACAACGTTATTCGTTGCGGCGAGATCTATTTGCGAAATTTCAATCACCGACTTTTACCTCTGAATGTGAAAATATATTTCTAGCACCAATCTACATAGGGGGACATGACCATTCCAATAAAATAAGAGGAATCAGATCAAAAACAGAACGATTTAGGTGTTCTTTCGTCCCGCACTCTATTAGAGAATGGAACGGCAGAGAAAGGTTATGAAAGTGGTTAATGATCCCTCTGTCAGGCACTTAAATGTGATTTGCAGAGTATCGATGTAGATGTAGAAATCAGTGAAGCGTACTCGCGTGGCACCAGAATGTTTTCATGTTTATCTTTGTCTTCACAATCCAATGTGATAACTGTTGAGGTGCTTAACAATTTAGGCACTGCAATTTAAAAAAAGTTATGAAGATTCGATGTTGATGTTGTTTGTTAAGCTTAAGGGTCGTAACTGCGGGGTCATCAGTCCCTAAACTTACAAACTACTTATGAACTACCTTATACTAAAGCCGACACAAACATCCATGCCCGAGGGGGGGGCAAACCCCCGACCGTGCAGACTGTGACTGGCGCGCCGCATACCGTTTGGCCATTGCGGAAGGCTCCGATTTCGACTGCAAGTCCGTTGAAATTGGTCTTGTAAAACAAATAGAAGAACTATAATCTTGGTGTTGTAAATGCGTAAGCTAAGAATTATAATTTTGGCGTTGGAAGTAAGTAAGCTAACATATTTTCAACGCCAAGATTATAATTCTTTTATTTGTTTCACAAGACCAATTTGAACAGACTTACAGTCAACATCGGATCTTTATAACTTGAGTGATGTCTATTGGGATATACTTCCGAATACACCCTCCATTCAACATGACCATGTCGACCTTTTCTAAGTTTGTAAACCCCATCGTACATTCACAACCTATTGCTTGGACAGTCACACTCTACCTGATTAGCAAGTCGCAATACATTGAAGGAACACACAAGCACGATGTAGGAAAACATAGCAAAATCGCACATTACAAGTTCACAGGTAGTAGAGGGCAAACAAGTGTCGGATTGGCCAGTTTTCACAATACGATATCTTGTAAACGAATGGCAGTAGAGTCCTGAAACATGTCCAGTAGAACAGACACCACCGACATATGACTTTCACTATATGCCGATGACAGGAAACGATGCTTCCTTCAGCGCATAGCCCTTTCTCTTACGGGAATAAGTTTGAAAAGATTGCAAGTTTGAGTAATAGTAGGCAGGGTTGGGATTTTGCATCTGACGAGAAGCGTGCTAGAAAAGTGTGCAGTTGCAGTGTTGTAAGGGCCAGCGGAACTGCTTAGCAAGCAGGACGCCCGGGTTCGAATCCCGGGTGGGTACACGTTTTCTACTCTACCCGATGGCAGTTAATGTCGTAAAGTCCGAGAGTATGAATTGATAATAACAGCAGGATCGAAAGTGGTGTATGTTGTTAAGTACATACTTAAACAATTCTAATACTGTAGTAAATAAATACTGCAACAGCCACAAGATGTATGCAAATAAATTTATTTCAACGTTACTAATTTCAGGCCTCAGCCCATCATCAGACGGTAGTGTTGACTTAAGATCTCCAAAGGTGTCCTAAAATAACAAAGTTATGTGAATCCATGGGTTACAAAGTTTATTCAGGGTGAATTACGTAACAGTTGCACCGCAAATGTTGCGGAAACGGAAAGTGCGATTGATGTGCGGTTTTCACAGAATGGATTAGTAGTCAAGGACTCGTATTCTTAGCCAATAAACAGATTGTAAAAATACCTAGAAAGTGTATTTTTATGCAAACATACAGTTTTTAATGGAAGAATGGTTGTTTCTATCATGCACTGGAATTTTTGACACCAGCTGTGTACAAAGAATTTTGAATATCATTTTATCACGTTTAGTTTCGCAGCTACAACCATTCAAAGTTTTGGGGGCGAAGGCTTCGACAGCGTAGTTGACTGGCTGATGGTCATGAGACAGTGGGCCGTGCCCCAGGGGCTAACCACTCGGACAGTCAGCTACGCTATCGCAGCCGCCGCCCCCGAAACTTTGAACGGTTGTAACTGCCAAACTAAAAGTAGAAAAAAAAGTCATTCAAACTTCTTTGTACACAGCTGGTGTCAAAAATTCCAGTGCTTGATAGGACAACCATTGTTCCATTTAAAAAAAAACTGTATGTTTGCATAAAAAATACACTTTCTAAGTGATATTACAATCTATTTGTTGGCTAAAAATACGAGCCTCTGACTGTGAAAACCGCACATCAATCGCACTTTCCGTTTCCGCAATATTTGTGATGCAAGTGTTAGGTAATTCACCCTGCATATTTATATCTTAAATATAACAAAGTTTTCTTGCTTGTATTTATCACACACGAATTAAGATTATACCTACAGCTACACACTGAAGTTACTTCAAGAGAAAGGTCTTCCTTATACATTATAGGAGAGATACTTGTGTTTTTGTATCGCTCCATGTTGATCTGTGAGGTACACTAAATTCAATATGGCGGCGTTTGTTTACATAAACTGATTTGATGCACCAAAGAATGTGGCATATTTACATATATGGGATAGTGCAGTGCCAAAAACCAAAAGTGGATACAATAATTAAACAATTCTGTAATGACTACAAATTTAAAGATTTCGACTTGGAAAGCCAGTGTTATTTTAATGTATGAAACGGCAATGGATACATCTTGCAGAGATCTGTCGCACTCGAATCCCGAAAGTGTTATAACTTTTATCATTTACGAATTATTCATTAACAATTTAGTGAACTTTAGTTATTTAAGGCATATAATTTATTTACATAAAAATGACAGTACACATGTTCTATGAATAGTAGAACCCTCCGTAGTGTAGATAACTTAACGAAGTCTGATATGACAGTTGTGAAATTGCAAATAAATATGTACAAGAAAAGTAATTAAAACACTGGAATGTTAATGAAATTTCTGATCAGTCTGATGTAAAATTTATATTGAACAAGTCCTATTTTAAGTTTCTGTAAACTGCCCAGTTCAGCGAGTTCTATAAATACGGGTTCGCCATTTTGATTTCGGTCAGCCCTTGTCCCAGCTACAGGCAGGGCGTGTACCAGTCTGCGGCGCAATTCGGAGCGTAAAAATCCATTGACATTTGCTTGCTGGCCTTAGAACACTTGACGTGTCTAGTGGATAGGTACATGACTTAGAAATTTCTGTGCGAATTTACTGCCATTCCAGCCTAATTTTTTTAATTCAGTATTATTATTTTTTTTATGTGCATTTTACCGAGTAATGCTACCGATGTGTCTTTATCGTTATTTTGGAAATGTGATTTGAAAAACTAACTTATTTTCGAGCAAGCTGATTTTACGTATTCGTTTTGAGAAGGCTAAACTTATGCTAAGCAATACATTTTCGCGAAAGGAACGTTTGAACAATAAACGCACATACAATGTGAACTAAATTTCTGATTTTAAATTGAAAATGCTCGGTATTTATAACGTACTAGCTGAAAACCCGGCGTTGCCCGGGTATTTATTTATTTATTCTTGCTTTGAGTTAGTACTTCTCGTATCCCTTATCTCTCTGTCTATATCCTTTTTTTTCTAAAAACAGTGGTTCATGGTGTGGGTTCCTGTAGTCATGTCCTAGTTCATGAACCACGGCAACGTATGAGTGGCCAAGTAAGTGGTCCTGACAGTTGGGATACCAGTTACTTTGGAAAAACGTTGTGCATCTCGGACATATTCTGAGTCGTGGCCACCTTTGTGCTCAGACGGCAAAGACTACTAAATCCACCGGTTATCCCACAACCGTTAGGGGTAAAACCCAGTGGGGCCCTGGGCAAGTAAGGCTAGCAACCTGCTTCCCAGGTACTTCAATATCATGCTGGCAACAATCAGAGCAAAATGCCTCGGACCTTTGGAGGTGATGGAGTCCCACCTCTAATTGACAGACCAGGGACTCCTCAGATACGACTTGGCAAACGATCTGGAATGAGATGGGGAGCTATTAATATCAATGGGGATTACAATGGGAAGAAGGTAGAGCTGGCGGAGGCTTCAAGTAAGATGGGGTTACATGTTTTAGCTGTTAGTGATGTTAGAGTAAGGGGAGAGAAAGAGGACGAAGTCGGAGAATACAAGGTCTACCTGTTAAGAGTTACAGTAGGAAGAGCACAGTGGGGTGTATGATTTTACATCAGGAAAGCAATCGAACCCAGCATAATTGCAATAAGATATGTAAATGAACGACTGATGTGGATAGATTTGGCCATCTCCAGTAAGAAAATTAGGATTGTGGCAGTGTGAAGGGACAGATCAAGATGAGATGGACAGATTGTACAACGCACTTAGTGATGTAGTTGTTAGAGTGAAGGATAAGGATAGTGTTTTACTCATGGGTAATTTCAACGCCAGGATAGGAAATCTAACAGAAGGTTATGAAAAGGTTATGGGTAAGTTTGGAGAGGATATGGAGGCCAACAGGAACGGAAAACAGCTCTTGGATTTCTGTTCCAGTATGGGCTTAGTTATCACAAACTCCTTCTTTAAGCATAAGGAAATTCACCGCTATACGTGGGAAGGAAGGGGAACCAGATCTATCAGTGACTATATAATAACCGACCAGGAATTCAGGAAGACAATCAATGACACACGTGTTTTCAGGGGGTTCTTTGATGATACTGATCATTATTTAATCTGCAGTGAAATTGGTTTTGTGAGACCAAAAGAGCAGAAAGTCAGGTAGAAGGATAAGATTGGAGAAGCTTCAAGACAAGGAAATTAGGCACAAATACATAACAATGATCTCAGAAAGGTACCAGTTAGTTCAATGTAATGATTTACAGTCACTGGAAGAGGAATGGTCAAGGTACAGGGACATACTACTGGAAACAGCTAGAGAATGTCTTGGAACAGTAGTGTGTAAAGGTAGGAAGAATCAGACAGCCTGGTGGAATGACACAGTCAAGGCAGCCTATAAAAAGAAAAAGAAGGCATATCAAAATGGCTCCATACTAGAAATCAGGCAGACAGAGAAAGTTATGTTGAAGAAAGAAACAAAGTCAAGCGGATAATTGCAGAATCCAAGCAGAAATCATGGGAAGACTTTGGAAACAAGCTAGAATGGGAAACCATTTTGGAGCGTAATTAGCAATCTTCGAAAGGGAGGGAAGAAGGAATTAACAAGTGTTTTGGACAGGTCAGGAAAGCTGCTAGTCAATCCTGTGGATGCCTTGGGCAGACGGAGGGTATATTTTGAAGAATTGCTCAACGTAGGTGAAACGTTCAATGATTTATCAGATTTTCAGGTAGAATGGGATAGGAACGACGATGGAAACAGGATCTCATTTGAGGAAGTGGAGAAAATGGTCAGAAGATTACAGTGCAATAAAGCGGCTGGGGTGGATGAAATTAAGCCGGAACTCGTCAAATACAGTGGAATATCAGGTCTCAAATAAGGATAATTGAAAAGACGTGGGAATCGGGACAGGTTCCGTCTGACTGGACGAAAGCGGTAATCACGCCAATTTTCAAACATGGAAACAGAAAAGATTGCAACAACTATCGAGGTATCTCTTTAATTAGTGTTGTAGGCAAAATATTCTCAGGTATTGTTGAAAGGAGAGTGCGAGTATTAATCAGTGCGGGTTTAGGCCTCTTAGAGGCTGTCAGGACCAGATCTTTAGCTTACGGCAGGTAATGGATAAGTGCTATGAGTATAACAGGGAATTGTATCTATGTTTCGTAGATCTGGAAAAGGCTTCTGACAGAGTTCCTAGGAGGAAGCTACTGTCAGTTCTTCAAGATTATGGTATAGGAGGCAAACTTTTGCAGGCAATCAAAGGGCTTTACGTAGACTGTCAGGCAGCAGTTAGAGTAGATGTCAAATTAAGCTCATGGTTCAGGGTAGTTTCAGTGGTAAGACAAGGCTGTAACCTGTCACCACTGTTGTTCATACTATTCATGGATCATATGTTGAAAATAGTAGACTGGCAGGGCGGGATTAAAGTAGGTGAAAACAAAATAAGCAGTCTTGCGTATGGGGATGACTTAGTTGTAATGGCCGATTCGATTGAAAGGTTGCAAACTAATATTTCAGAGCTCGATCAGAGGTGCAAGGATTATGATATGAAGATCAGCATCTCCAAAACGAAAGTAATGTCTGTGAGAAAGAGATTCAAACAGATTGAGTGCCAAATAGGAGGAACAAAGTTAGAACAGGTAGTTAGTTTCAAGTACCTGGGATGTATTTTCTCACAGGATGGCAACATAGCGAAAGAACTGGAATCGAGGTGCAGCAAAGCAAATGCAGTGAGTGCTCAGCTAAGATCTACTCTCTTCTGCAAGAAGTAAGTAAGTACCAAGACTACGTTAGCAGTGCACCGCTCTATCTTTCGACCAACTTTGTTGTATGAGACTGAAAGTTGAGTGGATACAGGTTACCTTTTTCATAAGATAGAGGTTACAGATATGAAAGTAGCAAGAATGATTGCAGGTACTAATAGATGGGAACAATGGCAGGAGGGAGGAGGGTAAGAGGAGTCGAGGTAGACCAAGAAGAAAGTACTTAGATTCGGTGTAGAATGATTTTGAAGTAAAAGGCATAACATCAGACGAGGCATCAATGTTAGCATTGAACAGGGGATCGTGGAGGAATTTTCTTAGAGGTACTATGCTCCAGACTGAACGCTGAAAGGCATAATCAGTCTCTAATGATGATGATGATGATGTAATATCAGAGAATATATACAAATAAGGCTCTCTTGCATAATATACAAAATTTTAAGTACAATATCCAAACAAACAAAGACAGAAATCAAAATACAAATGATATGTAACATTCATAGATTTATTTAATTCACTTTACTATAAACAACACCGAGCGAGATGGCGCAGTGGTAACATAACGTACTGGACTCGCATTCGGGAAGACGGCGGTTCAGACCAGCCTCCAGCCATCCACATTTACGTTTTTCGTGTTTTCTCTAAATCTCCCAGGAAAATGCCGGGGTGGTTCCTTTCTAAGGGCACGGCTGATTTCCTTCCCCATCGTTACCCAAACAATCCGAGCGTAAGCTCCGCCTCTAACAACCACGCTATTGACGGGGCGTTAAGCACTAATCTTCCTTCCTCCCTTACTATAAACAATATTTCTTGTAAATTGTCCAGCATCTAATATCAGTATTTTCTGTGGTGAGCAAGCGACATACAGCTGTCCATGTGAGAAACATGATTTCACAGTATTTAGTAGATTGCTCTGTGATTTATTAGTCAAAGCTGTAACCGACATTCTTTACAATGCCACGGAAAGAAAAAAGTGTTTGGTTGGGTGACAGGCTCTTGTGTGTATCCCTGTCCGGTCAGTAAAATAATTATCCTCTGAAAGCGAATATTTCTTAGCGAACATTAGCACATTACGCTCCTGGAGACTTCACGCCTGGAGGATACGCAACCGGCATGATCTGTTTGTTGCCGGTACTGCCGCATTATGCATGTAAGCAGTAAATAACTTCAAAACAGTTAAAGTCTTGATCCGATCGCTACCAAACTTCACAGGTACACTCTCTGGGCTAATCTGAATATTGTATAATGATGTCATCAAAATCACTCCAGCCGTTTCCGAGTTTATAGAGGACATACATACAAACATTCATTTTTATATATAAAGATTCACTGAATTGGATCAGTACTCGTCAGGACTTCCGTCTGTGTAGAGAAGCTGGGCAAATAAACATTCCGTAAGTGTGTCGGCTATTTGTATAGTTAACCCTACTTATGGTGACTTTTTGAAATGTATTTTAAAAATGAACTAGAGTGGAGAAGCGAGAAGTTTACATTTGGGCACTGGACTTGAAACCATACACTTACCTTGATATACAACTTTGTGAGTGTTGGCAGTATGTACCTTGCACGGCACACAGTGTGCTGGGGCTCGGCCTAAAATTTCAAGATCTACAAACAAATAAACTGAAAATCTATGTTATGAACACAAACATTTGTGCAGCCGCAAAAAGTAAAGGCTGAGGCATGCATACCCACACGCAAATCTCGCCCTGTGTGTAGAGTTGCTTCAAACGTCTAAAGTGCTAAGTAACTTCAAGTACGTAACATAAAAAAAAGAAGAAACTGTGAAACTTCCTGGCAGATTAAAACTGTGTGCCGGAAGTGAGACTCTAACTTGGGACTTTTGCCTTTCGGGGGCAAGCGCTCTACCGACTGAGCTATCCCGACACGACTCACGATTCCGCCTCACAACTTTACTTCCGCCAGTACCTCGCCTCCTACTTTCCAAACTTCACAGAAGTTCTCCTGCGAAACTTGCAAGACTAGCACTCCTGGAAGAAAGGATATGGTGGAGACGTGGCTTAGCCACAGCCTAAGGGATGTTTCCAGAGTGAAACTTTCACTCTGCAGCGGAGTGTGCGCTGATATGAAACTTATATCAGCACACACTCCACAGCAGAGTGAAAGATTCATTCAAGAAGAAACTGTGTTTGAAACTTGTTGAAACTGATTAAATGTTCCTCTTATTAAAATCTGTATGAATGTACGGTAATTTGAACTACATTTTAGACAAGTAAATGTTCATGGCGTCATATCTGCCGAATGATGTGTCGCATCAGAGTATTGCAAGTATCAGGGCCGTCTTAATGATAATAGGCGCAGGGCTGCAGAAAATCAGCGAGCGCCCATCCCCATCAATCTTGGCACCAAAAGGGGAAAGGAAAACATAAAATTTCATTTTTATATTTACATAAAAATATATAAGCATTTTAGGACAATACATTTAATTTTTCTGGCATTTAAATCGGCAAAGATTTTTATATCATCTATTTTAAAATATATTTTTGTATCGATACTTATGATGTCCAAATTTGTCAATATGTGTTGGCTCACGTTTGATAGTAAATAGTTGTTTATTATTTTCGGTTTGCAAATCTACCTTCCGCTTTCCCCCACTGTCACAGGAAGTGTTAAATATATGTGGAAAGATGTTGAAACATTATTGGAATAAATAAAATTTAACACATGAAATGGAGTTATGATATTCTTTAAAAAATAAATAAATAAATAAAGGATGCAATTTCAGCTAATTAAACAGCTCTTCCCCATTAATATCCGATCTGTTTTCATGTATTATCTTTCGTTCAAGATTGGGACATTGTATTTTTCTTTGTTCTCTGTCCAATTCCCTACAGCTGTCAATGTTTTGCAAAAATGAAAACCTGTTGTTGTGTTCTGTCAACAAATGGAATCTTTCATTTAATTGTAAGATTGCCCTGTCAAGTAACAAAAATATAAAAATGTACTTTGAACTTAGGTTTGCGTTTAATATGGGCTCATCTGAAGTTTTGAAATCAACATGTCTTTTTCGAGGACATGGACGATCAGTTTCTTTGAATTCAGGTTCACATTCTAAATTTTCAACAAGCAATCAACTACTATTTGTGCAAATGCACTGTCTGTGCGGCAGACACCTAAATTGTTTTGGCCAGATCTATCATTCTGACCGCCTCTGAAAGAATAACGTCAGACCTTTGCAGAATTTTGCTTACAGTGTTAATTTTTGATAAAATCTTGTACCATAGTACAACTGAACCTGTAAGACTTTAATTTTGACATTAATGACCTCTCCATATTTCTTGTTTCACTATCTTTTTGACACAAATAAAAATAGAGTGTAATTATTCCATTCACTCCTACGCGAAACCGTATTTTGTGTTGTGTGTGTCTGTGTGACTTATACAACACTTGTCAATCGAAAGTCGAAGCTGTGCCGAAAGTTCCATGAGGTATATTTGTAAATAATATCGGTGCCTACATTTTTACAGATGAACGTTTGTACAGTAATTTTCAAAACGGGCAAATAGCACATGGTATAAGGCGCTAGCCAGGCGAAATGTGTGCGAGTAGTATGAAGTGAAACTGCTAAGGTCATCGCTCCCTACTCTTAGACACCACTTACACTAGCTTACACTAGCATATTCTAAATAAGACGCTAACACCCATGTCTGAGGGAGGACTCGAACCTCCAGCGGGAGCGGCCGCGCCCTCCACGAAGAGATGGCGCCTTAGACCACTCGACCATTTCCGCACGATGCCCGTCTGGCGCCCGCTGGTTACCGGCGGCGGGATGGCCCGCATCCCTGACACCCTGGCAGGTAGGTTCAGTCATATATTTGGCTAATATCCGCAGAGTATAGCGACGCAATAAGTTAAAGAGACACACCCAAAGCCGAATTTTCACCGTGCGCCAATGTAATTAGAGGGTGGTTCTTTATGCGTCTGTCTTCCACGTCAAATGTTCTCAACCAAGTTTAGTAGTATAAAACTGCAGAACTAGAAAGCTAGAAAGTGATAAATTTAAAATACTTGCAAGAAGAACGAAAAATATATCAAGGTATAATTTCTTCCTTCCAACTTTTGTGGGAGTTGCGAACGAGAGAAAGTTGTGTGTAGGTTTGATATTATATGTGATGTTTATTGAAAGTAGCTGTAAACATTAACTAGTAATGGATGAACAAAGCTGTCAGCATCAAGACTTACACAGACTTCCTAATTATTATAGAATCTTATCATGCCATACTTTACGTAAGATTATACCTCTTAAAGAGTAGATCTACAGATAATCATTATAAAGTCCCAGCGAAGGTCAAGGAAAAAAAATTGAAAGAACAGAGGGTAGTGCGGCTTGGTTACATGCTGTTCCTAATGCAATAAAATGGCTTCAAAACAACATAAAACGGAGGTCTGTAGTACCATCTCCCTTCCTAACAATTCTATGGATAATACAATGGAAATTGCGAAGACTCTGATTGACGCTTACAACTTGTCGAGGGCATTGCACAGACGCCGTTCTTGATGAAATACAACAGCGTCCCCCGCAGGCTTCATGGTTCAATTCGGATACTCGATACCACTCGTCGGCTTTGACCAATGACGTCAAATTTTACGTCATTTTTACAAGGCGCATATAGTATTATAACGGCGTTGTAATCTTAAGGTGCAGATATTATTATAATGGCGACGTATTTTTAATAAATTGTAACGTTTCGGGACGTTTAGTATTCTTGATACTCGTCATTCTAATTTCTGCAGATGCATACCTTTGTATGTTGTACTAGTGCGTTATGAGTTATTCTCGTGATTGTGCATGTTTGTGATTACCAAAAAAATTACCGTCCGCAGGAAATTTCGTATGTTTCAAACAAAAATATTAGGTAATCAAAAATCCAAGGGTGTATTGCCGATCTATAGTGTCCAACGGGCACAATATTTCGGCGATCATACATGTCGCCATCATCAGGTGAACTGACGGACTGAGTGAGCTCCTGGAAACGCGCCGGCTCGGAGATCCGCACGCTACGGCGGCTCGAAGAGAACTGGGTTCTAGCCCGGTAGCGGGCCATTTAAATACCCTCGGCCCGCGGTGCGCCCCCTCTGTGGTCCGCGCCCCGCGCCGCGGTCACGCAGTGGAACCGACTGCGACGGCGTCTTAGATGACGTCGATATGAGGGCTCTGTCCGCCGTGGTTGTCATTACGTTAGGTTTGCTAGATTTACTCTTAATTAACCAAATCGCTGGTTCCCAAGCTTTGCTAAGATTACAGCCACAGTCACGGTTTATGAGGTCGTCACTTTTGCGAATTTCAATGGCCTCTCTAACGACGCAGTCCCAGTATCTGGACGTCTATACCAGAATCCTAGTGCGTTCATACACCATCGCGTGATTCTCCGACAAACAATGTTCAGCGACTGCCGACTTGCTCGGATACATCAATCGTGTGTGCCTCTGGTGTTCAAGGCATCGATCCTCGACGGTACGCATCGTCTGGTACACGCCGGCCTTCCTCAAACCGAGATCATCTTTGGCGCTCCCCACCAGTGCACGAATTTTATTCGGCGGACAAAAGACAGTTTCAACCTGGTTTTTCTTCAAAATGCGGGCGACCTTCCCCGAGAGTGCGCCGGTATATGGAACGAACGCAGTGCCTACATCCTCCCTCGTGTTTTCATCCGTCTACACAGGTTGTGCTGTAGTGTTTGGGGGGAGAGCCCGCTGAATCGGCCACTCTGAGTATCCATTTTTTCGGAATACAGTTCTCAGGTGCATCAATTCCTGGGGTGGACTCTCTGTGTCGGAGATAGTGCGCGCCCTATGAACTAGAGTTTTAAGTACCCCATTCCTCTGTGAAGGGTGCTGACAGCTGTCTGCGTGTAAATACAGATCAGTGTGCGTTGTCTTCTGATACACACCATCACCCAGGGTGCCATCAGTTCTTCTCTTGACCAAGACGTCAAGGAACGGCAATTTACCCTCCGTTTCAGTCTCTATAGTGAATTTGATGTTGGGGTGTTTGTAGTTAAGATGTGTAAGGAAGTCAAGGAGTTTATCCATACCATGTGGCCAGATGACGGAAGTGTCGTCCACGTAACGAAATCATGTAGGTTTCCATTCATATGATGCCAGGGTTTCCTCCTCGAAATTCTCCATGTACAAATTTGCGATCACATTATTCATTTTAGTATATTCCCACCCAAAAAAACCCATTTTCTCGCACTAGTCCAGTTTAATTTGACGAATATTTCTATGTTTTTCCGCGCAATGTTGTATGTAGCGTATCTTTTGCTTTAGCTACCGCACTAGTACAGCAGAATTTTACGATTATTTCGATGTTTTGTCGCGCCAAGTCTATGGTCGCACCTTGTAGGAGGCATTATCTACGACGTCATTGTCAAAGCTGACGTGTGGTATCGAGTACTGGAATTTATCCGGCTTCGCTAGCACCTACATTTATGTTCAGGCATGCATTTCTAGCGTTGTTTGCAATGTTTTTGTCCTACTCGGCAGACGTATGCCTTCGCTGTGGTCGAGTTGATCGACACAGGTCTTCACGACACTGCGAGGTCATAGAACGTCCTACAAGAAGACCGTGACATTCGGCGTTTCACGAGCGACAGGGGAAAAACAGTGTTGCAGACAAGAGCGTCTTTTGTTGTGAGTCGCGCCTTCTTTTGTCGCGGCGCGGCAGCCAATCACGTCGGCCGTCATGTGTGAAGAGCGGCAGGCGGCAGCGGCTAGCGCCGATTCTCTCGCCCCCCCCCCCCCCGCACTCTTACCAACACTTCTTCTTCTCTTCCTCCCACCTCTGCGCGGCCGAGCGATGCGATGCGATGCCCAGACTGTTTTGCTGCTCTATTTCTGCAATTCTCCCGGCCGTCGATTGCGCTCGGGCGCCAAAGAAACTCTGAAAGAGAGAGAGGGGGGGGGGAGAGGGAGAGAGAGAGGGGGGGAGGGAGAGAGAGAGAGTGAGGGGGGAGGGAGGTGGGTGTCTGCACACTGCTAGAGGGCATTCGTTCGCGCGAGAGGAACGGAAAAAAAAAAAGAAATAAGACGACGGGGAGTGACGGAGACAGAAGTAAAGGTGTGGACGGCTGCGATTGGGAGCGTCCGCGACGCATCGGTTTGGTCTCGCGCGGCGCGCGCGGCACAAATAAAGCCCGGCGTGCTGCCTTTAAACGTATGACTCGGCGTTTTAAAGGTCAAGGTTGGCGGTCCTGGCGCCGCGCTGCGTGTTTTCTCCCGCTTTAAGTGTAAACACGGCAGCCAGTGGCGTGCCTCCGCGGCCGCGGGGAAGCGCTACTAGCGAGCGACTCCGACTGATTAAGACGCGACCGGGCGCGCGGTGGGGCCAGATACGATCGCCCTTTCGTGACCCACCTCTGCTTCTTCCGAACTTCGTGGTGGGCTCCGGTTCTATTCCTGCACAGCTTTTCGCCTTAAATTGTTCATGCTTGTCATAGGTGTTACAAAAAGGTACGGCCAAACTTACAGGAAACATTCCTCAAACACAAAGAAAGAAAATATATTCACAGAATATATGACATCAACTGCGATTGGGCAAAGCTGAAAATGTGTACCCAGCCGGGATTCGAACCCGGGCCTCTTGTTTTTAGTCAGTTGCGCTGACCCCTACACCACTGGGGACACAGTGATCACCGCACCTGCAAGGACTACCTAAGCACACCTCCCGTCAGATACAAATTCCCAGCTTCGCCCTGCCCACAGTACTCAAATTCGTAGTTATGAAACTAATTCCCGTAAGAGTAAGGGCTTCAAACTTTCCCACCCCTCCCCACTAACGATAGGATCATTGCCCGTCACCGGCATATTATATATATATACATGTGGCGTCTGTTCCGAAAGAATAGACGTCACTTCTGATCCTGCAGTTGTTATTATTTAATATTCACAGAATATATGACATCAACTGCGATTGGGCAAAGCTGAAAATGTGTACCCAGGATTCGATAATAATAACAATAATAATGTGGTGTAGGGGTCAGCGCAACTGCCTAGAAAGCAGGAGACCCGGGTTCGAATCCCGGCTGGGTACACATTTTCAGCTTTGCCCAATCGCAGTTGATGTCATATATTCCGTGAATATTAAATAATAACAACTGCAGGATCAGAAGTGACGTCTGTTCTTTCGGAACAGACGCCACATGTATATAGAAAGTAAATATGTTATGTGGACACATGTCCGGAAACGCTTAATTTCCATGTTGGAGCTCATTTTAGTATTTCTCTTTAAATGTAAATTGAAATAATTCGTGCAGACAATTGTCAAAATACCCAATTGTTTCGGTAGTATGTACTGTACTTCCTCGATTCACCGCCATTTGGCCCAACTGAAGGACGGTAATGTTGACTTCAGTGCTTGTGTTGACATGCGACTCATTGCTCTACAGTACTAGCATCAAGCACATCAGTACGGAAAAAGAAAATATGAGGGGTCCACGGGAAAAAGGGGGTAAGTCAATTATTCTCAATTTTTCAAGAGAGAATATTTTAACACCAAACCTTCTGTACCAAATTCAATTTTAGCCAATTCTCTTGAAATTTATGTTTAGTGTAGCCTTTAGTGTAGTCGTTAGATACCTCTACAACATTTTCCTGTAAATGTACTGTAACAACCTAAAGAAAATATTATATCGAATGACGTCAATTTTTTGTAGGGAAAAAGGGGGTAAGTCATTATGAAACAGATAATGTCAGTAAATCTCGCTAACAGAGGGATCAAGAATTGACATCACAATAAAACAAAAAGGAAGCGACCTCGTTAGACCCTTTGTAGGCAACTGTTTCATCATACACGAAGAAATATGATTCATCAGTTGACAATATATGAATATTAAACATGCACAACGTTAACTGTCTCTTGTAGTACACGTCGTTAGTTGTGATGTTAGGTAAGCTCTTCTGGAAATCCAGAGTAATGCTTTAACATTCTTTTGATGCCCTGCTGTTTGCTTTAAAACGTCTTTTACGAATATAAAACGTATCAGATTTTAATAAGTGAAATTTTTTTCTCCGTTGACAGTTGCTAGATTTTTTTTCTGCGCTCGCCCTTTCTGAACTATTTTCCGAGTACGATTTCAAAGCTTGTTCATCAGCTCGAATTTCGGCACATGCCTATCACAGAACTAAGTGTCCAAAATGTTCAAATGTTTGTTAAGCTTATGGGACTTAACTACGGGGTCATCAGTCCCTAAACTTACAAACTACTTATCAACTACCTTATACTAAGGACGGCACAAATACCCAGACCCGAGGGGGGATTCGAACCCCCGACCGTAGTGGCCGTGCAGACCGTGACTGGAGCGCCTTAGTCTCCTCGGTAACTAAGTGTCCATTCTAGGGCATCCGAAACCGACGTTAAATTCTGTGTTGAAAACAAGTCTGTATTTTTCATACGACACAGACTGTGTAGGGTATGAATTTTTAAAAATAACTCTTACATCTTACTCATGTTCAGATCTGGTGGTAGATACACTTTCTTAGAGGTTTTCAAGCTGTAATGGCTTCGTTCACCTTTAAATGAACTAATGTGTTGGCGAACTGCCTCAAGTGCCTCTGATGTCACATTGCTCTACAGTACTAGCATCAAGCACATCAGCACGTAGCATCAACTGGTTAGTGTTCATCACGAACGTGGTTCTGCAGTCAGCGCAATGTTTAAAATGCGGAGTTGTCAGATGCCCATTTGATGTATGGATTAGCACGGGGCAATAGCCGTGGCGCGGTACGTTTGTATCGAGACAGATTTCCAGAACGAAGGTGTCCCGACAGGAAGACGTTCGAAGCAATTGATCGGTGTCTTAGGGAGCACGGAACATTCCAGCCTATGACTCGCGACTGGGGACGACCTAGAACGACGAGGACTCCTGCAATGGACGAGGCAATTCTTCGTGCAGTTGACGATAACCCTAATGTCAGCGTCAGAGAAGTTGCTGCTGTACAAGGTAACGTTGACCACGTCACTGTATGGAGAGTGCTACGGGAGAACCAGTTGTTTCCGTACCATGTACAGAGTGTGCAGGCACTATCAGCAGCTGATTGGCCTCCACGGGTACACTTCTGTGATTGGTTCATCCAACAATGTGTCACTCCTCATGACAGTGCAAATGTTCTATTTACGAATGAGGCTTCATTCCAACGTGGTAAAATTGTAAATTTTCACAATCAACATATGTGGGCTGACGAGAATCCGCACGCAATTGTGCAATCACGTCATCAACACAGATTTTCTGTGGACGTTTGGGCAGGAATTGTTGGTGATGTCTTGATTGGGCCTCATGTTCTTCCACCTACGCTCACTGGAACACGTTATCACGATTTCATACGGGATACTCTACCTGTGCTCCTAGAACATGTGCCTTTACAAGTACGACACAACATGTGGTTAATACACGATGGAGCTCCTGCACATTTCAGTCGACGTGTTCGTACGCTTCTCAGCAACAGATTCGGTGACCGACGGATTGGTAGAGGAGGACCAATTCCATGGCCTCCACGCTCTCCTGGCCTCAACCCTCTTGACTTTCATTTATGGGGGCATTTCAAAGCTCTTGTCTATGCAACCCCGGTACCAAATGTAGAGACTCTTCGTGCTTGTATTGTGGACGGCTGTGATACAATACGCCATTCTCCAAGGCTGCATCAGCGCAACAGGGATTCCATGCGACGGAGGGTGGATGCACGTATCCTCGCTAACAGAGGACATTTTCAACATTTCCTGTAAGAAAGTGTTTGAAGTCACGCTGGTACGTTCTGTTGCTGTGTGTTCCCATTCCATGATTAATGTGATTTGAAAAGAAGTAATAAAATGAATTCTAACATGGAAATTAAGCGTTTTCGGACACATGTATACATAACATATTTTCTTTCTTTGTGTTTGAGGAATGTTTCCTGAACGTTTGGCCGTACCTTTTTGTAACACCCTGTAAATTGAAGACTCTAAATGAAAAACAGGCTCTAAGTGCCGTATTAAGGGATATTGAAGTTTGCTGTGAATTGATATCTACGTTCCAAGTCCTACTAATTATAAAAAACGCAAATTCCACGAAGTAAATGTAGCACCAAATGCTAGCAGGCATGTAAATGGCTCTGCGTTCCAAAACTTCAGTGGCGCCTCCAAGATTTGATTCTGGGGGAGGCTTATTTTTAAAATATAAAGCCTATTGAATTTATTTATCTATAAATTATTTTAAAACTTTTTATTATTTAACCAATTATACTACGAAAACAATTGCACAAGAAATAAAATGAGTAGGCTCACATTAATTTGAATGTGGAAGACGAGCAACGTTCTGGAAATGGAGTGCATACAACCCGCTACTAAAATAATTAACCAACTTCTACGTTACTACCCAAAGAGAAAGGTCTTTACAGTTTAATTAACGTGAGACTCTATGAGTAAAAATTGAACTAAAATAACAGTATTATTGTTCTTAAGATTCCATTCGGTGCAGCCGCTGACCTGCTAAGCAGCGGGTCGCCGCATATGAACAATCGGCTCGTAGCTCCGGCATGGCAGTAACAATAGCGGCAGCATCAAAGCTGGTCGCGACGGCATTAAAACCGATCACAGTAACAGCAGCACACGTTCTCAGTGGCGGAATCACGTTGGCGACCCATTGTCACGTACACTTGTGCTTGCCAAATTATAGTTACATTATGATTTATTACATGTGTACTATTTAAAATTTCCGGTGCCGACCTGTTTAAAACAATAAAAAATGAAAACAATAAGAAATAATAAAAAAAATATCTTTCGTACGTGCTTGGGGGGGGGGGGGGCTTCAGCCTCATTAGCCACTGCAAAACTTTCTCGTCTTTACATTTAAAAATGAATAGCTATGCACCAGTCTCACTGAAACTCAGAAATGGCTTTGCGTATTTGAGTTCTTTCCTTTCTTCTTTTTATTTTATTTATTTATTTATTGTTGGCTTGAATGCAGCGCTGGTTTAGAAAAGAAAGGACATTACCAAAACCCAAAGGAACATTTGAAAAATCGTAAAAATTGATATTCGACGCCTGTATCTCCTCGAAAGGCACCTTACTTTCTGGGAGCTGCAACAGAAGAAGAAAAAGGGGCCACTGCTACACCAATGAAGCACTATACTATTACTACGCCTGCACGAAACCAGGCTTGGAATAACAGAAAATCATAAACACGACAGTTGTTTGCAGTGTACCTCGAGTAACATTTTAACAGAGAGAAATATAGTAACAAGATATGTGTAATTTAATGTCGTTAGTGTATCATCACATATTCAATCATCAACATCAAAAACCTCCGCTTAAGATTCAGTAGTACCATACACCTGAAAGCCCTTACATTAGTCCTCAAAGTGCAGATGCGGGATTTCAATGATGTGGGAGAGAACAACGTGCATACCTCCCTACAGCCACGTTATCACATTCCAAATCACTTTCGCATTCACAGAGTCTAATATCAAAAGCCACCTAATGCATTTTTCAAATGATGATGTTGGTATGTGTCATACCCTGGCTTTCGCTAAGCGTATTGCAACATAGGCTTATACTTAGGTGCAGGAAATCACAGAGTGAAGTTTCACGATGAAATAACGCTCATGCACCTTTAATTGCGGTTTTTCACCTTGTAGTCTTAGAAAATCAGTAATCTTTCAGATATAAAGTATCTATTGCCGAAATAATATCAAGGGGCTGGCAATATTTTATTTACTTTGGTGGCAAGTTCTTCCACATAACATCTTTGTTTGGAAAACTTGCATCTAGAAGGATACGAACTGTATGACCCACCCAGGAAGCAAGTCTGCCTGCCATCGATAAAGCTACATAAGTTTTGTAGCTGTGGGGTGAGCTATTAACAGCCGGTCGCTGTGGCCGAGGGGACTGAGGCGCTCCAGTCACGGTCTGCACGGCCACTACGGTCGGGGGTTCGAATCCCCCCTCGGGCATGGATGTTAGTGCCGTCTTCAGTATAAGGTAGTTGATAAGCAGTTTGTAAGTTTAGGGACTGATGACCCCGTAGTTAAGTCCCATAAGCTCTACAAACATTTGACCATTTGAGAGCTATTAACAGACTGCAACACATTACCCGTAGTTTTCTCTTCGCTGTAGGACTTTGTCGATGCTGAAGATCTTTCTTACTGGAGTTGACTCTGGTCACTTTTCCAAACATTACCTTTCTCCACACCCTCCATTGTTATAAACATGTTCCTCCATAAACTGCTCTGCCTACTGACATAATGTTATCGCCTTGTATGTCTCTACGTGTGACAAATGTAGTACTATGCCTGGATGAAATGCCATATTCATCCTTGAGAGGGTCGATAAAGGAAATGTACGCTTTGAAATTTACCAAGCCAACCATTTTAGCCCCTTCTAGTGCCCACATCTGCTGATGCTAACAATGTAGATCCATACCTCCTTGCATCATCAAATTGCGATATTACATAGTCTTTTATAGTTTGTAATTACAACAGACTGTTTCCCTTGAAACGCGCACCTGTCCCCATTTCCTAAAGACGTAATTTAAAATTAATACGCAATTTGATTTACTTTTGATGCAGTTATAGCGCTTCATTAGTTTTCTATAGGAATTGAAGCCACGATTGTAATAATCCTCATAAATGTACTCTAATAAGCTGTCATCAATATCTTTTAATACTCTGGACCACGTCACTTTCGTACTTACTGTAACTTGAATGTTAGTGTTGCTCTGGGGATGAATGTCGTGTACTGATTAAAGAGCCACCTTCAGTTTCAGGTTCCTCCTTTCCTTCAAATTCGGTATGTCTAAACAATCGTGTATTTCTGTGTCGTCGCCATTATATTTCTAGATTACTATGTTATATAAAATATCCACGAACTTCATATTCACGGCCCCGATGTCATTTCCACATTCAAAACGTCACAACTTGGTCTCTAATATTTGGATGACATGCGTAGGGTTAATTCTCTTCGTGATATCACTGCACTGCACACGTTTTACGCAGTAACTCGCTTGCGAACAGTGCAAGAGAAGATACATACTGCAGCTATACCACTTACGGGACTGGAGCCGCCGGCCGCGCTGGCCGAGGGGACTGAGGCGCTCCAGTCACGGTCTGCACGGTCACTACGGCCGGGGGTTCGAATCCCCCCTCGGGCATAGATATTTGTGCCGTCCTTAGTATAAGGTAGTAGATAAGTAGTTTGTAAGTTTAGGGACTGATGACCCCATAGTTAAGTCCCATAAGCTTAACAAACATTTGAACATTTTGAACTGGAGCCCTGGTTAGTGGAGCTCCACTATGCCACCATCCCTTGGCGCTAGCATACAAGTGCGGGGTTTTGCATGGAAATGACGCACACCACTGTTTTGTTTGCTTGTTATTCTAAGCATGGTTTCTTGCAGTTCCAAGGGTTGGATGTCAGAGGTGTCCCTTGTTGGTATATCAAGAACGAGGTCACTGTCTACATAAAATTTTGTATGGTGGATGGAAAAGCTTATTTACACTCTTCGAGATGTACCAACAATTTTATTCCTGTGACATAAAAGTTTTCTGGGTGTTGTACCGCGTCATGATATAAGGCTATTACTTAAATAACCGACGTTTCGGCTAACCTTACAGTGGCCTTCATCTGGGTATACTGATGTCAGCTTCTTGTTACTGCACTTTATATTACTTTCATTTAGACATTACGTCATAATTTTTTTTAAAATAAGCAATGTTATTGGTGAATTTTTGGCGGAAGAATGGAACTTTATTTTGATAGGATGCTGAGGTGGAGGGACTGTGGGTTAGCCGTTGCTTCTTGCATAGCGAGACATGATTGGTGTTCATCGGCGAATGGGGTGAGAGCTTCCGTTTCTCTCCTGCTGAATGACGCGGTACAACAGCCAGAAAACTTTTATGTCATCTGACTCTGGCCGCGGAAGCCTACGTAATTATATCAATTTTATTCCTATCTTGTAAAAATGTCACACACTTGACCATCAAAACGAGGGTACCTCAATTAGAAACTGCACTCATGTTGGAGAGGGTTTTTCTAAACCGCAAGTCTGTGGTTGGTAAAGGGTACCTTGCAATATAATTATACAGTAGTTCACTGATCGCCACAAAAGTTGACAGATACATGCTAATTTTCATAGGGGGAAGAGGAGATGAGGAGGCCAACTGAAAAGAGGTAAGGCGGGGAGACGGAGGAGGGGGAGGAGGGGCGGAAGAGATGGACCAGGAAGAGATGGACAGAGGGAAAATGTTGAAATGTTTGTTAACCTTATTGGACTTAACTGCGGAATCATCAGTCCCTAAACTTACAATCTCTTAGGAACTAACTTATACTAAAGACAACACAAACATCCATGCCCGAGGGAGGATTCGAACTCCCTACGAGGAACGGCCTCGCGCTTCGGAGCATGGCGCTTCAGCCACTCCGCCGCGGCAGACAGAGAGAGGGAGAGAGGGGACAGCGAATTATGGATTAAATAAATACCCAGGGGACGATGGGTTTTCTGCAGGTCTAATACATAAAGCAGAGTGTTCGTATGTTTGTACGTGCTGCATACAAATCTACAGTTTTGTTCCAACCTTTATGAAATTTTGTACACGTGAGCTTCAATCCATGAGGACGGTCGCCGTAAGTGTAAGAATCACCTATGATATATAGTTCACGAGATATTACATCATAAACAATGAGATGCACGAATAACTGCTGCATTTTGCGGCAATGCTGACCATTTTCTCCTAAACCATTGAACCGATTTCAACCAAATTTGGTACACACATTCCTTACCGTGAGGTAACAATTGCTGCATGGTTAAGAATCACATACGGCACTTGGTTCAAAACATATTACGTCATAATCAATAGAAATCGCAAAAAATGCCATATAATGCGGCGAGACTTTCGAAATACACTGTATGAGAATTACAGTACTTAGCGACTTGCAACAAACTTTAAACATAATTTCAAACCTTTATTAAACTTATCCTCGCTGGCAACCATAGTAAAATGATGAAAGGAAAAAAATTTCTCGCTGTTTATGTAGTAAAACTACGCCATTCGGTATGACGTTACAATTCATAATTTCTACTCTATAAATTTTAGCCGCAAGAAATTTTACAGACAATATACACTTTCTAAATTGTATCACAGTACGACATGTAGTTCTTGAGAATATGAGCACAGAAACAGTAACGTTCATGGAAAATCGCCACATCACGCACAAAGCTTAAATCTATTATTTCTTTACTACTAACTGTATTCCTAAGAGATTTTAGACATACATCCATTATACAAATGAATATATACCCGAAAAATGGCAGGAAGAAAGAAATAAATACCCGGGCAACGCCGGGCTTTCAGCTAGTTGTCAGATAAAAATGGCTGAGACGTTCTCTTTCTAGTTATCTATGATTTCAGGAAATAAAAGGTCACTCCGTCCTGAGTTGCGACAGACATTTCGCTCTTACTGATAAAAGTAAAAGCATTACACAATGTGTTAAGAAGATCTCCAGAACAAGACACAGCATTAAAGACCAATATAGCCATATTTCGTCAATAACACGAATGCATCTGACATCTTCGTTTCCAAGACTACAGTAGACTTTATTACATATACTGCAAAACTAAACTTTTCCAAAATACATTGGCTACAGTTGGGCCCTATGTAGTACAGATCAGGAGAAGCCTAAATAAAACTTAGGCATAGAACCAGGCTGGCAGTTGAATAAAGATAATCCAAGGACGGGTTTGAGTTAATAAGCTTCATTTGTATCTAGTCTCAGTGCCATATGCTGCTGTGTATGAACTATTTTTACGACAAAATAGGTCTGAATGTTAGTGTATTTTTTTCAAAACCCTGTGAAAATAAATGGATGCCTTGCACATAAAAAGATTCTATCCGGGGGTCACTTGTAGTGGAGAAGACACAGTCCCATCTTAAAGACAACGTAAAAGCCACAGCTCTAAAGCAGTCCTAGATTGGGAGTGGGGGGGAGATTTTAGATGTAGGGGAGCTCCAAGTTTGAAGAGGGTCCGAGATTATGGGGGCCCGAAATTGATAAGGGCCTGAAACAAAGGACCACGAGATTAACGGGGCCCTGTCATAGATCGCTGTCAGAATTTGACTTTACGTAAATGTCTCGTTTCTTGCCACATTTTGGGTGCAGCACTTACGCAAGGAATAGCTCCTGAAATGCTTAAGTATGCAGTCGTAAAATCACTTTATAAGAAGGGAGGCAAGTCAGCTAACAACCTTAAAACTGTCCTTACATGTTCGTTCCACTTCATGCCGCTCTGCAACGTTACGCCTAGATATTTGAACGACGCGTTGCATCAAGAAGCTCACTACTAATGCTGTATTCGAACATTACGGGATCATTTTTCCTACTCATGCGCATCACCTTAAATTTTTCTACATTGAGAGCTAGCTGCCATTCTTCGCACCAACTAGAAATTTTGTCTAAGTCACCCTGTATGCTATTACAGTCAGTTAAAGATGACACCCTCCCATATACCACAGCATCATCAGCAAACAACCGCAAATTACAAGTTACTCTGTCCATTAGATCATTTATATAGATAGAAAATAATAGCGGTCCTATCACACTCTCCTGGGGCATGCCTGACGATTCACTCGTCTCTGATGAACACTCGCCGTGGAGAACAACGTACTGCGTTCTATTACTTAGGAAGTCTTCCAGTCAGTCACAAATCTGTGAACCTATTCCATAAGCTCGTATCTTCGTTAGCAGTCTGCAGTGTCGCACCGCGTCAAACGCCTTTTTGGAGTGGAGAAAAACAAAATCCGTCTGTTGCCCTTCAGCCATGGTTCGCAAGATATCATTTGAGTTTCTCGTGAACGATGTTTTATAAACCCGTGCTGATTGATAGAAAGACGCTTTTCCGTCTCAAGGAAATTTGCTATATTCGAATTGAGAATATGCTCCAAAATTCCACACGAAACTGGCGTCAACGATATTGGCCTGTAATTACGTTAAGCACCACAGTGGACATAACATCATCAGCAAGAGTCTGTTTGGATTTCAGAAGGGGTTATCAACTGAAGATGCAATATTTGAATTTGCTACTAATATTTTGGATTCCATCAATGAAAAAAGTGAACGTTGTTGGTATATTTTGTGACATGGCAAATGCGTTTGACTGTGTCAGTTACAATATACTTTTCCACAAAGCTACATACCTCGGTGTAACTGGTGCAGCTGGGAAGTGGCTTGAATCATACCTTTCAAACAGAAAACACAAAGTTGTACTAGATAGTATAGATGGTGTCTCAACTTCATGAGAATGGGATACCATATCACATGGTGTGCCTCAGGGCTCAATTATGGGTACCCGGCTTTTTATTGTTTTTATAAATGATCTACCTCTTTGTACAGAATCTTAGAGTGTCACCATTTTTGCTAATGACTCCACATTCTTTGAGGCGAATGTCACGAAGCGGTTCCTTCATCTTCGGAATCAAAACAAAGTCACAATAACCTAAGTCCGGGGAGTATGGTGGATGGTACAGTACTTCCCAGTCCCATCGAACGAACAGAGCAGCCGCAGCTTTCGCTGTATGCGATCGCACACTGTCGTGTAAAATACTGGTTGGGTTGAGCAAAAAGTGTTGCCGCTTCTTTCGCATAGCTGGTTGCAGGTGATGGTCCAAATATGAAAAGTACTATTGTGCATTGACGGTCTGCCGGGGTTCAGATGCACTTTCGACTTTCTTTTCGACCTAAAATGACGCCATTTGTTGGATTGGCGTTTTGTTTTGGCTCATACAATGTGGTCCATTTCTCATCCAGTGTTACGATACGGAGTAAGAAAGTCTCTTCTTAGCGGTCATAACGCTACAAGTGCGCCTTAGCAGCGTCTTGAAAAGGTATGGCCAACATTTCCGCCCGGCGGCCGCGCCCGTGCCCGCGGGCGGAGTGCACTGTAGCTCACCCGGCCGCCGAGACCGTGTGTCGCTAGTGCCCCACTCTTGCTGCGCACAGTGCGCGGGGCAGGGGCGCGGCAAAGGCCGCCCGCGGGCACGGCAAGGGCGCCTGCGGGATGGTGTTTGGCCATGCCTGGTCTAGACGCTCTTGATGACACTGTCGTGCTTTACGACCTCTGGCACCTTCGATCTTGATCCAACTCCGTTATTCCAGTTTGGAAAACAGTAACACCGTTACGGTAGACCGCTCCCTCGTTTGTGCGCACGCCGGTGACATGGGACGGACAAGTCAAGCCGGCCGCGGTGGCTGAGGGGACTGAGGCGCTCCAGTCACGGTCTGCACGGCCACTACGATCGGGGGTTCGAATCCTCCCTCGGGCATGGATATTTGTGCCGTCCTTAGGATTAGCTAGTTCATAAGTAGTTTGTAAGTTTAGGGACTGATGACCCCGCAGTTAAGTCCCATAGACTCTACAAACATTTGAACGTTTGGACAAGTCAATTTGTTCAGAGGTAAGGTAGGTATGTCAACAACGTGTGCTATCAGCGAAAATAGTAGATTCCATTGCTTAGTGTCTCCACAGCAGTGTTCCCACTATTTAAGTTCCAACCCTCGTTTCTGTGATTCCACTGTCCACTAGTATGACATGATTGTCTACGAATATCAGGGAACAGATCTTAATATTCTTTCATTTGTCCACGTTGAGTGGGTTTGTACTTGTGTTGAGTTTCAAGTTATTTGACTTTATCAGGGTTGAATAGCAGTGTTGACTATCCGTCACATTGTCACACGCCGATCTTCATCGAAAGGCTTTGATAAATCACAAATAGAATTCATCATTAAGTGTTTGCTTAATGAGGAATACTGTTTTGTGTCAAGTCTATGATCTTGTAGGATATTAGAGGGACTGTCCAATTTTTTGAATCAAATGCCTTTTTGAGGTCAACAAACATACAAATAAGCGGATAGCTTGGAGTTGCCTTATATTTATTGCTTTCAATTTAAAAATTTGCTCTAGGCGGGATCGCAGATCGGAAGTTCGCTTGGTATTACCCAATCTTCTGTTCGAGCTGCCCTTCGGTTCTCTGACGAAGATAAGCTGAGGTCTTGTAAACAACCTAAACGAGGGATTTTCCACTGTAGTTATTAACATCAAACTTGTCACTTTTTTACCATTGGTTTGATGAGTGTACATTTCCAGACTTAAGAAAGGTGTTCCGTTTTTTTATGCCGTTTGTCACATATCTATGAGGATTTCTGTGAGTGTCTGCAGTGGGCCTAGGTTTTTCGAGAGTTACGCAGTTTTGCCATCTTCTGTGGTTGTGTGCCGATTTCATATATAGTGGGTAATTAGTTCCAGGATTTATGTCCTTAGGAAGTTTTGATGCTGATGCTGGACAGTTGGGTATCGCTGATGCAGTTCTTCTGTTACTTCGTGTAAGTCTTGCATTTTGTTTTATTAAACACATATATAAGGGATACACCTACGTATCATTACTGTGAACGCCTAGTAGAAGACGATAGAGTGCAATTGCTTCTTATAATTTCTGAACATTGCTTAATTATTGCCACTTTTTGTATTTCTGTAAGCGTCTCTTTCATCCATAGAGTGATTGTTCAATTGCAGAATTGCAACATGGACTTGCGGCCGACAGTGCCTGAGTAATGACATAATCACTACAAACACAGTGTGTGTGTGTGTGTGAACAAAATAATATTCTAGACAAAAAAAGTTAAGAGGCCCAAAACCTGACTTCACATGGGACCTGGAATTCCTTAAAGCTGCCCTGAATAGAACTACCGAAGCAAGAGTAATAATATTTAGGCCGCAGTCCAATCATATTAGAGCAAGCACCCAAACCACATAAAAAAGTGAAGGAACTTTTCATCAATCTGCTTTCAGACAGTTTTCGATCCAGTTAGCTACTGGAAGTAAATTTTCAGTTTGTGTGTGTTACATCAGAAGAAGACAGATTTGTAAGCACATTCAATAACTTGTTCCTCTCTTTAACCGTAATTTACGAAGTAATTCCAATGACTGAAATTATTGCAAGTGACGCGAATCGTTTAATTTTGTATTTCAATTCTTGGTAAGTGAAATGGCTTTAAGTATTTCATTCACACTGTAACCATTTCTAAGCCAGAACCGTTTATTTAACGAGATAAGAAGCTATTTCTGTTCCAAAAAAAGTCGTTACTTAATATCGATTCTGAGTATAAAATGCGTATCACTAAACTGAGTTCGCCTTAGAACACACGATATTCAAGTAGAGCCAGTTGGAAACTCGTAATCATAGTAACTACGGTTCCGAATCACAGCATCAGACAGAATTCGTTTTCATCATTCAATATAACAATGTGAATCACTACACTACCCTAATTTCCATTTAATATGTAACAAACCACAGAAAAGTAAGGGCGAATACAAGTAGAATCAAAAAAATCTTGGCATTGGAGGCCTCTTTTTAAAAGTTAGCAAATCTCTCGCAGCGCACCAACATGTATGACATATAGATGCAGATGTACTAAACAGGTGAAGGACCCAGTTTTGTCCATAGCGGGTTTATACTGCTGCTCTGTGTAGGGCCCTCTCCACTGCGGCGTTCAGCTTTAGTTGCCACTGCAGTGCGTATCAAGTTCTGTACTTCCTGTCAAAATGCTGTAAATAGTGTTGGTGCCAAGGTCACAATTTTCGGAACACTGTGCAAAGGTTTTATTTTACTTCATTTTTGTGGTACTGCCTCCAGTAATTGAAACAAATATGTTTAAATTTGCTTGCTAGTAGCTTTAATGAGACTGAACTACTTAAATTTTTCTGTTGTCAGATGAAACCATCTTATCGATGAAAACTGTTTTAATAATGAAACTAGTCTGCTTGCTATTAAAATGTGAGGCAAAACTTCCCTGTCTGTGCTTTAACTGAAATTCTGCAGTCAGATTTACAGATGAATCTTGGGGTTCGTACAATATTTGAATGTAGCTGCAAAGGAGTGCTGAAACCTAATAGAAAATGTTTTCCCCGACGTTTATTGATGTTTAATAACGTTAATGTTATGCCCTGTTACAACATTGAAAGACAAGCCCTAAATTAAACTGTGTTGATGGATGCCTTAATTGTTGTCAAGATTGATCAGAATGTGTCTGGACAGAAAAAGGCGCTTTCAACTCGTAAATAATGCGACCTACAGTTATTGGCTTTCGGATGTCAAAAGTGTGTATTATCTGGGTCGCATCCGAATCGTTATATTAAGCTCAACGGCAATAGCACTGTATATTTTCTTAAAAAAAAATGTTACTAAAAATGATGCCTGCCTCTGAAGCAAACACTTAATTGTTTTTCTATATATTATTCTTATCATTAACTCATTTGACTATAAATTAATCGTAGGGATTTGCAATCTGTTCTCTTAATACAAAAATGTACAATAATGACCCTGAGAAAGTACTGTTTTCTGATGCTGATAGTCTCAGAAATTAAATTCGAAATTATGCCTCTGACTGATATTAAATATCGACTGATTCTGTGAATTTATTTGGCTCTAATCTGAACACTGATAATGTAACTAACATGAAACTAGACTTACTACACATGAAACTTCGACAATTACTAATTAATCAAATTCTGTTAAATTCTGACTTTACAGACACCCAACACGTAATATGCTACACTGACTGGTCTACCACTTATTATTTTTTTTTTATTAGGAGAGTACCACTCGACATTCGTCGTACTTGATTTATACTACAGAAGATGACTTTCACAGTGAACACTATTTCTCTACAAGAATAATCATAAAACTAGTTAGTTAAATAGTGACATGTATTACTAAATACCATGTGATACAAAATTGGATTACTATAAAAGCTTCATTAAATCTAAATTGTTACCACTTATACACAACTTATTACCAAAAGTAGTTATTCACAATGTTATCAAAAATAATTACACAAAGTATTTTATATAATTCTTCACAACTATTACAAACATGTCCAAATGATACGGTATTAATGCTGAATGAGTGGTATTTACAAGGGTTGGAACTTAAATAGTTGCAACACTGCTGTGGAGACACTATGCGCCGTGGCGGATTAGCCGTGCGCACTGAGGAGCCGTGCTGTGGCGCGCGCGGCCGTTCGCCGTCGGGGATTCGAGTCCCCCCCTCGGGCATGGGTGTTCGTGTCGTCCTTAGATTATTTTAACTTAGTTTAAGTAGTTTTTACGCTACGGACTAATAAACGAGCAGTTGAGTCCGATAGATTTACAAACATTTGAACATTTTAGAACACTTTGATATGGAATCTACTATTGTCGCTGATAGCACACTTTGTTGGCATCCCTGCCTTACCTGCGAGCAAATGGACTCGCTCATCCCACGTCACTGGCGTGCGCGCAATCGAAGGAAACAATGTCACTTGTGAGCGAGCGGTGTACGTAACGTTGACTATGTTTTTGAAACAGGAACAACGGAGTTGGATCAAGACTGAATGTGCCAGAGGTCCTACAGCAAGACAGTGTCATCAAGGTTTTCAAGAGGCGTGAGGGAAATCGACAATGCCTTACAGAACAGTAGAACATTGGGTAAACGAAGCTCGGAAATTGTTCAAATGTTTGTAGAGTTTATGGGGCTTAACTACGGGGTCATCAGTCTCTAAACTTACAAACTACCTATGAACTATCTAAGACTAAGGACGGCACAAATATCCATGCCCGAGGGGGGATTGGAACCCCCGACCGTAGTGGCCGTGACTGGAGCGCCGCAGAGCGCTCGGCCACCGCGGCCGGCGAAGGTCGGCAAACTGTGACAGACATGCATCGGGCAGGTCGTCCTAGCGTCTCTGAAGAAGAAGTCCATACTGTTACTTTGCGAAAGAAGCGACCCCCCCTCCCCATCATTTTGCACAACAACGAACGGGCGCATACTGAGCAAGCTGTGGCTCTTCTGTTCGGTTGATGGGACTGGTAAGTACTGGACTATTCACCATACTCGCTGGACTTGTTGTGACTTTAATGTGATTCCGAAGATGAAGGAACTACTGCATGGCATTCGCTTCAGAACTAGCTGTGGAGACAGTATGCGCCATGGCGGAGAAGCCGTAGACCGCTTCATTCGCACCATCAACAAAATAGGCTGTGCTAATGGTATACTACGTCTTCCACATCGCTGGCAATGGGTTCTACACAATGCTGGTGACTACTTTGAAGGACAGTAATAGGTGCAAACATGTAACGCTTTTGTATCGGTAGTCAGTAAATAGTGGCAGTAAATAGTGGCATGTTCCAACCATCTTGTCGGCCGTCCCTGAGGACCAGACCACCTTCCATGTCAACAGACTAACATCGTATCTCGTTTCTCTGGTCGAACAATGACCTCCTCGAGACAACGATATTAATAAGTGGCTGTAAATCTTCGACATGAAGTGCCCACAGCTGTGACTACCCGATTTACTTTCTGAGCCAAAGACGATGTCGCCCAACTATCAGGCTCGTTACAAGATGCTAAAATTTCTGCCTTCTCCACTAGTGCTTCCGTATTACTTGCAAGAGTGACTTGCTCGATGTTGAACGAGCCACACAGGAACATTATAAAGTATTTGGTGGTCGGGGCAGACAATGAAACGGAACAAAAAGTTAATTAATTACGTAGGAAGAACAGCAGCTGTGGCGGCGCGGCGCGGCGGGCAGCCGGCGCCGCGTTCCTGGAAACGGTGGAACGAATTTCGGGGCCCGGCGGCGGCGGCGGCAGCTGGGAGCCAGAACAGAACAGAACAGAACCGCCCGGGGCCATCTCGGTGGCGGGTTTCCCCGGTCAGCGGGTTCACGCGACCACGCCCAGACCACGACCACGGACCCCGCAGCGCCAGCGCCGCCGCCACCCACAGTACTGGTAACCTGCAACGAATGCCTTCCCCTGGGTAAGAACTATTAGGTAAAAAGCATAGGAGCAATTACTTGCCTACAGCTATACTTGCCTAGCCCGAGTGCGACGACACAAAAAGTGACACCACACAAGCCACTGAACACCACTGTGGTGTCACACAAGTCTAAAGTGCGCGCCACCTACTTTCGCCGCCCGCCGCCATGCACGCACGGCACGGCGTTCTTACGTCAGCCACGAGCGCCCTCTGCTGCCACCACATAACGACATCGTTCACTTGGGACTGAGATAGGAACCAGTTAACACTTTGGAATCAGAGAGGCACCAGTGAAGACTTGGCTATCGGATAGGCACTAGGAATCATCATTAGGCAGGCCTCTATCTAAACTACTTATCAGCATTCTGCAGTCAAGAACTATGTAAAAGTTAAGTATGACCAAGACTCCACGAAATATATATCCCGTTCTAATTTACTCCAGTGTTTCTAGTTTCTGCTGTCCCACTGGCTGGTCACCACCGTACCTGCACAAGCGTGCATCCTTTATTCCTGTGTCGGTCTCTTTCCACTCGGCCACCGACACCAGGACCACCGGCGGAAACGAGACACAAAAGAGGCGACGAGGCTGGGACACAAAAACCACTTATTATTATTATCATTATTTTAATGTTCCGGTGCTTGACTTAACGTAATTCGCCTTCTTAGGATGACTCAGACAAAATTTCTAGTTGGTGCGAAGAATGGCAGTTAGCTCTCAATCTAGAAAAATGTAAGGTGATGCGCATGACTAGGAAAAACAATCCCATAATGTTCGAATACAGCATTATTAGTGAGCTTCTTGATGCTGTCGCGTCGTTTAAATATCTAGGCGTAACATTGCAGAGCGATATGAAATGGAACGAACATGTAAGGACAGTAGTGAGTAAGGCGGACAGCCGACTTCGGTATATTGGGAGAATTTTGGGAAGATGTACTTCACCTGTAAAGGAGACCGCGTATAAAACGCTTGTACGACCACGTCTTGAGTATTGCTCAAGTGTTTGTGACCCGCAGCAGATCAGTTTAAAGGGAGACATAGCGGCAGTTCAGAGGCGAGCAGCTAGATTTGTTACTGGTAGGTTCGATCAATGCGCGAGTGTCACGGAAATGTCCGACAACTTAATTGGGGATCGCTGGAGGAAGGACGACGTTCTTTTCGTGAATTTCTGTTGAGGAAATTTAGAGGGCCGCACTTTGAAGCTGAGTGTAGTAAGATCTTGCTGCCGCCTACTCACATTTTGCGTGGTGATCACAAAGACAAGATAAGAGAAATTAGGGCTCGCACGGAGGCATATAAGCATTCTCTTTTTGCTCGTCCTATTTGGGAGTGGGATAGGAAAGGATATACCTAGTAGTGGTACACTGTACCCTCCGCCACGCACCTTACGGTGAATTGCGGAGTATGTATGTAGATGTAGATGTAGATGCTTCCCAATACAATTCTGTTAGGTCTAAATTACAATTGTACAATTCTGAACACTCTTTTAAATGATCACTGTTCATTATGGTAGCACTCTTGTGACACAGAACACATTCTGGAGACTGCAGGATGGAGATGTTGTGCAGGTGGGCATCCAAACAGTCGTGTCCAGTTGTCAGGCCGAATGTCGCTACTGCCTCTCTTCTTGGTCCATCTGGTATCAGTTGGACATCCAAGAGGGTTTCCCAGCTCTTCCCATGAGATTTTATTGATTTTTATCAATTCTTCTTTAAAAATATTGTTAATAATGCGTTTTACTGAAAAATATGAAATGGTAGTTTTTCCAATTTGTTTAATTTTTGCTGGTCTTTTTGGCTAGGAAACCAGCTTTCTCATTACCATCTACGCCACAGTGAGATGGTATCCACTGAATTCTAATTTTCTTGTTGTGTTGCTGCAGGGACTTAATTATTTCTTGGATATCTTTTACTTTAGCAATTTTTGGTCTCTTAACAATTGCTGATATTGCTGCTTTGGAGTCACAGAATACGACTGCTTTATCACATGTGTGCAAATAGCTAATTTGCTGATTTACTGCAGTTCTGATGGCTTCAGCTTCACCTTCAAAATTACAGTGGTGTGATCCTAAACTTTGATAAAAACAGAACATTTTTCTGTATATTCCTACACCAACATTTCCTTATTGTGTCATTAATGACTCATCTGTGTAGATGTGTAGCCACTAATCTTCGGGGTATCTCTGACTGATTGTTTCTAGTGCTGTAGTTTTGTTGATGGATCTGTTTCATTTTTTTATTATTATCATTTATATCTGGTTGATACAGCAATTGAGGATTTCACCATAGGAATTTTACTCACATCATATTTCCACTTTCAGGAGTAAATGTTACGGCATTTATAGCAGATCACTTGCGGATGTATAGATTCTCATCTCTGTAACAGAAAGCAAAGATCTCAAGAACAGTACCTAGGACATGAAAATCAGAATGAGGGAACGTTTTCCGGCGAATCGAATGTTCAATGAAGTTTCAAGCTGACAGCTGTTCATTGTCTAAATACAACACGTGGCATTGCTACTGGGCACTTGCTAGTCAGCTTCAGGTGAGTAACTACTACGTTTCGCAACAAACAGGGTGTCACATTTATCTCGACAATCCAAAATGTCTCTGGGACAACATCAGCAATTTACAGCTTTCACCAGTATCAATGTAGGCAAGGGCTTAAGACTGTAAATATTTTAAAACATTCTAAAACGAAAGCATCTGTTTTTAACACAAACGTATATGGTCTTAAATGGACACATGGATTACATTAACAACGGCGTCGTTTACATCGCAACAGGCCAATTACCTCCAGAGATTGCGAAGCGAAGTTGACGATTGAAATAAGCGAAACGTGCGGCTAGCGCAAGCCCTGAGTAACATGAGGGTCTCGCCTCAGGACATGGCCTGGCCGCTCGTTTCGCGTATTTCAAGCGTCAGCTTCGCTTCGCAATCTCGGGATATAATTGGCGTATTGCGATGCAATATATGCCATTGTTTATGTAATGTGTCATGCTATAGATTGCTGATGAAATAATACAGGGTGTTCATTTAAAGTAACATACGTTTCTGATAAAAAAATATATTTTCATATCCACAGAATATATGACATCAAGTGCGAATGGACAAAGCTGAAAATGCGTACCCATCCGGGATTCTAACTCGGGCCTCCTGCTTCCTAGGCAGTTGCGCTGACCCGTACACCACTTGAGACAAGAGCGATCGACCTGCAAGGAATATCTAATCACGCCTCCCATCAGATACAAATTCCCAGCCCTCACCCAGCCCACAGTACTCAAACTCGAAGTTTTGAAACTAATTCCGTGAGAGTAAGGGCCCCAAACCCCCCCCCCCCCCCCAACTAAGTGGAAAGGATCATTACCCATTATGTGTGTGTGTGTGTGTGTGTGTGTGTGTGTGTGGCGTCTGTTCCGAAAGAACTTACTCTAGCGGGAATTACGCGCGACCCAATGAAGTTGGCATAAACGCGTCGAGTAAACGGCTTTTCCTCCATTCGCGTCTGTCTCAAAGGTGGATCGAGCTATGCTTCTAAAGCTGTTTTAGAAGAATTATGACTGTGCACAAGTCACTCTGCAGAAATTCCGGATACTGAAGGATTTGAAAAAAGGCGTTGGTCCGATGAATGCCGTGAGTCTAGAGAAAAGATTAGGAAATTCAAAAGACGGGTTCCTTTGATGTGCAACCTGGTGCGGGAAGTAACCGAAGTGCTTCGAGGACAGTGGAAGAAGTGGCCACAGAAATGCCGGAGGAATCGAATGGGCCGCGGTGGAGTAGCCGTGCGGTCTAAAGCGTCTCGCTGCGGAGCGCGCGATTGCTCGCCGTGGAGTCCTTCCTGGGGCATGGGTGTGTGTGTTTGTCCTTAGGTTACTTTACGTAGGTTTAAGTAGTTTGTAATTTTGGACGTCAACAAATTTTAGGTACTTCAGACTTTTCTTCCCATAGCCATTCTCCATTTTATATCTTCTTCAGACGCAGAAGTTATTTCGCTACCTGAATAAAGAAACTCATTTGCTACGAGGGTAAGTCAATTACTATCGCAATTTAGTTATATTTTTGTTTATGTTGGTAGTACTGTCGTTTTACTTTGGTGACGCATGCTTTGTTTATTTGTTGTTGTATCTTTGCAATGTTAGTTTCGTTGTTGCTGCCGTGCTGTTAATCATGGCTGCTCCGCTGTCTATTTGCACCAAAGAAGAGCAACGTTTAGTGATACCTTTTTTGTGGGCGGAAGGTGTATCAGGGGCCGAAATTCATAGAAGACTTTCAATGCAGTACGGGAGCAGTGTTTTTCCATAAAATTTGAAAAATTCCGAAATGGTCGCACGAGCGTTAAGCACGATAAAGGAGACGGACGACCGTTTACCGCCATAAATGAAGAAACAATTGAGCGATGACGTGAAATGATTCTCTTAGACAGACGATTAATATTGATGAAGTGGCTCATCGTCTTCAAATTAGTCATGGTTCTACCTACGAAATTATTCACAACAGACTTGGGTTTCGTAAAGTTTGTGCAAGATGGGTCCCAAAACAACACACAATTGGATAAGCAAACGCGCCTCGACATCTGCAAAAACATTTGGATCGCTATGGTAACGGACCGGGACAACGTCTTATACAGAATCATTACTGGTGACGAAACATGGGTCCATCATTACGATCCGGAGAGTATACGGCAGAGTATGGAAGGGAAATATCCAAATTCGCCGTGCAAGAAAAAGTTCAAGACCCAACCGCCCGCAGGGAAACTGATTCTTACGGGTTTTTGACATGCACGAGGTACTGTACTGGAACATTATGGTGAAAGGGGCACAACAATAAGCAGTGTACGTTACAGTGAGATGCTTACTGACAGGCTAAAGCCTGCAATTTGAAGCAAACGCCGAGGATTGCTGTCAGAAGGTGTTGTGTTATTGCACGACCATGCCCGTCCGCATACTGCTGTCCACACTGCTGAAACACTCTAGAAACTCAAATTCGAAATACTGGATCATCCTCCATATAGTCCCGATCTTGCCCCTTCTGACTATCACTTGTTTGGGCCACTCAAACAGGCATTAAGGGACCGTCGATTTGACTCGGACGAAGCAGTGAAGGAAGCGGTGCATTCCTGACTCGCAGCTCAACCGAAAACCTTGTTTTATGAGGGCATAAGGAAGCTTGTAAAGCGATGGACGAAGTGCATTGAAAAGCAAGAAGACTATGTCGAAAAATGATATTCTTGTAAGTTTCGTATTTTATTACAAAAAATTTTATAACTACTTTGCGGATAATAATTGAGTTACCCTCGTACTAATATCGTCGTGACATTTCCACTTTTCAGCTGCAATAAAGAGGAGAAAAAAAAACCTGTTGTGTATTATCTACTGGTCATCTATCGGGAGTAATTTGGAGATATACAGGTTATGGTATCAGATGTTAGCAGTCTATGTAGTATATAATCAATGATCGCATTAGAATAATAATTGCCGGCAAACTTTCCTGTGTCCTTTAGTACGGTAGGCCTTGGCCAGTCCAGGAGATATGACGTCATAAACCTAATCTAATTCCTTCAGCATAGTCTGATTTTACTAGACTACATTCCAATACCCTTGTTTCACGTTTCCTGAAGTCGACAACCTCCTGAGTAGCCCCCCGGCCCGAAGTGCGAATGGTCGCGTCTTTTACCTCCGGAATATTTTACCCAATAAGACGCAATTGTTATATATTGATACAGCAAAGCTGCATGTCCTCGGTAAAAGTAACGACTGTGGCTTCCCGTTGCTTCCAACAAATCGCAAAAAATGTTCAAATGTTTGTAAATCTATCGGACTCAACTGCTGGGTTATCAAGTCGTAGCCTACAAACTACTTAAATTATGTTAAACTAACCTAAGGACAACACAAACACCCATGCCTGAGGTGGGGACTCGAATCCCCGACGGCGAACGGCCGCGCACACCGCAGCTCTGCGTCCCAGTGCCGCGGCACAGTTCGCACTAACGGTATGGCAAAGCCACGTTAGCTGATGTTACAAGACCAGATCTGTCAGTCACCCAGACTGTTGCCCCTGTAGCTACTAAAAAAGCTGCTTCCCCTCTTCAGGAGGCCTTTTCATAGATACCCCTACGTGGTCACTGCTTCTACGGTACGGCTATCTGTATCGTTGAGGCACACAAGTGCGGTTCATGGTGGTGGCCTTTGGAGCTATTTATCTGTAAATGCAATAAATTGATGTAGTCCTAATGCACTATTTCACTAATAAATCTTTAGTAAATTAGAAAACTCAAAAGAGGATGTACTAAAATCTATTTCCTCCTGTGTAAGTGGATTTATACGTTGGTTTGGCGACTGAAGCAGGTAGCGCAACTTGCAGTGCGACTGAGGTACTGAACCATCGTTTAGGTGACAAGAAGTTGTTCAGCACGTCTACATATACATATACAAAACTGACACAGTACGTGGAATTAGAGATCACAAAATGTTTTATAAAACTGAAATTGAAATAGAGTAAATTTGTTTATATCCTCCATGAAGTTACTCCTCACAGTTACTCGTAGCTGCTTGGAAAGTAATTAGTACCTATGGAGATGACTTTCCAAAACCAGCGTTGTAGCTCTTTACATACTGAACAATCAAAGACAACAGTCGTCAATTAATAGTGAAACCAACACTTTAAAAAATGTAACTTACGTTTTTTTTAATTGAAACAGTTATTATGAACAGCTTTTATAAAATTTAGAAAATTACGGTAAAATGGTAAAGCAGTCAGCAATCCGAAGATTGGTTTAAACACGACAGTACTTTTCTGGTCCTGTTTGGAGGTGGTGTCCGAACTTCGAACTGACTTACCCAGCCAGTTATAGGGGGACCTACAATTTAACGTGGGTTCCGAACCACGGTGCTACTCGGTATTTTTCACGTGAGCAATACTGCCAGAGGTGAAAGAAGTGGAAAGTGACAGATATAAATGCTAGGACCTAGTGGGGATCGAACCGGTGACCTTTGGATTTGTAGTCTGGCACTTTACCACTGTGCAACCGAGGCACGAATAAACAAAACTACGTGCATCGTTCATAAAAATTACCATCGTATGTTAAAATGGTGTAAGTATTTGGAAACAACAATGGGAAAACACGGCAGGATTGTAACCACCGCCCCTACGCTTGTGGCACTGGCGGCTGGTGATAATGTGCTGTGCTGCAGGACACTGTAAATATATTACTAAAATTATGCCATTTCTCTACTAATGCAAGCGAGAAATCGCTGTAAAATTACATCCTTTCTCTTGGAATGCGAGCCAGATATCACAATAAAATTATGCCAATTCCCTTTCAGTGCGTATTAGAAAGCTAGTAATAAGGATGAAAACGCATTTTGGAGCGCTCTCGCCGCGATAGCTGGAAACCAGCTCCGTGCGCTGGTGCGTGCGCAGAGAGGCGGCGCAGTCGTTTGTTCGCTAGTGCGCATGCGCAGACATGACGTCAGGCCTGGCGACTCATGTGTGCTGAGACCGACTGCAGCACCAGATCAATATTTCTCTTCGCGCTGCGTGCAACGGCCGCGGAAAAAGAGTATATGACGAATAGTTCGGCATAAAGAGTCAAATAGCGCGCTGGCTCAGGCGTCTTGCGCGTTGTCTCTCAAACCCACCTGTGTGAGGCTCGTATTCAAATACCTCTGAGTCTCAATTTTTAATTTCTGTAAATAAAATTAATACTTTTAAACGTTATTTTTACTACTTGCATTGAATACATGCAGTTGGCAGCGCTGTTATAGATTCTCCTGAAGGTCTTACTGTCAATACAGTATTAATTGATATTTAATTAAAGGCAATCATACAATGGTTGACTGCCGGCCGCGGTTGCCGAGGAGACTGAGGCGCTCCAGTCACGGTCTGCACGGCGACTACGGTCGGGGGTTCGAATTCCCCCGCGGGCATGGATATTTGTGCCGTCCTAGTTCGTAAGTAGTTCATAAGTAGTTTGTAAGATTAGGGACTGATGACCCCGTAGTTGAGTCCCATAGATGTAAGGACAGTTGTGAGTAAGGCGGACAGCCGACTTCGGTTTATTGGGAGAATTTTGTGAAGATGTACTTCACCTGTAAAGGAGACCGCGTATAAAACGCTTGTACGACCACGTCTTGAGTATTGCTCAAGTATTTGGGACCCGCAGCAGATCGGTTTGAAGGAAGACTTAGAGGCGGTTCAGAGGCGAGCAGCTAGATTTGTTACCGGTAGGTTCGACCAATGCGCGAGTGTCACTGAAATGCTCCGGCAACTCAATTGGGGATCGCTGGGAGAAAGACGACGTTCTTTTTGTGAAATTCTGTTGAGGAAATTTAGAGGGCCGGAATTTGAAGCTGAGTGTAGTACGGTCTTGCTGCCGCCTACTTACATTTCGCGTAAAGATCACAAAGACAAGATAAGAGAAATTAGGGCTCGTACGGAGGCATATAGGCATTCTTTTTTTCCTCGTTCAATTTGGGAGTGGAATAGGAAAGGAAATGCCTAGTAGTGGTACAGTGTACCCTCCGCCACGCACCTTACGGTGAATTGCGGAGTATGTATGTAGATGTAGACTATACAAACATTTTAACAAAGGTTGACTTTTTATTTTAGTATATTTTGTTTCCTATTTATTTTTGTAATATTGTAGCACACTGGTCAAATTTTGTACGAGCCGCCACTGGCTCGTGAGTCCACTTGCAGCGCTCGTGAGTCGTCGTGGAGACGGAGCGCGCCGCCGGCTGACGCGCACCACGTGTTGGCGACGTCACCGCCGCACGTGACGCGCCTGGACTGGCGGTCCCCCCGCCGCCACGGCGCGCACGCCCAATTTGCGGTCAGTGAACTTTCACTTGTTTACCCAGATGATAAGAGCGGGCGCCCGTTTGTAGGCCACTTGTTCGCGGGAAACCTTTTAACTGGCTGCGCCGCGTCGCGCCGGTCAGACGGAGTTGCATCACCACGCCGGAGACGCCGCCGCGGGGCTCCGCCGTTGGCTCAGCTCGGCCGAGGTGCGGCCACAAGATGGACGCCGAGCGCTGACTGCCGCACAACGTCACCCGCCTCTGCACGGACACTGCCGTTTCTTTCTCTACTAGAGTTACTTCCCGGCGAAGCCCCGGCGTCTCCATCTTCTCTCTCTGTCCGTCGCCTTCTGTCCTAGTCTCTATCAAAGTGTTTTTAAACTTAGGGTCGCGACCCGCAGGCAGTGGCGGCGCTAGACGAAAACTGGGCGTCGGCGAACTCGTATTTGCGAGGCCCCTTTCATTTTTTACATTAATGAAGAAAATGTCAAACGAGCTTAATTATACATCAATAATCATTATACTAAAATTCTATTAGTATAATATACGAGTATTATTGCAATGACAGAAATTACAATAAGCAAACAAAAATTAGAGAAACTTTTCAGCTTTTCGACTCACAGAATTTTTTTAAGATCACACTATTTCGGCTTCAGTTGATAGTACTGACAACGCAGATAGTCTTTCTTGGCTAATTGTGCTTCTCAAGTACGTCTTAATCAATTTTAACTTTGTGGAGCTTCTCTCGGCCGAAGCTGTACTGACTGCAACTGAGCATGATTCTGATTGTTATACAAACATTTTTTATACATCTTCCAAATCGTTTTCTAAAATGTACTGAAGAAATGGTTTTGCAAGTATTTAACTAAAAATTGCATCACTGCTGCACTCATTCGAAAATCAATACGGATAACTAAATAGCTGCCTGCCGGGAATGGCCGAGCGCACTAAGGCGTCATACCGCGGTGAGCGAACCGAGCGAGGTGGCGCATTGGTAACGCACTGGACTCGCATTCGGGAGGATGGTGGTTCAAATCCACCTTCCGTGATTTCCGTAAATTACTTTAGGCAAATACCGGGATGGTTCCTTTCAAAGGGCACCGCCGATTTCCTTCCGCATGCTTACCCAAACCTTCCGAGCGTAAACTCCGTCTCTAATGACCAAGCTGTCGACGGGACGTTAAACCCTAAGCTTCTTCCTTCCACGGTGAGCGAGGTCGCTCTCGTCAGGGGTCGAATCCCACCATTGGATACGAATCTTGTGTTCGTCCATTGATTCAGCTAGTGTAAATTAGATGTAGGTCGTCGCTACATAACCTAGCAATTGGAAAGCGCCATTAAACATCAAATATAAAAAAAGGAACAAAAAAACTAAAATTTTAACAATGTTTTGCGAGGCCCCCATAGGCGCGAGGCCGTCGGCGGTGGCCAACGTCGCCGACGCCTAGCGCCACCACTGCCCGCAGGGGGTCGTCAAGACTTACTCGGGGGGTTGCCGTCACAGGTTACTATTTGTCCACGATAACTTGACGCTTTTGTTCGTGCTGCCACAAGCGGAGAAAATCGACACCAGTTGAAAGTTATTCTGTTACTTACATGCACTGCCAACCTTACAATGGTCCTTGACGCGAAGAATTAATGTACACATTGTTAGGGTTACGGTTTCAGCACTGCAGCAAGCATCCGATGCTGCCTTCCGTTCGTGCAAGACAAGCTCCCAGCAGCCACCGCGCGAATCGTCAAGTTATCGTGGCCAAATAGTACTTGCTTCATAAACTAACTAGTGGTTCAGTAATACAAAATCGTATACCTAATTGAAATTTATTTAATGTTAAAATAACGGAGTTCCTTTTAAAACATTGATTATGAGTCCAATAAATTGTACATTCCTATATAATACAATGTGTTAATGGAGTAATAGATAAACTTTTTTTCCTTTTATTCGAGTTGTCAACTAGAAAAAAGTTTCGTAGAAGTTTGAAATTATATCTGAAGTTTGTTTAGAAATTATGATAGAATAAAGTTCAATCGCATGACAGAGAGTTTTTTTGTTACTCTCTACATCGCAAGCCACCTCATAGTGTGTGTCAATTTCTCTTATTCCAGACGCGAATGAATGGCGGAAAAAATGATTGCTTATATGCCTGTGTGGTCCCTGATTTATCTACTTAAATCCTTGTGGTCGCTTCGCGAGATATATGTTGGAGAAAGCTATATTTTGATTGACTTTTCATAAAACATACACTCGCGAAATTTTGACTGAAGATCGTATCGTGATACAAAACGTCTCTCTTGCAGCGTCTGCCGCTGGAATATTCTTATCATCCCTGTGACGCTTTCGCGGTAATTACACGAGCTCGTAAGGAGGTGTTTTGCTCTACATTGGATCCTCTCCATAAACCCCACCTGGTATGGATCCCATACTGATGAGCAATAAGTGCTAGCCGAAAGCGAGTTTTGTAACCTACTTCCTTTATCCAAGGACCACTTCCAACTGACCCACGTTTGATTATTTATAGTCGTTCCAATTCAAATTACTCCTTATGTCTACTACCAGATGTTTTATGGAGCTAAATGATTCAATTGTTAGTCCTGCTATGGCGTAGTTATACAGGGTGTTCAAAAAAAGTCTAATACTTTGGGAGACAGTTGTTGTTGTAGTCTTCATTGCGAAGACTGGTTTGATACAGCTCTCCACAATACCCTATCCTGAGCAAGCCTCTTCACATAAGAACGGCAACCTACAACTGTCTGAATCTGTTTAGTGTATCCATCTCTTGGTCTTCCTCTGCGGTTTTTACCCCACACACTTCCCTCCAACGATAAATTCAAAATTCCTTGATGTCTAAGAATCTTACCTATGAATCGATCCCTTCTTTTACTCAAGGTTTGCCAGAAATTCCTTTTCTCCCCAATTCTGTTCAGTACATCCTCATTAGTTGCGCGATCCACCCACCCAATCTTCAGTTCTTCTATAGCATCACATTTCAAAAGCCTCTATTCTCTTCCTGTCCGCACTGTTTATCGTCCATGTTTCACTGCCATACAAGGCAACACTCCACACAAATGCCTTCAGAAAGGACTTCTTTATACTTAAATCAACATTCGATGTTAACAAATTTCTCTTTTCAACGACGCTTTTCTACCCATTGCCATTCTGAATTTTATATCCTCTGTACTGCGACCATCATTTGTTATTTTGCTACCTCATTTATTGTTTCGTTACCTAATCTGATTCCTTCAGCATCACCTGATTTTCTTAGATTGCACCCCATTACCCTAGTTTTGCTCTTGTTAATGTTCATCTTTTATGCACCTTTCAGCACACTGTCCATTCCGTTCAACTGCTCTTCCAGGTCCTTTGCTGTCTCTGACAGAATTACTACGTCGTCGGCAAAACGCAATGTTTTTAATTCTTCACCCTGAACTTTAATTCCTTATTCAAATTTCTCCTTGTTTTCCTTTATAGCTTGCTCAATGTACAAATTGAACGACATTGGAGAAAGGCTACAACCCTGTCTTACTACCTTCCCAACTAATGCTTCCTTTTCACGTCCTTCAACTCTGACAACCGCTGTCTGGTTTTTATACAAGTTGTAAATAACCTTTCGCTCCCTAAATTTTACTCCTGATTGCTTCAGGACTTGAAAGAGTTTATTCCAATCAACATTGTCAAAAGCCTTCTCCGAATCTACAAAAGCTAGATATGTAGGTTTGCCTTTTCTTAATCTATCTTCTAGGATACGCCGTAAAGTAAGTATTGCCTCCCGTGTCCTACATTTATCCTGAACCCAAACTGATCTTCCTCGAGGTCGGCTTCTACCAGCTTTCCCATCCTTCTGTAAATAATTCGTGTTATTATTTTGCAACAATGACTTATTATACTGATGGTTCTGTAGTTTTCACACATGTCTGCGCCTGCTTCCTTTGGAATGGAGATTATAACATTTTTGTTAATGTCTGAGGGTACTTCGCCTGTCTCATACACCTTACACACGAGGTGAAAATTTTTTGTCATGGCTGGTTCTCCCAGAGACTTCAGTAGCACTGAGTGAATGTCATCCATTCCAGGGGCCTTCTTTCGACTTAGGCCTTTACTGCTCTGTCAGATTCAACTCTTAGTATAGAAACTCCTATTTCATCCTTATCTACTTCTTCTCCCCTTCCTACAATATTGCCTCTAAGTTCATTTCCTCTCTATATACTCTTTCCACCTTTCAGGTTTCCCTTATTTGCTGAGAACTGGTATTCTATCTGTGTTCTTGATATTCATAGAGCTGTTTCTTTATCTCCAAATATTTTTATTTGCCTGTAGGCTATATCTATTTTTCCCCTATTTATACATTCTTCTACTTCCTTGCATTTGCCTTCTAGACACTCCTGCTTAGCCATTTTGCACTTCCTGTCAATTTCATTCTTAGTCGTCTGTACTCCATTTGCCTGTTTCATTTACTACATTTTTATATTTTCTCCTTTCATCGATTAATTTTAGCATGCCTGTGATATCCAAGGATTTTTTGTAGGTCTTGCCTTCCTACCTATTTTATCCTCTGCTGCCTTCACTATTTCATCTCTCAATGCTACCCATTCCTCCTCTACTGGTTTATTTTCCCCCGTTTCTGTCAATTGTTGCCCAAAGCTCTCTCTCTCTGAAATTCTCTAGAACTTCAGGTTCATTCAGTTTATCCAGATCCCATCTCCTTATTTTCCTACCTTTCTGCAGTTTTTTTTCAGTTTCAGCCTACAATTCATGACCAATAATTTATGGTCAGAGTTCATATTTGCCCCTGGGTATGTCTTACAGTTTAAAACCTGGTTACGACATCTATGCCTTACCATTATAAAATCTATCTGGTATCTCCCGGTGTCTCCTGGTCTCTTCCACGTATATAACCTTCTTTCGTGATTCTTAACTCAGCTGTTTGTTATAGCTTAGTAATGTTCCGTGCAAAATTCTACCAGGTGGCTTCCTCTTTCATTTCTTTTGCCCACACCATATTCACCTACTATCTTTCCTTCCCTTCCTTGTCCTACAAACGAATTCCAGTCTCTCATAACAATTAAGATTTCCTCTCCCTTAATTGTCCGAATAACTTCTTTTAGCTCCTTATGTATTTCTTCGATCTCCTCATCATCGGCAGAGCCAGTTGGCATATAAAAATGTACTACTGTGGTCGGTGTTGGCTTCGTATCTATCTTGATAATGCGATCACCGTGTTGCTCATAGTAGTTTACCTGCATTCATATTTTCTTATTCATTATCAGACCTACTCCTGTAATACCCCAACTAATTTTGTATTTTACTCACCTGAACAGACATCCTGTTCCTCTTTCCACCGAACTTCACTAATCCCCACTAAATCTAACTTCAACCTATCCATTTCTCTTTTTAAATTTTCTATCTTCCATACCCGATTAAGGGATCTAGCATTCCACGCTGCGATCCGTTTAATGTCAGTGTTGTCTTTCCTGATGATCACATCCTCTTGAGTAGTCCCCGCCCGGAGATCCGAATGTGGGGGACTATTTTACCTCCGGAATATTTTAATCAAGAAGACGCTATCATCATATAGTCATACAGTAGAGGTGCATGTTCTCGGGAAAAGTAACGGCAGTAATTTCCCCTTGCTTTCAGCCGTTCGCAGTAACTGTGTGTTAAAGCCACATTAGCTGATGTTACAAGGCCAGCTCAGTCAATCATCCAGACTGTTGCCCCTGTAACTACTGAAAAGGCTGCTGCCCTTCTTCAGGAACCACACGTTTGTCTGCCCTCTTTACAGATACCACTCCGCTGTGGTTGCACCTACTGTACGGCTATCTGTATCGTTGAGGCACGCAAAGCCACCTCACCTCGGGTTCATGGGAGGCGTCTTGTCATCTTTGACTGGGGTGGCGAAGCATATTGCCTTCAGGTGCTCCCATAACGAAAAATCTAGGGGATTCAATCCGGGGATCGGTAGGGCCAAGGTGTGGGGCCTTGGTATCAGAAACACACATGGCAGTAATTCCTATAGGGACGTATAGTCTGCACAGAGAAAAGTTCAACATTTGAAAGTATTAATTTTAACGGTGGGAATTGTAAATTCTGGTTGTATCCTTATTGTTTGTGGTACAATTATAAATGCTATATGAATTAGATAGTACTATTACACCTCTTTCCATTGTTATTGATATAATTTATATACCTGTATACACTAATTTATGGGAAAAACTATGAAAAAAATACATAAGACAAAATAAACGTACTATAAAAATAAACATCTAAATGGTGTATGTTGTTCACAATATAGAAAATAGTTCCGTCAATGTGTCATGACAAAACTTAAGTTTCGTTTGTACCTGTTTGTTTATCCGCTATATGTCTTGTACACCTGTTGAACCAAAATATATAACACTTTCCAATTCCAATGTTTGTAATTCTATCGGACCAAACTGCGTGGTCATCAGTCCGTAGCTTACAAACTACTTAAACTAAACTAACCTAAGGACAACACACACACCCATGCCCCAGAGAGGACTCGAACCTCCACGGCGAGCAACCTCGCGCTCCGCAGCGAGACGCTTTAGACCGGTCGGCTACTCCACCGCGGCTATAACACTTTCAAAACCTTTGTTAAAGCCTGTAAAAACTATCGAATTAATTGGGCTGCATATCGTCTGCACTAGAGATTGCTTTATACATTAAAATATACAGTATTTCCACCTATCAGAAACAGGAATGCAAGCACCAATAAAGTTATTCCTTCCGTTCCTGCAACCACATTTCAGCCGACCAGAACTAACTCGTGGGGACAGAATTGGCTTTATAAGACAATTACAGGAAGAAACAAGTCAGTATTCCATGAGGAAGGTTCCTGCAACGGATCCGAAACGTTGGAAGTACTTTATCATCATGACGCGGCAAATAGCTCAGAACAATTTTAACTATAATGAGCGCGAAAGTCTACGTTCGTTCATAACTAAAACTAACACACACACACATACACACACACACACGTCCTAGGGGTGCTCGAACCTTTTGCGGCTAGCAACTGCGCGCTTCGCTGTTAGGCGCCTTAGACCGCTCGGCCACCACACCGCGGCTCTAATTAATAATACCAAATTAAAACAAGCTACACAAACTAAAATATTTTCTGTTGTCCAATTTAAAGAGATAAAAATACCTACTGAAGATTCTTGTAGCGAAAAATGTATGGGTATCAAAAGAAAGAAAAAGTGTTTTGCAAAATGTTCAAATGTTTGTAAATCTATCGGACCAAACTGCGTGGTTATCAGTCCGTAGCTTACAAACTATTTAAACCTAGGTAAACTAACCTAAGGACAAACACACACACCCATGCCCCAGGGAGGACTCGAATCTCCACGGCGAGGAACCGCGCGCTCCGCTGCGAGACGCTTTAGACCGCTCGGCTACTCCACCGCGGCCAGTGTTTTCCTCTGAAGGTAGAGCCTCATGGAGAAAAAGCGAAATGTTTCATCAAAGACTTAGCCAATGCGTATGTGTCACGAAAAATTGTTACGAAATTACCGATTCGTTTTCACCGTGCACCATTCGCAATTTCATATACGGGATTGTGAAAGAGGAAGTGGTACATAAAGTCTTTTCAGTTACACGTATTCAAAATGGTTTCTTGAGGGTATGCCGGATGTCGAAAAAGACATTGACACAGGTCCTCAGAAGCAAGGAAGAAAAAAATGGCCAGTAAACATGTGCCCTAAAATTTATAATTTCCGAAAGGCAAGCTACAATCGACTTGGCGTGGTTGTTTAATTGGTGAATGAATCTCATTTCTGCCAACATCCTACTATTCCCCCCTCCCCCAAAAGGAAATATGTGCACCACAAACTGTCAACAGTGTTATACACGCCATAGAGTCCGAACGTTTTTCTAAATTTTCGGTGTCCTTGTTTATTGACGGAAGCAAATACAAATGTCCTTCAGAGACGCATGTAGATCTGAAGTTACGGACACTGCAATGACTACAAATGTCAAATTAACTACAAGAAATATATTCGCAATGCTGAATATGAATCAGCATTAGGTACACGATTAACTAGTGACATTACGTGCACGCTTCTCTGCCCCAACTCAACTTTCGTACGCCACATTACATTCCACTATGAGATTTCCGTACAGGGAGAGACGTTTACAACAGTTGTCGATGGATTGCTGAGGCTCAGTTAGATACGATGTACGGTGTCCGCATTTGTTGAGGGAACCAGTGCGATTTTTTTTTCTTTGGTTGGGGGAGGGGGGGTTCGTTCTTCCCTACACCTCGCCTTGTCTCGTCTCACACCAATTAAGCCTTCAAAAATGTTTGTTAAGCTTATGGGACTTAACTACGAGGTCATCAGTCCCTAAACTTACAAACTACCTATGAACTACTGACGAACTAGGACGGCACAAATATCCATGCCCGAGGGGGGATTCGAACCCCCGACCGTAGTGGTCGTGCAGACCGTGACTGGAGCGCCTTAGTCTCCTCGGCCACCGCGGCCGGCCAATTAAGCCTTCATCAGCGAAAACAAAAGAAAATAATCGTATTCCGAATAAATGAAGGCGTATTGAGCCTTCTTCTTGGGCATAATGATTTTGTAGCAGCTTGGTTTCCAACGAAAAGCGTGCCTTCCGTACTCATATGGGCTCCAGTACTACATGGATCGGACTCCCGACACTTCGGAAAGCATACTACTGTGACTACAGCTGTTTAATACCGTAGACTCGCGATAACCTAACAATTACGAGATACGGGACTCATGATCTAGCTCTTTAGTCTAAAATTGCAAAAACAACAATTTACAGGACCGAGGAGGTGTGGGATTATGGAAAATGTCGGAATATTAAAGGAAGACTTTTTAAAATTTAAAATTGAAATTGTTTCGTATAAATATTAACTACTGTACGTACTATAATACCGCAATAGTTACAATACAAGTAATGCCATTAGTTATAAAATATGTACGTAGATATAGTACAAATATATTACATTTGTATTACAAACGAAGACATACAAATATAAAGACATTGCGTATTTATGGCTTAAAAATCTTTAATAATTGTTTGCTTTGTCTTTCGTGAAAGGTGCGTCATGGTTTTTCGTGAATGTCTTTTAACATTAATATATACATATAGTTCCCTGTCTTCACTAACGCACCAAAGTGTTGGCAGTCACCATAACTCCTCACACGTGATGGAGCATTTCACTTCCGTGGCCATCTCAGTCGGATCGTCGTCTGCAAGAGTCGTAACTTCCCGGATTATATCCACTTCTGACAGTTCAGAAACAAGGTTATCGTGCAACATACCTCCGGGTATGGGAGTCTCTCTCTCTCTCTCTCTCTCTCTCTCTCTCTCTCTCTCTGTGTGTGTGTGTGTGTTTGTGTTTGTGTGTGTGTGTGTGTGCATGTGTAGTCCTTAGTCGAAGTAGTGTGCGTAAGTCAACTGATTACCTCAGCTCTTTGGTCCCTTAGGAATACACAAACTTTTTTGTGCGCACGCATCATTTATAATGGGATGTGGCACGGGGCAGACGGGAGGAGGCGCCTGTGTTCTAAAGAATGTTGAAATGTTTGTTAATCTAAAGGACATAACTACGTTACTCATCAGTCTCTAGGCTTATAAACTACGAGGGTCATTCCAAAAGAAATGAATACTATTTTTTTAAATCAGTTTTTATTCTAATTATTTGAAAGTTTTACACTGTATAGATACATCCTTTAAGAAGAATATTTTCATTTCTCCATATAATCCCCATCTCTCTCAACTGCCTTACGTCATCTTGTCTGGAGTGTGTGCAGTACAAGGACTACCGCTGTGAGGACGATCCTCAATATTGCCGTGCCCGCTTTCATCATGTAACCTTCTTGCCCACCGACTAACTGTGCTGCTCTCGACAGCAGCATCTCCACACACTTATTGTGGATGTTTCCGACTGTCTAGTTTTCATAGCACAGGAATTCAATGACAGCACGTTGCTTCCGACGAACATCAAATGTAACAGCTATCTTGAAAAAATGCTTGACGGCGCCACTCACGGGAACAGGTTGAACTAAGTTTGAAAACAAGCAGGAAGGATATATCTACACACTGTAAAACTTTGAAACATGCAGAATGAAAACAGTACATATAAAAGAAAAATCGTGTGTATTTCTTTCGGAGTGATCCTCGTACTTATACTAACTTAAAGTAACTTATGCTAAGGACAAAACAAACACCCATGCACGAGAGAGGACTCGAACCTCCGACGGCGAGCAACCGCGTGCTTCGCAACTCGGTCAATCCACCGCGGCCCTGTCAGTATCTGGAGCAATACTGTACGAGACTACTGCCGACTTCCGACGCGGCGTCCGACTACCTGACTGTCAAATGCGTTATCGTGTGTCTACTGTACAAAGAAATATATTCGCAATTGCGAGTGTGAATCAGCATAGCTACTCAAGGACATTTGCATTGGTTCTATCAATAAACTTTAAGCATGTACTTAAATGAGCCACGGCAAGGCTTGAGGTAATTGCAGTGAATGTTCAAATGTGAGCCGCGACGGAGTGGCCGAGCGCATGAGGCGCTAATTCCTCCCTCGGACATGGATCTTTGTGCTGTCTAGTATAAGTTAGTTTATAGGTAGTTTGTAATATTAGGGACTGATAACCCCACAGTTAAATCCCATAAGCTTAACAAACATTTGAACATCTTTTTGTTCAAATGTGCAAATGTTTGTAAATCTATTGGAATTACTGCTCACAAACTACTTAAACTAAGGGAAACTAACGTAAGGACAACACAAAACTCATGCCCGACGGGGGATCTCGAACCCTTGACGGCGAACGGCCGCGCGCACCCACAGCACGGTGCCCCAATGCCACAGAGTAACATATACAGAGAAGCAGCCCACCCTAAACCACTGTCCTACGCTCCCCTCGTAGTTCCGTAAGATGCTAGCAGGCGGTTCGCTGGCTTAGGGTGCCTCTCGCACGTCAGAGGGTAGTGTGGAGGGGAGGCTGAGGGTAGAGCTCGTGCCGCCTGACATGAGGCCACGGCTGTGTCCGGTGTGCCGGCGTTTGAGGGGAGGTGGTGGTGGGGGCAGCCGCTACCTGCCGTCTGCTCTGGCCACTTTAAAGGGCTGCTTCTGACCGCAGCGCCATCATGGGACATCTTACGGAACTGCTGCAAACGCTCCCTCCCCGCACCCCGAGGCGTAGGACCGGGCCCTTACGGAGGTTTCCCGTCTGTATATATTTGTCTGTGTCAATGCGCACGGCTAATGCGCCTTGGCTGCGGTTCTTACACAGGAGAAAGTAGTAGAAATTGTAGTAGATAACGCAGGAAGTTGGAGTGGGTTCAAGGAGGCGAATTCGAATAGCGTAATGGTTACAGCGACGCCCGAAAAATGTGGGTTTGAGTCCCTTTCCGCCAAAAATTTTCATACGTCATCAAGAAGTCGTAGAGATGATACTGATTAACATATTCGCATTTGCGAAGCATATTTTTTTCTTAAATGTCTCCCCCCCCCCCCCCCCCGGGGGGGCTCACGGTTCTTTTGTGAGTACGTGCGTGGCGAGCACGGGGCCCCGAGCTAATGCAGTCTTCCTTCCTACTTTACTTTCCACACTGCATTTCCGTACCCCCTCCCATCCTTTCCTATCCTCACTCCTTCCCCTCCCCAGTGGGGGACTGATGATCTTAGTAGTTTATTCCCCCTATCCCAAACAAACAACCCAGGCGCAACCCTCTAAATGTTTGCGAATCGGCGGCTGAGGCGGGATTTTGGTTCCAGGCCGGTGTTCATTATCCGAATGTGTAAAACAGTCTAAAAAGCAAATCCAGGCTGGCCACAACCCCGAACCATATCGCAAATCCGCCATTCAGTATCGAGCCTTGGTCTGCGTCTATTACCGTGCCGGAAAGCTATGCCTTAATCAGCGCTGCTAACCAGGCAAGGATGGAACCGATTGTTACTAGACACTTTATTTTGTGTGGGTGTAAGGTACATAGGTTGGTTTGTGTGGAATGATAAACTATTACGGGTAGCTAGGGATCCGCTGACAAAACCATTTGCTGAAGGAGGCTTATTTTTAACTGACTGTAAGGCAAAATGAACAGCCCTGATTTTGAGAAATTCATAAATACACTAAAATTACCTGCATGTCAGTCAGATTTGCTAAATGCTGGGTTGGGTATCGTAACAGGGAATAGAAATGACAGAAGGCTGCTGGCAAATATACTTCGTACATTACAAACAGCAATGAGAAGACTCCGAACGTAATATTCTATACGACAAAGAAAATTCTCGAGACCATTGGTGTAAAAGCTTCATGTCCTCCAGCAATACAAATGAAACATAAAAACTGGAAATACGTCTGGTCAAATTTTGCAGATAGATCATTATGTTCCACGTTGCGCTCATCAGCTTACATGTTCATAAATGATTTAATCCCGACTGCTGCGCGTCGCCACAGAATAAAGATCACCAGTCGTCACCCGTATTGCCAGCACTGCGGAATGGCAGATACTGCCATACACGGTGTAGTAGGTTGTCCCAAAATAGCGCATATATGGAAATGGGTAAATTTTAAATCAGCAGAATTGCAGTCAATGTCAATGAAATCAACACGAAGAAACTGGTGTAGATGGATGACAGCCGGCCGCGGTGGCCGAGGGAACTGCGGCGCGTCAGTCACGGTCTGCCACTACGGTCGGGGGTTCGAAGCCCCCCTCGGGCATGGATATTTGTGCCGTCGTTAGTGTTAGATAGTTCATAAGTAATTTGTAAGTTTAGAACTGATGGCCCCGTAGTTAAGTCCCATAAGCTATACAAAGATTTGAATTTGAACCAAGAAATTGCTGACCACGTTCTTTAGTTACATGTACCTGTTGTGACACAATGGTGTAAGATGACATATATTTCAAAAATCATTTTCAGAATTTTTATTTTTTTATTTTAAACATGTTGAGATAAGTAATTTAATGAAGAAAAACAGGAAAAATACATTATTTCATTGGAGAAGAAAAACATAGTGACTGAAAGGATTAAAATGTTTCAGTATATCTCCAGCAAGAGATTTTTCTGTCAATAGTGGACTCACTAACACTAACATGGGTGACAAGCGTTCCCCTGCGTCCAAGACTAGAACTCTCGCATGGTTCATATATTCATTCATCAACTACGTCCTTGCGCGAGGTGGATCTGTAATCGACATTCAACAGTAGATTCTCCGTGCCAGAAGAGAAATCCTCAACGATCCATGGAAGCGAGAAAAACTTCCACCATTCATTCACTTTTTGTAAGATCACTTGTTTTAAATATTATAACAATTTATAAATGAAGTGTTTATTTAAAATAAAGAAAAGAATATCAGTGCTAGAGTGGATACACCAGTTCCCGTGAAATTACCGTAGTTACGCACTATCGGGCTTGGCTAGCACTTGGGTGGGTAACCGTTCGGGTCTTCCGAGCGCTGCTGCTAAGCGGGGTGCACTCAGCCCTTGCGAGGCCAACTGAGGAGCTACTTGATTGAGAAGTAGCGGCTCCGGTCTCGAAACCGGACACAATGGCCTGGAGTGTGAGACCACGTCGTCCTCCGTAATATGGCATAGCAGCCGGTCGCACAGTGGGACGGAATCTCCAAAACGTGGCAAAAACCCAAAAAAAAATTAATTTTCTATTTTCGGAATTTTGATGGCAAGGTTGGGTAGGGGAAGGATTGATGCATTTCAGCAGAAGGAGAGGTCGCCACCTGTCGAGTTACGTCAGTTCAAAAGTGACCTTCGTCGAGAGCACACGCGGTGCTGTGAAAGCCAGACAAATTTATTCTCGGGTTGTGAGTGCGTATTTTGCTAGCAAAGTGAAGGATTTCAGTTCCACATTATAGAAACGGTTGCTACAGGTATGTACAAAATGTTCGTACACTAAATCGGTATAAATTTTGTGGTTATCCTATTTATATTTTTTCCGATGCCTGAGCAAAAAAGACCATGCTATGCAGAACTTGCAAAAGTAGCATATTAAAAGTAGACCACTGTACGACATAAAAGCTTAATTCTGGGAGGAGGCATCCAGATATGAGTTTACTGTCACAAAAAGAACTTAATTTTAGCAGAAAAGTTAGCAAGAGGTCCGTGTGAACTACCGGCTACTCCCTGCTGCAAAACCTTGTTGCCTGGCCCAAATTGAGAACTGACTTGTTCAAATTACTCTAATAACAGGAAGTTAATGGTACAGTGGCCAATATACGTAGCAGCTCACACGGAATAACACACAGACATTAGTAAACAAACCACCACAATTACAGTTATTTCATAATTGTGGATAAGAAAACATTTATGGCGCAACGAAACTTAAACATACAAAAAATGCATCTGAGCTTGTTCTCAGCATTGATGAAAAACAATGTTAAATAAAAAAGGGGGAAGCTGCTCGAAAACTACAATTTATAGGCAAGTCGAATTTATACTGAACATAAATTGTTTATTCTGATCTAACACACGCAAAATGAGGAACCAATTTTGTTAAAACAATAAAAGCATCCCATTTACAGGAACTAATACTGACGATGCCCAGCATTGAAAAAAATTAACATAAATTACAAAGAACTTAATGCTACTGGGGGGAGGATTTACAAGCAACACTCACTCGCTCGCACATACGCAATGAAACAGCGAAACTCACCAAAATCGGCGTGCTGAAACGAGGCAGAAGCAGGAGCCAATATCGTAGGCCAAATTTACCAAACCCGGAGGTACCACACGACACAATATACAATAAAACTGCGAAGATGGCTTTGGTCTGTTGTGCCTGATTTGAGATGATGCGTGAGTATAGCATCTAGTATGCATCTAGATTAGACCGCGAGCAAACACGCTAACGGCGACGTTACATGATCGTACTCCACTGAAGGCGAAGTGATTAAAAATCGGATTCATTACACAAAATCACGGCGGACACTTAAGTTGCAATCTGAGAGTAAACTATCTAGGCACTGGTTTTATGAGAAGTGGCGTGGTTTCAGGTGACTAGCTGCAAACCCCTGAAGTCAGAGTTGTTACCCACATGGTTCCGAAAACCGATAAAAATGTATAAATTCAATTTCCGAAAAAATAATGAAAATTAACTACGGCATGTAACCCTTAGAAATGTTTAGAATTACATAAGGAAGCGAAAGAAATGCAGCTACACGCGATAGGGAACGATTACAGAGACGGATGAAGTCCGGTACCAGCCCTCCCCCCCCCCCCCCCCAAAAAAAGCAGGAAAGTGAAATAATTACAAAGACGAAAAAATAAAAATAAAAACTACGACATGCGACCCATAGAAATTACTGAGCAGCAGTGAAGTAGCCAAGCGGTCTAAAGCGCGTCTGCTGCGGGCGCTAGGTTGCTCGCCGTCGGAGGTTCGAATTCTCCCTGGGGCAAGGGTGTGTGTGTTATCCTTAGGTTAGTTTACCTTAGTTTAAATAGTTTGTAAGCTGCGGACTGATGACCACGCAGTTTGGTCCGATAGATTTACAAACATTTGAATTTGAATTACTGCCAAAGACTGAGTGCATACTACAATTTTGGAGAAGAAACTGCAAAATTAAAAATAGGTGGGGAGAGAAGATCACGAAATGTTAGTGGAAATCAGAAGGATACACTGATAGTTACTTGCCTGATGGGCAAGGGACAAACAATAGTGGAAGCTGAAGGCTTTGTTCTAAGAACTAACCACGTGGAACACACATATCACTCATGGAAGGAAACGATAGGAAAGATTTTTACATGTACTGTATAAAAATGAACATATCGTCTGTTAGAAACTGGGCCCCACAAAGCTAGAGAGAATTTAAAGAGAGTACGTACATCGCCACACAATCACAAAAGGTTTGAATATACCAGGCCAAAATCAAACTGCAACTAGTGACACATACACCACATTTGTCTGTTGGAAATCACTGGTTTGATAAACTAGAACATTTCCATGCACGATCGGAAAGGATACTCCAAAAAAAAAAATCAAACTGCAACTAGTGACACATACACCACATTTGTCTGTTGGAAATCACTGGTTTGATAAACTAGAACATTTCCATGCACGATCGGAAGGGATACTCAAAAAAAAAAAAAAAAAAAAAAAAAAAAAAAAAAAAAAAAAAATTAAGTTCTAGTGTCTAGACAACAAATCACTACCATCTCTGCAGACACAAGAGCAGACCCAATCTTATCTCAATGTGGTCCGAGCACAAAGTGAAGACCTAGCAGTGAGAAGACGCGGGAAAGCTACCGGAAACGACAAAACCCATAACAGCGATGGTGGGGAGAGAAGATCGTGAGACTCGCCCTGGAGAAGGCTCGTCGACTACCTTGTAACCAAAGGGTGTAGAAACCTCTTTGGTCGCATCAGCAGCATGGGTTGGTAACGACTAACTATCGACTCTGAGTCAGAGAGAACCTTGCAAAGCGAGCTATTACCACCCACATTCAGAGAGCCATTAGATCCTTGCACATCCACTTAAAAGTAAAACAAGTACACATTCTCAGAGAGACAGTTGCGTAGCAGAGAAGCAGTCATAACCACAATAAGAAATTATTAAAATAACAAAACCCTTGCAATATTGACTAACATTACAGAAAGTAATATTTTAAAGGGTGAACTAAAATGCTATTCCTCATGCCCTGAAAAGAGTGGGGTTACAGTTTTAACAAAATGATAATCTAGCAACATCAAATAAATTACAATTGTAGAAAAAATATATGGAAGACGACAGACGTTCGTCTTTCAATATACCGCAATATACTGTGGAACTTAAACTCTCAGACTATAGAGTGATTAATTATCTGATGGAATTGACAAGAATCAGCTGCCAAAATCTGTCATTTGTCTTGCATAATGAATATTTAAAGTACCCGTCCGGCCGACATTTCGCGGTACAACATGGTCGATGCGGCGCGGTAGGCTACGAAACTAACGCTACACTTAATATTTCTATCGTTGATTATACTATTACATTTATTATTTGTGTTCTGTCACCGACTTTGAAGATTGTTTCACTTTATTATTGAACTACAGTGTGTGTGGTATCGAAGAATTTTTTCCGATATATTTTTGACAAATATTCTGTTTTTTGTTATAATGAGGAAATCACCTTGGCAGTGTATTAATTATTAGTGTCTAAATACTCATTATACGCTATTATTAATAAATTATTATTGTTTTTCATGGGTCAGGTTGCTATATTACCTCCGCCATTTTGTTTAGGCAATGTTTACCATCAAAATCGTAATCAGCTTCCTCCAAAACACTCGTGCGATGAGTTTTGTATGAATTAAACGTCTTCTTGGGGTTTTGGCACCGTTTTGGGGATTCCGTCCCAACGTGGGTCGGTACCCCATGGGCCTCTCGAGGTCTGTGTGTGAGGAATATATATATAGGGTGTTACAAAAAGGAACGGCCAAACTTTCAGGAAACATTCCTCACACACAAAGAAATAAAATATGTTATGTGGACATGTGCCCGGAAACGCTTCATTTCCATGTTAGAGATCATTTTAGTATTTCTCTTTAAATGTAAATTGAAATAATTCGTGCAGACAATTGTCAAAATACCCAATTGTTTCGTTAGTATGTACTGTACTTCCTCGATTCACCGCCAGTTGGCCCAATTGAAGTAAGGTAATGTTGACTTCAGTGCTTGTGTTGACATGCGACTCATTGCTCTACAGTACCAGCATCAAGCACATCAGTACATAGCATCAACTGGTTAGTGTTCATCACGAACGTGGTTTTGCAGTGCAGTGTTTACAAATGCGGAGTTGGCAGAGGTCCATTTGATGTAACTTAGCACGGTTCTTGATGGGCCTCGTGTTCTTCCACCTACGCTCACTGGAGCACGTTATCATGATTTCATACGGGATACTGTACCTGTGCTGCTACAACATGTGCCTTTACAAGTACGACACAACATGTGGTTCATGCACGATGGAGCTCCTGCACATTTCAGTCGACGTGTTCGTAGTCTTCTCAACAACAGATTCGGAGACCGATGGAATGGTAGAGGCGGACCAATTCCGTGGCCTCCATGCTCTCCTAACCTCAACCCTCTTGACTTTCATTTATGGGGGCATTTGAAACTCTTGTCTACGCAACCCCGGTACCAAATGTAGAGACTCTTCGTGCTCGTATTGGTGGACGGCTGTGATACAATACGCCATTCTCCAGGGCTGCAACAGCGCATCAGGGATTCCACGCGACGGAGGGTGGATGCATGTATCCTCGCTAACGGAGGACATTTTGAACATTTCCTGTAACAAACTGTTTGAAGTCACGCTGGTACGTTCTGTTGCTGTGTTTCCATTCCATAATTAATGTGATTTGAAGAGAAGTAATAAAATGAACTCTAACATGGAAATTAAGCGTTTCCGGACACATGTCCACATAACATATTTTCTTTCTTTGTGTGTGAGGAATGTGTCCTGAACGTTTGGCCGTACCTTTTTGTAACGCCCTGTATTTTCGACAAATATTCTGTTATTTTGTGCCGGCCGCGTTGGCCGAGGGGACTGAGGCGCTTCAGTCACGGTCTGCACGGCCACTACGGTCGGGGGTTCGAATCCCCCCTTGGGCATGGATATTTGTGTCGTCTTTAGTATAAGGTAGTTTATAAGTAGTTTGTAAGTTTAGGGACTGATGACCCCGTAGTTAAGTCCCATAATCTTAACAAACATTTGAACATTTGATTTGTTATTTTGTTACAATAAACAACAGTGCATTAATTATTAGTGTCTAAATACTCATTATACGCTATTATTAATAAATTATTATGATTTTTATGCGACACATTGCTATATTACTTCCGCCATTTTGTTTGACAATTTTTAACATCAAATTCGTTATCATCGACCTCCAAAATCCTTGTGCGTTGAGGTTTGTGTTAATTGGGGTTTTGGCCACGTTTTGGGATTCCGTCCAACTGTGGGTGGATATCCCATGGGCCTGTCGAGGCCTGTGTGAGATAGAATATAATTTTTTTAAATTACGGAAGCTGATACAAAGTTGTCAGAATTTTTTTTTTTTTTTTTTTATTTATTTATTTATTTATTTATTTATTTTTTTTTTTTTTTTGTCGTGTAACATTAATGATGTTGTGTTAGCTATATGAATTGTTCGAGAGGTGATTCACTATTCCACCCGCTGTTTTAATCTGATGTAATTGTTGCAGGCAGCGGCTGGCCCGCATGTGATGGAACATATGGAGAGCTACCGGAGCGCTGCCAGCCAGGCCGCCGGCTGCCCCGCATACACACACGCAGTGCGGCGCGGTGCCACGCGCACAGTAGTGCGCCCGCGTCGTCCTCGGCACGTGGGGGCAGCCGTAAACAACACGCGAAATAGACCGCCGCCGCCGCCACCGCAGCCGCAGCCGCCGCCGACTTCCGCGGATGACACGGCACGTGTGCGCTGCGCCCCTTACGTTGCAGCAAGCGTGACGCACCACGGCGACGGAACTTTGCACCAAGTTATGACCTGTCAGTAAACTCAGGGAAAATGCAAAGTATGCGTTGAGTAAGACAAACTCATACTTCCACGTGTGTAAGCAGAATTATTAAAAAAAAAAATGTTTGTTAAGCTTACCGGACTTAACTACGGGGTCATCAGTCCCTAAACTTACAAACTACTTACGAACTAGGACGGCACAGATATCCATGCCCGAGGGGGGATTGGAACCCCCGACCGTAGTGGCCGTGCAGACCGTGACTCGAGCGCCTCAGTCACCTCGGCCACCGCGGCCGGCGCAGAGTCATTCTTTTACATTACTGGCCATTAAAATTGCTACACCAAGAAGAAATACAGATGATAAATGGGTATTCATTGGACAAATATATTATACTAGAACTGACATGTGATTACATTTTCACGCATTTTGGGTGCATAGATCCTGAGAAATCGGTACCTCTGACCGTAATACAGGTAGTATGAAAATGTTCAAATGTTTGTAAATCTAAGAGACTTGACTACGTTGGTCATTGCTCCCTAGGCTTACAAACTACTTAAAACTAACTTAAAGTAACTTATGCTAAGGACAACACAAACACCCATGCCCGAGGGAGGACTCGAATCCCCGACGGCGAACGGCCGCGCCCCGCAGCTGGCCGCGTTAGTGCGCACGGCTATTCTGCCATGACCAGGTATTATAAGTGATGAAAATAATGTAAATGCATCGAGTCACACAGGGCTTGGATAGCGTGTACAGGTACAGATGCCAATGCAGCTTCAACGCAATACCACAGTTCATGAAAAGTGCTGACTGCCGTATTGTGACGAGTCAGTTGCTCGGCCACCATTGACCAGACGTTTTCAGTTGGTGGCCAGGGCAGTAGTCGAACATTTCCCGTATCGATAAAGGCCCGTACAGTTCCTGAAACATGCGGTCGTGCATTATTCTGCTGAAATGTAGGGTTTCCCAGAAATCGAATGAAGATACGCCAGTATGGCGATGATGAATACACGCTTCCAATGTGCGTTCACCGCAATGTCGACAAACACGGATGCGACCATCATGATCCTGGATTCATCCGAATAAATGACTTTTTGCCATTCGTGCATCCAGGTTCGTCGTTGCATACACCATCGCAGGCGCTCCTGTCTATGATGCAGCATCAAGGGTAGCCGCAGACATGGACTCCGAGCTGATAGTCCATGCTGCTACAAACGTCGTCGAACTGTTCGTGCAGATAGTTGTTGTCTTGAAAACTTCCCCATCTCTTAACTTAGGGATCGAGATATGGCTGCACGATCCGTTACAGCCATGTGCATAAGATGCTTGTCATCTCGACTGATAGTGATTCGAGGCCGTTGGAATCCATCACGGCGTTCCGTATTGCCCTCCTGAACACACCGATTCCATATTCTGCTAACAGTCATTGGATAGCGACCAACGCAAGCAGCAATGTCGCGATACGATAAACCGCAATCGCGATAGGCTACAATCCAATCTTTATCAAAGTCGGAAACGTGATGGTACGCATTTCTCTTCCTCACACAAGGTATCACAAGACGTTCTTGAGGGTTTTCTGAAAGATATGATTAAGAAGACTATTTCGTTAGAGGAGAAAAGGAATCAGTGGTTTTGGAAATGAAAATGACAAAAACTATTCTGTCAAGACATTTTCGACATTATCTATTAACTTTTCCGCTATTACTTCATATGAAAAGACATTCTCCTACGTGAGCAGGCATGCTGTTACAAATTTCTTTCTTCATTGTTTCCTATTCGTTGCTGCTATTCGTCATCTGCCTACATCGATTGATGGTCGACCCCTTTCCTTAGTCTCCCTGGGGGTCTCCTTCCTAAAGGTATGAAATCCGGGAACTTATGACAGCATCCGTCACCTTCCATCTGGACCACATGACCATCCCACTGCATCCCTTGGCTTTGCTGGTTTCTGCAATGCTGGGCTGTTGGTACATTTCCGCAACCTCTTGGTTGATCATCCATTCCCCTGCGTTTACATCGAAAATTGGACCGAAGATCTTCCGAAGAACATTTCTCTCAAACACGGGGAGTTTATGGAAGTCCTGTTTTTGGCCATACAGAACAACAGGCTGGATCAGGATTTTGTACAGTCGAATATCGAAGTGTATGGAGAGACATATGGAGTAAAAAAGAGGTGCTAGGCTGCGGTAAAATGGATTTCCAGCTTGCATTTTGACAATCTCTGCTTCACAAGCCGAGTTCTCTGTAAAAAGTGTCGCCAGGTGTTTAATCTCATGCGCTTTTTTGTAGAACTGATTTACATCTGCAATGAATATAGATGTCCAGCAGTCAGCCGCGGTGGAGTAGCCGAACGGTCTAAGGCGCCTCGCTGAGGAGCGCGCGGTTGCTCGCCCTTGGAGGTTCGAGTCCTGCCTGGGGCAAAGGTATGAGTGTTGTCCATAGGTTCGTTTACCTTAGTTTAGGTGGTTTCTAAGCTACGGACTGATGACGACGCAATTTGGTCCGATAGATTTACAAGCATTTGTACATTTTTGCAGCAGTCGGTCCACGCGTCATGATGACATACTCTTTCTTGGCTTCGTTTATGAGTTTGCCAAATTCACTAAAACTGCTCAAAGGGTTAGGACTTAACTGCGGGGTCATCAGTCCCTACACTTACTACTTATGATCAACCTTATTCTAAAGACGACACATACATCCATGCCCAAGGGGGGGATTCGAACCCCCGATCGTAGCGGCCGTCCATACTGTGACTGGCGCGCCGCAGAGCGCTCGGCCACTGCTGCCGGCCCAAATTTACTTGTGACCTTCTTTATTGCTCTGCTCATTTGATTCAACCTGTTCAAATGTTCAAATGTTTCTATAGCTTATGGGACTTAACTACGGGGTCATAACTAAGATTAGGGACGGCACAAATATCCATGCCGTAGGGGGAATTCGAACTCCCGACCGTAGTGCCCGTGCAGACCGTGACTGGAGCGCTGCAGTTCTCTCGGCCACCGCGGCCGGCTGCTTCAACCTCTCATCAGTCGTAGAGAGTAAGTCACTCTTCCGTTCCATTTCAATCCATTAGTTCTCTTGGAACGTCTCGCGCACGATCTTCTAGAGAGAAAAATTGAACAGTATTGGACATCACCTTGCCAAAGTCCTGTCACAATTTCAGTTTTCTCAGTTACGTGATTTCCCGTCTTCACCTCAGGATGTGTTTCACTCAGACAGATCCTTATCAGACTGATGAGCTTCTCTGTCACCCCGAACTCTTTTAACAGCTGAACAGGCTCTTGCGATGTACGCAATTATAGGACTACTTCAAATTTACAAATAACATACCATATTCACCCACATTCTTAGTGAGCTGTAGGAGAGTGAAGATGTGATCTATTGTTGACCGCCCTGGCCGGAGACCTCCCTAGTATTCCGCAATCACTGATTCTGCCACTGGCTAAATTCATGCGTGAGCCTGTTGGACAGGATGTCATAGCAGATGTTAAGCAGGGCGAATCCTCGACAGTTGTTACATTTCAGCTTGCGTCTCTTCTTATGGATTAGACAGATCAGAGCTATTTTCCATTCTGCTGGTAGTTGTTCTTTGGTCCATGATCCTACCTGGATCATTGAACCATGTTCCATCTTCGTCTTCTTAAAAAGTTTGATTCTGGGTTTGATTTCATATCTCATACAGGGCAGGTAGGGAGTAATATGCATTGGTTGCAATTGGGGACTGGAAATCAAACTGTATTTCGGGTTGATCACAGTTTAATAACTGCCGAAAGTACTCGTTCCATCCAGTAGCGCAGCCACGATTTGGACCTGGGGGAGCTCGTTTTTAAAAATTAAATCCTATTGAATGTATTAATCTATGGCGCATTTTTTACACTTTTTAAAATTTAACCAATTATACTACGAAAACAATTGCACAAGAAATAAAATCAGTAGGCTCGCATTGATTTGCAAGTAGAAGAGGAGCAACGTGGAGGAAATGGAGTGTATATAATCAGCTCGTAAAATAATTAAGCAACTGCTATGTCACTAGCCAAAGTTTGAGTAACGTGAGATTCTATGTGTAAAAATTCAACTGAAATAACACTATTGTAATTATTAGTTTCTCCATCACTGGATGGTTGCTGTTGCCGCAACTGTGGTTCAATTTTAATGAAAGTCCAGCTCCAGGTGCAATTAGTTGTGCTTTATTTAAGCCCACACTACCGGTTTCGGCCTCTATGTTAGGCCATTTTCAAGTGTGACAGACGTTGCTTTCTCTACTGCATAACGTCTGTCACACTTGAAAATGGCCTAACATAAAGGCCGAAACCGGTAGTGTGGGCTTAAATAAAGCACCAATAATTGCAACTGGAGCTGAACTTTCATTAAAATTAAACACTATTGTAGTTCATAAGATTCCACTCAGTGGCGCCGCTGACCTGTTAGAAAGCGGGTCGCCGCATGTGAACAATTGGCTCACAACTTCAGCATAGCAGTAACAATAGCGGCAGAATCAAAGCTGTTTACGGCGGCATTAAAACCGCTCACAGTAACAGCAGCACACGTTCTCAGTGGCGGCAGCACGTTGGCGACCCACTATCACCTTCACTTGTGCTTGGCAAATTATAGTTACTTTTTCATTTATTATATGTGTACTATTTCAAATTTCCAGTGCCGGACTGTTTAGAAAAATAAATGAAAATAATTAAAAATAATAAAATTAAAAAATGTTTGGTAGGTGAAAAGGGGGAGGGGCAGCTTCAGCCCCACTGCCCCCAACCCCCTCCACGGTGGCTGCGCCACTGGTTCCATCTCTTCAGCTATATCGCTACCCGATACCATTCTTCAGGATCTTATCTTTGAGAAATTTCTGTTTGGTCTGGTGACCTTTGCCGGTACTTCACCATCAGAACCATTTCCCTGGTCTTGTGTCCAATAAAATCTGCCATATATACAGGGTGTTTAACTAAGTGTGTTTGCCTCTGTAACTTATAAAATAATAGGTGACGCGAAATTTTAATGCTTTAGGTCAACACAAGAAATGTTACACTTTCTGCAGAGCAATGAACATAGTTTATTGTATAATTTTCCAAAGAGTTACAGCACAAAGATATAATTTTTTAAATGGAACAATAGTTTTTTTCTATCGTTTATTGCATTCGTTTAAAGCAGCTGCGTCCAAATCAATTTAAACTACATTCCTATCACTGTTAGTTTCGGAGCTACAACCCTTCAAAGTTCCGGGGGCGGAGGCTGCGATAGCGTAGCTGACTGGCCGAGTGGCTATCCCCTGGGGCACGGCCCACTGTCTCATGATCACCAGCCGGTCTGCTACGCTGTCGTAGCCTCCGCCCCCTAAACTTTGAAGGGTTGTAGCTCCCAAACTAACAGTGATAGGAATGTAGTTTAAATTGATTTGGACGCAGCTGGTTTCAACGAATCCAGTGCACGATAGAAAAAACTATTGTTCCATTTAAAAAATTATATATTTGTGCTGCAACTCTTTGGAAAATGATACAATAAACTATGTTCATGGCTCCGCAGAAAGTGCAACATTTCTTGTGTTGACCTACCGCATTAAAATTTCCCGTCACCTATTATTTTAGAAGTTACAGTGGCAAACACACTTAGTGAAACACCCTGTATATATATGTGTGGTTGGTTGGTTGGATGGATGTTTAAGGGGGACCCAACTGCAACGGTCATCAGTCCCCCACACAGTTTTATGGAGTTAGTGAATAAAATAAGGCATTAGTGATTTTTCGGACATGTGCGAACTTTATAAATATGCCTCAATGCAGGCACATGACAATTTCATTGCGGATATATAAGTTAGTTCGATCCTCTGCTGGAATACAGCGAAGGCTGCGAGCAAGTGGAATAATGGACGGGGCCCACTACAGTAGTAATGTGCGACAGAACTGAGAATTTGGGCCAGACGGTACGCGTGTCCGGACTGCCAAATGGCTGCCCGCCAGGCAACTCAGCGCGTTCGGCCAGAGGGATTACGCGCCCTTTGTAATAAATAAAATAAAAAATTAAAAACAATTGAGCCAAGATTCCATAAAATTCAACGAACATACACGATGCCACATCCGCACAAGGGTAAAAGATGGTTAAGGCGACTCCCGGTCCTGCACAAATTTTCAACCTTAACATTGGATTTAATTCATCTTCTTGACATTCTGAAATATTTGTAACTTGTTTGTTGTTTGTAAATCTTATGGGACTTAACTACGGGGTCATCAGTCCCTAAACTTACAAACTACTTATCAACTACCTTATACTAAGGACGGCACAAATATCCATGCTCGAGGGGGGATTCGAACCCCCGACCGTAGTGGCCGTGCAGACCGTGACTGGAGCGCCTCAGTCTCCTCGGCCACCGCGGCCGGCTATTTGTAACTAATAAATAAGGAATGTAATGCCCTTTTCAAATCCAAGAGAAAAAGAATATGTAAGCAGAAACACAATAAAACTTATATTAATTTTCTTTTAGAAAAATGAACACCAAAACGAGTAATGCTACTGTCTATGACAATCTCTCCAAATATGCGACATATGACATCATAATGTGTGTATTATTGGCAGCTATTGCCGAGGCATTGTTCATTGTTTCATGCATTGTATTGGTTAATTGTTACAAGACACAGATAATCGTAGTTAATAATTTCTTGTGACAGTAGTTTTTTGAATATTGCTACTGTCAGGTTTATTTTCACACTTTACTCCTCTCAGCAATTTGTTTTAGTGAGTGGGGAGGAATCATCCGCCAAAGGAAAATGAGAAGTTACGTGAGTTGCAAACTTTACAAGAGTGACACACTATGTACATTGTATAGTTGCCCATTTCGCTGCCAATTCACTTCTTTTCCGCAAGTCGATACAATTATTTTCATCACTTATAATACCTGGCCGCGGCAGAATAGCCGTGCGCACTAACGCGCCCAGCTGTGGGGCGCGGCCGTTCTCAGTCGGGGGTTCGATTCCTCCCTCGGATATGGGTGTTTGTGTTGTCCTTAGTATAAGGTACTTTAAGTTAGTGTAAGTAGTTTGCAAGAATAGGGACTAATGCCCAACGTAGTAAACTCCCTTAGATTTACAAACATTTGAACATTTTCATTCTACCTGTAAAGACTACAGGGCTGTCCGTGGTCGTGCTTCAGTTACGTTCAAGATTACAGTGTAGAGTGATTCGAAATTGTGTATGTTTCTATAAGTATTTGAAAATGGACACAAAAAGCCACAAAAATTTAGCCAGTGGGAGATAGTGTTAAACTCTTTTGTAGAACTGACTATACGTAAATTCAAAAATGTCCATTTTAAATTCTATCATTATGAGACGTAAAGGGTAAATATTACGAGAAAATGTTCCAGACCTCATGCTTAGAGCTATACCAAGAGGAGTCAAAAACGTTCGTCGAAGTAGATGACCCTGCTGTTATCAGAAGACGCAGTGAATAAAAAATTAATAAGGGTACGTAAACTTTCTCTGGAAAAACGTCGAATCAATACGTAAAGAAGTTCTGACATTTACCTCAGGTATATTTTTTGGCTACTTTCTTCGATAAGAGACATTTATCTATTGTTATCGATCACATGTTTTCACAATACATGAAATACGTTCTTCACATAAGAGCAGTAAATTTTTATATCCTAATACTTCAAATGACGTGTAAAATAAAACATTAACTCAGTGTTGGCAACACCTTTAGATTCCTGAAGGAGGAGTCATATTAAGGACAGAGCCATGCAAATGAATGTTTGTCAAGGTTTTACAGGTATAATTCTAAAATGCTCAACAAAGGTGCATGGAAGGAGAAGTAAGCAGGTAAAAAAGAAATCGTACTGACGTGTTTTACGGCCCAGTTTAGATTTGTAGTTTTGTAAGTTTTTACAAACATTTTGGACCAAAATAATAAAAAATTAATTAATAAGAGTGTCTGAAACCCTTTCAGGAAAAAAAATTAGGTAGTGGTGAGATCCATACTATAGATGGCCGTTGTTAAGTGATGCCAATATGGCATTTGTAGACACTAGATTATCATTTATCGTACGAAGAACTACGTGTTTTTGTTAATTCTTCAGTGCGCCATTGCTTTGAAATGTAAGTTACAATAAGAAAATAATCAAATACGCAACGCAAGATGGCGTATGCCAGAGAGAGTTCTGGGCCAGGAATGTCACGTGACATCTGCGAGCGGCTGGTTTTCGTAAATTCAATGGAGGGTGTCAAAACTGCGTTATTTTTGCAAATATCTCTCAAACGATATGAGATATGAAAAAAAACATAACGGAACAAAATTGTCTTCTCCTCAACAAATTCGTTTATTAAATTTTGGCGTCAGATAAACTGTTTATTTGCAATTAAAATTACATTACAAACTTTTTTTTTTTTTTTTTTTTTTTTTTTTTTTTTTTTTTTTTTTTTTTTTTTTGTATTACTACCGTTTTTTTTGTCCGAAAAATTTGAAAAACGGAGGTTCTGGTCTCTGGCGGTCTACAATTATGCCTGTAAGATTTGGTGCTATCGGTTGAACGGTTCGTCTTAAAAACAGGTAACACGTTACGGACAGACAGACAGACATCCCAAAATCGCCGTTCTTTTTTTGTAAAATATCTTTGAAGCAATACGAGATTTGAAAAAAACAACATAAGAGAGCAAACTTGTAAAGCATTTTCTCCTCTACAAATTCGGTTATTCAATTTTCGTGTCAGATGAATGGTTAAGCCGTTATTATCATTTAAATTTCAAGCTGTCAAAAGGCGGTAGCAAAGGTCCACTTTTAGTGTTACTACCGTAATTAGAGTGGGCCAAAATTAGTAATTCTCACAAAGAGATTTAGAGAAATCGCCTTAACAACTGCTCCACATTGTTCGTCTTAACCGGCCGCGGTGGCCGAGGGGACTGAGGCGCTTCAGTCACGGTCTGCACGGCCACTACAGTCGGGGGTTCGAATCCCCCCTCGGGCATGGATATTTGTGCCGTCCTAGTTCGTAAGTAATTCATAAGTAGTTTGTAAGTTTAGGGACTGATGACCCCGTAGTTAAATCCCATGAGCTTTACAAACATTTGAACATTTTGTTCGTCTTACCAGCTTTTCTTCCCTTACTCTAGGAGCCCCAGGCGTGTTCCACGGGAGTGATACAGTTGCTTTCCACGCAGACGCACACTCCAATGACGTTTTTACGAATGATGCTGTAGTCATAACACTGAAAAAGGACAGGGAAATGCAGTAGGATCTGCAGCGTATCGACGGATGGGGCAGGGAATGGCAGTTGAGCCATAAACAAATGTAATGTATTCCATTTCCGTAGAAAGAAACGTCTATATAATTACACAATAACAGGACAAACACTGGAAGCAGCTAGTTGCATACAATATATAGGAGTAGACATAAAGAGCTACTTCAAATGTAGCGACCAAATAAAATCAATCGTGATCCCTGACTCATTGAAAGAATCATAAGGAAGGAAGTAGGTTACAACATCCTTGTTCGACCAGCTCTTGCGAAAGGCTCATCACTGTGGTAATCGTACCAGGCAGCGTTGATAGAAAACATACAGAAAGTCCAACGGAGAGCAGAATGCTTCGTTAAGGACTCATTTAGTAAGCGCGATAGTGTCACGGAGATGATTAGGAAACGCCAGTGGTGGACGCTGCAAGGGACAGCATAGATCGTGCGATCCCAGCTTGCCCGTTTCTCTCATCACATCTTGCGTGCTAGTCGTGAAGGCCCACTGGCAGACTGCATATTTCTCGATTTTCGAAAGCCGCTTGCCATGGTACCGCATTACAGACTGCTAACGAAGGTACCAGTTATGGAATAGGTACCCAAATATGGGAGTGGCTCAAAGAAAACTAATAGAACCCAGTACGTTGTAGTCGATGGCGAGTGTTCATCAGAGACTAAGGTACCGTCAGGGATGCCCCAAGGAAGTGTGATAGGAAGTGTTTATATAAATGATCTGACGGACAGAGTGAGTTTCTATCTGAGGATGTTTGCTGATGATGCTGTGGCGTCGAAGGAGTCGTCAATGAATGACTGTAGTGGGATGCAGGATGACTTGGACTAAATTTGTAGGTGGTGTGAGAAATGGCAAGTAGCGCTAAATATATAAAAAAAAAAATGTTAGGTGATGTAGATGAGCAGGAGAAACAATCCCGGAATGTTCGAATACAGCATTAATAGTGTGTTGCCTGACAGTCATTTCGATTAAATACCTAGGCGTGACGCTGCACATCGATATGAAATGGAACGAGCATATAAGGACAGTCGAGGGAACGGTGCATTTCGGTTTATTGGGAGAATTTTGGGATGGTGTGATTCGTCCGTAAAGGTGACCGCATATAAAACGCTTATACGACCCCGTCTTGAGTATTGCTTTTGTGTTTGGAAGCCCCACCATATTTGTTTAAAGGAGGACATAAGAGGCACTTCAGAGGCAGGCAGCTAGGTTTGTAACTGGAAGATTCGATCAAGGCGCGTTACCTAAATGCTTCGGGAACTCAACCGGAAGGAAGGTGGCGTTGTCGAGAAGCGCTGTTGAAGTAATTTAGAGGGCCGGAATTTGATGCATACTGCAGAACGATTCTACTGCCGCCAACCTACATTTCGCGTAAAGACCACGAGGATAACATCAGATTAAGGCTCGTTCGGATGCTTACAAGCAATTCGTTTCTCCCTCGTTCCAGAGTGGATCAGGAAAGCAAATAACTAGTATGAAATAAATCGCAATTTACGATCAATTACGGCATAACTGTACTAGGTTTAGATGGAATACCAAAGTGCGGCGAATGGAAATTTGTGCCCGGCCGGGATTCGAACCCGGGATCTCCCGCTTACGCGTTGACCACTCCGCCACCGAGGACACAGTGACCAGCCCGACTGCAGAGGACTCTTCAGACTGCAGAGTCCATAAGTGGTCGCAAATTGCGATTTATTTCATTAAAATGAACGCTGTAACGTCGTCAAAAATATATAATTGCAAATAACTAGTTGTGGTACTGAGTACTTTCCGCTACGCACCTTTGGGTGGATTGCGGAGGATGTATATAGATGTAGAGACGTTCTGTACCGCGGTAGGGGCTACCTAGCGCCGGCCGCGGTGGCCGAGGGGACTGAGGCGCTCCAGTCACGGTCTGCACGGCCACTACGGTCGGGGGTTCGAATCCCCCCTCGGGCATGGATATTTGTGCCGTCCTTAGGATAAGCTAGTTGATAAGTAGTTTGTAAGTTTAGGGACTGATGACCCCGTAGTTAAGTCCCATAAGCTATACAAACATTTGAATTTTTGCCTACCTAGCGCATACGTTCCTCGAAGAGTCAAGAAATATATTCCTACAACCTACCAGAAGGCTAAAAAGATTAGAACCCATACGGAGGAAAAGTGGCAATCATTCCGTGAGTTTTGATATGGCGGTGTGCCACGAAAGTCGTTGAGACTTGAACAAAGCACTACGAGCACCAGCACGTCGTACGATCACAGGGACAGCCTCTCCTCCCGGAATTCCGGAAGTAGCGTTTTAACGCGCACGGCTGTTTCAAAGGTTAACCACTGCTCCCTCTGACGGGGTATTTTCCTGAAGTTTGTAACACTTGCGGGGAAAGGGAATGTGTAGACACTTGCGGGGAGACCCGGACGCTGCCTGTGCCGTATTCAGAGGATTTTAACATTTTATCAAAAAATGAATGTTACGACAAGAGATACAGCCATTCAAATTTACGGGCACCATAACGTTTTCCCTTCCTGAGTAAATGAGCTGTTTCTTGTACTTTCAACACCACAGTAGCCTTTTTCTTGAATGTTCTGATTATAAATCTTCACACAGACTTCTTGAGGAGGAGAGTGATACGGATATCTGATTGTAGGCCACTGCCTATTACCTTAGACCTTTTTGACTGTACTGAACAGGAGTTCCGCGTATTCCGTAATTTATATTTATACAGTTAACAGGCAATGTAATTTATAACCAACTATTGGCTGCCAATTTCGCTTCATTTTTCCTGGAAGTCTTGCAACTTGTTTCTCCATGTTTGTTTATGCCAAGTTCGGAGTAAAAATGGTTCTATATGACGGTGATTGAAAATAGAATTTATCTTTAGCATTTCACGGTGTGTGTGACATTCCCTTAAACATTCCGTATTTCATACATTTCTTAGATGTATTTGTAATTCGAATATAGCCAAATCGTTTTGGGGTCTACGAATAAACGCTTCAAGTATGTAAAATACTCATTGATTTATTATTAACGTTTTTTAATTGAAGGTATAAGGTTGTGTCTCCTATTAAAAAGAATAGTAGCTATTTTTAAAGAGATGGAAGTTGCGTGATAGTAGGGTTAACTACATAACGGTCAATTACATCAACGTATCTGTGCAGGATGCCTAATATATTTATTGCTTGCGCAGATGTCTTGATATGCTTAGTGTTCTGAATAATATGCTTTTAGGAGGTATGGCTGTGGAAAGTCATCGTCTTGTAGTAGCATAGAATGTCTTAAAACTCTCCAAACATTATCACTATTAAAATACCTTTTTTGTTTTCAGGAGGAACACTGAACGAATTAATATGTAGTTAGAACAAGTTACTATATTGCTCTTCAAAGGGTTGTGCAATTTCACTGAGTTTCGTGTTATGTTGACAGTGTGGAAACTTGACAACGGCAGTGCTAGACTTGTTGTTGTGCCTGTACCCAGGAAAAGCCATCAGCCGCCCCAAGGACCCCAGATTCCCCGCGTCACTCCCCGCAAGTGTCACTCCCCGCAAGTGTTCCAACCCCATTTTCCTGAAGGTGCCGTGCCCAGTGGCGGCTGGTGGGCTGTTTATTAGGAGGGGCGGCATGTCTCTTCAATTGTACATGACATTTTGCCCCTCCAGAACATTTCTCGAACGGGGAGAAGTTACATAATTTAACCCTTCATCTAACACGACTTTTTCCTCCTATACCAAAATACGAACGAATTTACGCACAAATATGTCGTTTTTAATATTTTCTGCAGACAATGAAAACCTTGTAATTCCATTTTATTAGATTGCACAAGAGACCCAAAACTGTACCTTAAAATAATATAAAGTAACAAGTAAATTCGTTGTGTGTGGTACTATATAAGTAAGTGTTCAGAGAACACAAATGCTTCGTCAGCGACAAACATATGTTACTGAAATTAGAAGACTGTCACCAACAAATGTAGTAATACCATTGGTATGCTTATGTTTATATAAAGCAGGATTAAATTTCCTATCGAAACTACTTTTGCTTTTGCACACATTTTGTGTCTGTATAATGTTCAAATCAGGTCTCGGTGGTCCTAACCTTTTTAATTCCAACTTTCCTTCAAAAGTCAATTTTTCACTACCAAATGTTACACTGTAGTTAACGCTGTTTATATTATTCATTCTAAATAGGGAACTAGAAAAACAGGCAACAACACGCACCTTCACAACAACGACACTAGTACCACACGCAGGGCACCTGTTAGAAACTGCCTGACCGGTGCCGGTGCGCCTTTGTATATTTCGCGCCCTAGGCTCGGACGCCGTCCTAAGCGGCCCGGTTCGGCACGGGTGATTCTATTTACACTTCGGTAAAATCAGACGTGACGTCATTATGACGTATCCACACTATTGAAGACGACTGGAGCCATGATCGACTTGTGTGGTCGTTCTAGACGCAATACTGCGGTTGCAATTGTAGCAGACGAATTAAAGGAGTAGCTGATAAAATCTTCAGTTGGTAATGGTATTTTCATTACAGTTTCGGAAGCTATAACTTTGCTTTCTTTTTTTTTTTTTTTTTTTTTTTTTTTTTTTTTTTTTTTTTTTTTTTTTTTGAAAGTAAGAAGCTATAAACTTTCCGAAAAGGGACGTACGCTGTGAGCTCTGAAACGTTATTCAGCCAAATCTGATGTTGTCATCGTTGCCCATTTGTGAAGGTTGTGTTTAAAACTAATGGAAACTTTTTCTCTAAGCGAAAAATGCTACCGAGTTGCATTGTAGTACGGAGTCCACGTTAAACTAAGAGGACAAAATACGGTTACCAGGCTATGAAGCGACAATCTGTACTTGGACATGTCAAAATATGCGACATACAAACACAACATATAGTCGGCGTAGGTATATGTATGTTTCCGACGAAACTATAAATCAAATGAGCTGGATATTAATACAGTCATTTGTTACAGAGGCGCTGCGAACATCAGGTAAAACATTTCGTAAAACTGTGTACTCATCTACCGCCAAGTTGCTGCAACATGCTAGTTCTTTTCTTTGAAAATGTGTGAAGTTGTCGTTCTCTAAGGCTCGGTCTGCGTCATTTCTGACATAATTTTCAATTTACATTTACTGAAATTTCCGTCAGTGCTTTCCAAAACATGATACCAATATTAAGTAAGGCCTAGTTTTGTCACTAAACTACGAAGGAAAAAAGCACGCAGTTGAGAAAGAATGTCGAATTAAGCATGTTGTCCCACCCAAAACCAGCGTCTCGAACGATCGCAGAAGTCGATGCGCCGCTCTTCTGGACGTCGATTGTGTGGATACGTCATAATGACGTCACGTCTGATTTTACCGAAGTGTAAATAGAATCACCCATTCGGCATACTACCCCCACCCAACGCCCTGTACCCCCACTCACCCCAAGCGCCCGTTGCCAGCCTTTACACGGCGCGGACGGATCGCGTAGAGTCCGACAGTCAGTCCATTCTGAAAACATTCGCTGACCCTGGCTGGCAGACTACCTAGACTAAAAATATTGGTCATTCACTTACACGGGCTGCTGCTACACGAAAATTATTAGAGTCGATTTGTGATTAACGATTGGTACGTATTCCGTGTTGTATATTTTTGGGAGGGCGCCGCCCCAGAGTCCTCAAGGAGTAGCCGCCACTGGCCGTGCCCACTTGTTGCTCGCTGGGTTACGCAGTTTCTGTCGTACTATGTAGTAAAGGTACCTTCCACACACACACACACGCACACACACACACACACACACACACACACACACACAATGTTAGGCATTCTTTCCGTGAGTTGTGTCGCGACAGCACACGGCTGGTACGGCCAGTAACTTGGGCGCTGGCAGCACGTGGTGGTTCGCGCCACGTGGCACGCGGCCTAATTCATGCGACACAATTCGCGCCTAATCCGGCGCCGGCTTAAACATGCAGACGTATGGGCCGCCGCGCCGTGAGATAAGGCGCATTTGCATCTGGGCCGGAGACGGCGCGGCGGCGAGTCGCCGACTTCCCGTCTTCCGCAGCGGCGACGTGGGAAGAGCAGCCGGGCGCGTGGCCGCCAGGAATGCAGACTCGCAATTACCGCCAGTCGTTTTAATTTGCGCCTCTCCTCCCCCCCCCACTCCCCCCCTCCACACACCCACCAAACGTCGTCCCGTCTGATCTGCTGGCCGCTCGGCGAGGGTCGACGCGCTCGCGCCGGCTTTCTCATTCCCTCCACATATTTTGGCCCGAGTCCAGGAAAAGCCGTGCTCCTTCATTAATGCAGGCCCATTGTCCGTCATATGTGGTGCAAAATATAGCCCTCCGTATTTTGTGTGTGTGTGTGTCTGTGTGTCTCCCCTCCCCCTTAACGATCTCGGCATATTTTGTGCGGGAAAACATCGCCTGGTATTTTGTGCTTACGGACCAGCGTAGCTGGAATGTTTTGTTTGTTAAGCAAATTAGATCGAGTGAGAAATTCTCTGAGATAATATATAAAGTCGTACGGCGTAAATCTCATTTTTTAGCACGACAGTTATAAGTAACAGGAGTCCACTACAGAAAAACAGTCTCATGTTAGTGAGTCCACCAGTGACAGAAAAATCTCTTGCTGCAGATATACTGAAACATTTTAATCCTTTAGTCACTATGTTTTTCTTCTCCTACGAAATAATGTATTTTTTCTTTCTTGATTAAATTATTTATCGCAACATGTTTTCCAAAAAAAAGTAATTAAATAAATAAACAAATAAAAATTGAAAAAAATCAATAAATCCCGAAAATGGTTTTTGAAGTATATGTCATTGTACACCATTGTGTCACAACAGGTACATATAACTAAAGAACGTGGTCAGCAACTTCTTGGTACGAATTCAAATGTTTGTATAACTTATGGGACTTGATGTTGATTAAAGCTTTTTTGGCGGATTTTTGCTCCAGAATAATAAAAAATCGATGTGATTCATGATATTTATGCGGTAATTGTCCTCAGAGCAATAAAAAACCGAATTTTCCCATTCGATGAGATATGACCTTTCCGTGGTGGATAGGCTTACGTAACTACTAGAAAAACTCCTATACAGTTTAACGACTAACTTACAAAAATGTTCAAATGTTTGTTAAGCTTAAGGGACTTAACTACGGGGTCATCAGTCCCTAAACTTACAAACTACTTATGAACTAGCTAATACTGAGGACGGCACAAATATCCATGCCCGAGGGGGATTCGAACTCCCGACCGTAGTGGCCGTGCGGACCATGACTGGCACGCCGCAGACCGCTTGGCCACCGCGGCCGACTTTCTTGATACAGAAATATATATATAATTACATTTGGAAAACATAGTCAGTATTTACGTTTACTGTTTCTGAAGTATTACAAATTTAGAAATTCAATATGAATGATTTATTATATACTTTTTAAGTTGTGGCACAGAATAGTGGCATACTTTCGCCGAAACTAGTTGTACAAAGAAGCGACTGTCAGCCTGTGAGTACATTGCTTATATGTCTCTATGATAAATAATCTGTTAGTTTACTCCTTACCGACAATATGTCGCATATTACAAAACAGTTGTTAGTTTTGTTCAAACAAATGGTAGATGGCATCTGGAACACTGAACTCGGCTTCTTCCAGTCTTTTTTTTTCTAATTTGTATCTTCGCTTCAATGTAATGCAACAAATAATAAAACTTGGCATCCGAAACTGGTCTCACCTCTCTCTGCGATGTTTTTCGCCACATCTGATACGGGTTTTTCGTCTTCAAACTCATCCACAGTTAATTTATGAACTTCAGCAGATACGTTTTCCCCTTACGCCCTTTACCTTTGGCATCCAGGTTTCTCAGGTATTATAGCAGCACTTCATTCTTCTTCATTAGCTGTAATATCTGGATAAAATCATTTCAAGGCACGTGAAAGGGCTTTTATTATTATAATTATTTGAAGTTTCCTTGCGGCTGTGACACTTGTGAAACTTGTTTTTCATGTTCTAGAGTGTCTCTTTTATGTAATGGTGTTCAGAACTCTGCTTGTGCCTCTTCATTCCTCTTACCTGCTGTATCTCTAACAGTTTTAGGTCACACTCTTCACTCTCTGACAGCTCTAAAAGCTCACTGCCATTCATCTCTAGTAGAATCTGCACAATTTCCTTGTCGGAAAGTTTCGCCATGTCAGAATATGAAAAATTAAAATATTTACTGAAATAAGCTATGTGATGTATGAAAATAACCGGAATATCCATTAAGTATTTTAAGAATGCTTAGCTTTCAAAATTATTTCAACTGAACATCACAAATTTTGCCTACAAAAATGAGACTGTCCACACGACATAAGCGTACGTCGTCACAATACTGTCAAATAACAACAACGAAATTGGGAAAAATGTAGCTAACAATGTAACAATAAGTAAAAAATAACATTCACCAAACTAACGTACACCCAATAACTTTACCATTAAGTAACTTGTAGCTCGTTTGTCTTCTATATATCTTCGACATGCTCGAAACAGAACGGAAAAATGTGAAGCACGTTCTACACACAACAGCTACAACACGTGACACAGATCGCAAACATTCGACGTTGACTTTCCTATTCAAAGGGAACGAAAGCGCTCCATATGGCAGACGTGTGTACTAGATTGTCCTCATTCGCCAGCAGCTTGACGAACTGCAGCCATTCAGTGGGTGAAACATTCTGTCAGATGAAAAGATGACGAACGGAAGGGTTAAGAGAAAAGGGAGCTGAAAAAATAATAGACGCACCTAACACAGTCAAAATTATTCGTTAACCAGACCGGACATGGGTCTTCTCAGTGGAAACCTCGGGCGAGTCCACAAAAAATGAGTATTCTGCGCTTCATCTCAAACCAAAGGCGTCATATCTATTGAACTATTTTCTGTGCAGTGGTATAATTTTAATGGTGCGTTCACTGACATACTGCATACAAAAGTTCTGCGAAAAGCATTAGTACTAAAGTTCTAATAAAACCTGATGTTCAAGTTTTATTGCACGAGAGGGTAGTGTTTGACGCGTCTAACCGTATATCACATCATAGCAACTGAACTATTTGGCCGTGCAGTCCGTGGCAATGCCCCTTAGACCACACAGCCATTCCCGCGCGCCTCGTCATAGCTGCTAATGTTGATCATATGAGACTGAAAATATTATAAGCGATAAACGGTTTTTCCTTTCATCATTTTGTGGGTTGTGCCACTGATAAAAACTTTCCTTAAGGTTGTCTGGAGTTTATTAGAAGTTGCTAAGTGTTATCATACTCGAGCATTTGAAGAGCAATATGTGACTGCTATTAGCTTCAAAACAAACATATTTTTTCTAATTGTATTGCTTGTCTTGTCATGGAAGATGTGACATAGCCTCTTAATGAACTTTTGAAAATTTTAGATTCGTCAAAAAACGTTCGCGAAATATAGAAAATGAATTTTTGTTGTCACTGTAAGCTAAGTCACCCGCAACAAAAAGTCTAGGACACCGAAAAATGGATTTTACATTGTAAGATCGGACACCATTAGCTTTGACAACAGCTGCAGTTGTTCAGGAAATAGATTCCACGTAGCTGAAGCTGGATATCTGATGGGTGCCTGCTCTAGACTCCCCATAACGATTCAATGATATTGATGTTTGCGTTGGCCAAGGGAGGTATTTTTTGATATCCAGCTTCTCCGCAAATATTTTGACTACAAACATTTCGACCGTTTTGGAGCCTTGAAATAAATTCTACCGTGAAGCTAAAAAATTGTGTTGGACCGAGATTCGATCTCATATATCTCGGTTCGGACCAGTGTTGGTCAATTAGGCTATCCACGCTTGATCCCTTTTGGATATGTACATGGACACATCATGACAACTATATGTAAGTCATAAACGGTTAATTCTCGGGGATGGCAAGACGTCATTTGCAGCAATCTGGACGATGAGGGTAATGATAGGACGTGCAGAATTCTACGACACAGCTGCCTCATGTTTGACTGTAGGTAGCAGACAGTCCGGATTGTAGGCTCCTCTGGGATTCTCTATATACAAACCCGGCGGTTTGTAGGAATAAATGATTCATAGGATCGTATCATTTTCATCCAGTCATCGTGTTATATGACGGTGGCATCATTTCTTACGCAGCTTTGGGTTCACTTCCGTTATTGATGTTTCGCAATTGCAGACTTTTCATGAATGTTGCCTTACCAATAGATAAACTAACCATGGATTGTGAATGTAAAGAGTTTGTGCATTACCTAAGAAGGAGAAAGGGAGCTTTTGGATTATCATCCCCTCGATAGGGTGGTAATTAGAGACGGAGCTAACTCTCGAATTTTTGGGGAGGGATGTGGGAGAAAATCGGACGTGCCCTTTCAACGGAAGCAGCTTGATATTTGCCAGGATTGATTCACGGAAATCACCGAAAACCTAAATCTGGATGACCGAAGTTAGATTTGAACCACTGTCCTCTAGAATGCGAGTCCAGTGTGTTACCACTGTACCGTCTCGCTCGTTCATATCGTGAGATACACGCCATTTCATATGTTTGACGCCGATGGAGTAGAAAACGTGATTAAGGCCACCTTTCGTCAGCTGCGGTATTGCCGCGATAGTTCCAGTTTTGCAGCTGATGAATAGCAGACAGCACGTACGCATGAACCAGGCGCCTGCCGTGTCGGACGGTTAATCCGCGGGATGCCGCGCTGGGACACGATGTGCAGCTGCGAGCACGCGGAGACGTGGCCGCCTGCCGCTGCCTCCTACGTGACACGTGGAGCACCGGTGCACATGCAGTAGTCACGTGTCAGCCACGCGTTGACGTCAAATGCTCGCGAGGCACGAAGCAAAGAGTTGCGCAGCCACGTGTCAGCTAATGCCGTGTCAAGATTATGGTTGCTAAACAGATTAGTGCCTGTCTGTCTGTGCATTTGGTCACGAACAACAGACACAGTTTAACGCGCAATAACTCAAAATCTCTCTCTCTCTCTCTCTCTCTCTCTCTCTCTCTCTCTCTCTCTCTCTCTCTCTCTGTGTGTGTGTGTGTGTGTGTGTGTGTGTGTGTGTGTGTCTGTCTGTCTGTGTTATTGCACCGTTTTCCTTCTACTTCGCAATTTGTTTCTGCACTACATGCAAAGTTACGTATAAGAGCATCTTCGAAATATGTTCAAAATGCTATCGTGTGGTCACAATCTTGTCGGAAAACTCTTCAAATGAATCAGCGAAGCAGTTCTTTCTTAATAATGGTTCTGTCATTTATCTGTATGATTGCCGTTTTATTATATTATCCGGATATCGGCTCAGGGCATTGTCAAGTGGTAAATAGTCATAAATCATTATACTTGAGTGAAACGCAAGTAATCGTCAAAAGAACCGATTTGGTAATAAAGAGAAGTTTGATCGTACGTGGGTATGAAAACTACCATGCATACCTAATAGTCTTCCATATGTTTGTTTATGTGGTACAGTTATAACAAAAACCTATATGTCAAAATCAGACTATAGCCTTTGTTCCATTGTGTATAAACATGAACAGGTCTGATTTTAACATCTAGTTTTCAAATGTTTGTAGAGCTTATAGGACTTAACTACGGGGTCGTCAGTCCCTAAACTTACAAACTTCTTATGGACTAGCTAATACTAAGGACGGCACAAATATCCATGCCTGAGGGGGGATTCGAACCCCCGACCGTAGTGGCCGTGCAGACCGTGACTGGCGCGCCGCAGTCCCCTCGGCCACCGCGCCCGGCCAGCATGGTAGGTGACGAAGTCGTTTCACACTGGGCTCTCATTCAAGAAGACGGTGGTTCAAATGTGCCTCCGGCCATCTAGGTTTGGGTTTTCGGAGTCGATTCAGGCGAATCCCGGCATAGCCCCATACTGTACTCTGTCTTCAATGACCACGGTGTCGATAGGACATTAAATCTTGATCTTCTTTCCTCAATCCCTTCAAATATCCCAACTAAAAATTTAAAGTTATATGAAAAACATATATAAAACCCCCTTGACAAAACCGAAGCATGTACAAAAGAGTGGAATCTAAATGCAGAATCATTTGCAGTAGTAGACGCCAGTGCTATTTCCAAACATTGTTCATATTTATATCATCTCTGCCTGAGGAAAAAGGCGGGATTGTTCCCATTCACGATCTTGCGTGGGGTACTACTCCAATTGCCTTGGAATATGTATTTCGCAGGGAACATCGGGGCTTAATTTAAATATGTGGAGTGGAGAGAGATTTGCTTGAAGACAGTCCGTGAGGGCGCATTAACCATTAACGCTGTGTTACCTCACCAGTTTACAGCGTCTGTCTAGTAAGCAAAAGGTCCTGGTTTCAAATCCCGGCCACTATACGAATTTCATTTTAACGCCTCTCCTTACATCCAATAGCTTGTTTGAGTTATCATGTCGTGCCTCTTCTTTCGGACATGTCCGAAAAGAACAGTTGCTCAGTGACCGGCGGCCAGTGGACACGTGACCAGCAGCAGCTCTACATTGTACGGTAACCGGCTTCTTAATAGAAGCGACTTATTTACATTTCGTGTGTGCTTTCTCTTGCAACTCTTTATACTTTAGTGTGCTCGCGTGTTTGTTTATTAAGAATCGCGTTTATTTGTCAGTTCAGTTACCGAATTTTTGATTTATTAGCTCGCGTATATATTTTTCAGATTTGCCGTTAATAAACAGTTCAGCGTTAGGTTTATACTTTGCAAAGCTCACTGTTTATCAAACTACTGTGTCCTCTGACGTACTTACTTGGAAGAAACAAAGGTTTTTAGAATGGCTAGGAACTGTGACTGCTGCGAACGGATGGAGGCAGAGTTGGTGACTCTTCGCTCGCAGCATCAGGCGGCGTTGGCTTCGCTGGCAACGCTTGAGACTGCGGTGAGTGGGCGCCGCTGTTGTGGGCCGCTCGCGGGGGTGCAGCAGACGCCCTGTGCAGACAGCCTGCGGCTGTGGCCAGCCCGCTCACTGCCCGCGAGGAGGTAGCCCCCCAATCCGTGGTGGATTGGGAGGTTCCCCCAGCGCGTGTCAGGCGGCGTAAGACTTCCCGGAGGACCGAAGTGGAGGCCTCCCCGGTTAGTCGTGCCAACAGATTCGAGGCGCTGTCTGTGGCAGGGGATGTTCCTGATGCGGATGGTGTCGCTTGTCCTGTACTCGTCCCTCTGCCTTCAAGATCCGGGCACTCACAGAGGGTGGATTTGTTGGTAGTTGGGAGCTCCAACGTTAGGCGGGTAATGGAGCCCCTTAGGAAAATGGCTAATAGGGAGGGGAAGAATTCCAATGTGCACTCCGTGTGCATACCGGGGGGAGTCATTCCGGATGTGGAACGGCTCCTTCCGGATGCCATGAAGAGCACATGGTGCAGCCAGCTGCAGGTGGTGGCTCATGTCGGGACCAATGATGTGTGTCGCTTTGGATCGGAAGAGATCCTCTCTGGTTTTGAGCGGCTATCAGAAGTGGTTAAGACTGCCAGTCTTGCTTGCAAGATGAAAGCGAAGCTCACCATCTGCAGCATTGTCGACAGGACTGACTGCGGACCTTTGGTTCAGAGCCTAGTGGAGGGTCTGAATCAGACGCTCAGACGGTTCTGCGACCGTGTGGGCTGCAGATTCCTCGACTTGCGCCAAAGGGTGGTGGGTTTTCGGTTTCCGCTAAATAGGTCAGGAGTCCACTATACTCAGGAAGCGGCTACACGGGTAGCGGGGGCTGTGTGGCGTGGACTGGGCGGTTTTTTTAGGTTAGATGGCCTCGGGAATACACAAAATGGGTTTCAGTCTCAAAGGGGACAGGTCAGACACGGGAAGAAAGCAGACCTAAAAACCATTGGGGTAACAGTTGTAAATTGTCGTAGCTGTGTTGGGAAAATTCCAGAGCTCCAAGCGCTGATAGAAAGTACTGAGGCACAAATCGTTATAGGTTCTGAAAGCTGGCTGACGCCTGAGATAAATTCGGCCGAAATTTTTTCAAAGGGCCAAATGGTCTTCAGAAAGGATAGAATAAATAAAACAGGGGGTGGCGTGTTTATTGCTGTTACAAACGGTTTATCCTGCAGCGAAATTGAGGCAGATACTTCCTGTGAATTGGTCTGGGTAGAGGTTATACCTGACCACCGAAATAAATTAATAATTGGATCTTTTTATCGGCCCCCTGACTCAGACGATGCGGTTGCAGAAATGTTCAAAGAAAGCTTGAATCATATTTCAAACAGGTATCCGAAGCATACTGTTATAATCGGTGGCGACTTTAATTTACCCTCGATATGTTGGCATAATTACGTATTCAAAACCGGGGGCAAATATAAAACATCGTCCGAACTAGTTCTGAATGCTTTTTCTGAAAACTACTTCGAACAGTTAGTTCATGAACCCACTAGAATAGTACGTGGTTGTGAAAATACTCTTAATCTCCTAGCAACAAATAATCCCGAGATAGTAAAGAGCATCAAAACAGATACAGGGATTAGTGAACATCGAGTTGTAGTAGCGAGACTGAATATCGAATACTACCGACGACAGTACTGCTAAGGCAGAATTACTAAACACAGCTTTCCGAAATTCTTTCACCAAAGAAAACGAAGTGAACACTCCAGTATTCAATCCAAGAACAGCTGCCAGCATGCGAAACTTAGAAGTAGATGTTCCTGGAGTAGTAAAACAACTTAAGTCACTAAACAAAAATAAATCTTCCGGGCCAGATTGTATACCAACTAGATTCCTCTCAGAGTATGCTGATGCAGTAGCTCCGTACTTAGCTATAATTTACAACCGATCACTCAGCGAAAGATCCGTACCCGAATCGCGAAATACGGAATCGAATCCCGGTCCAACACAAATTTTCAACGTCGCCGTTGAATTTAATACAACGCCCTGAAACGGTCGAAGTGTTTCAATATTACGAACTTATTAAAGTGTATGCATAATAACTCCATATAAGATAAGCAATGCAAGCTGCCAAAACGTGCACTACGTAATATATCGATGCAGTTTGTTCTTTTACGCAGCATCGTTGTCAAACCTTTTGCAGTATCAAATAATTTTGACGAAGAAACACACACCTTAGCTTAACACTGTAGCCAAATAACAATTCACAACTGAAACGCTACCATCTGACGCTATAATCTATGATTTTTAATATGTCGTATCACAAAAACCGTTTGGCATTATCGAATGAACGTCTCCAGCATGTGATGTAGCAAAATCCATTGCACCTACGAAAAAATAATTTCGTTACTATCGAAACCTAGGCCGACGGTTACGATGATACTTAAAATGCAAAAATGTTCAAATGTTTGTAGAGTCTATGGGACTTAACTACGGGGTCATCAGTCCCTAAACTTACAAACTACTTATGAACTACCTACAACTAAGGACGGCACAAATATCCATGCCCGAGGGGGGATTCGAACCCCCGACCGTAGTGGCCGTGCTGACCGTGACTGGAGCGCCTCAGTCACTTCGGCCACCGCGGCCGGCAAATCAACTTCCCACCGCCATAACATCCATCACCCACCACACAGCCATGTATTATGTACAGCGTGTGGTATCTGCCCCTTAAACTTTGAAGGGTTGTAGCTCCCAAACTAACAGTTATAGGAATGTAGTTTAAATTGATTTGGACGAAGCTGGTTTCAACGATCCTAATGCACGATAGAAAAAACTGTTGTTCCATTTACAAAAAATTATATCTTTGTGCTGTAACTCTTTGGAAAATGATACAATAAACTATGTTCATAGCTCCGCAGAAAGGGTAACATTTCTTGTGTTGACCTACCGCATTAAAATTTTCCGTCACCTATTATTTTATAAGTTACAGAGGCAAACACACTTAGTGAAACACACTGTATATTAGTGATTATAGTTACATTTTCAAAACGTTGTAAAAATAACCCCACTGGTCAGAATGACAGCAAATTGCAACGAAATACTATCGGAGAAGGAGGAAAACGAGTGGCAGAAAAAGTACTATGTATCATAAGTAATCAATAGCTGGTTCTTTATTTATCATAATATAATAGCGGTCGACTGAATATGACAAATAAATCATACAACAGTGCCTAAACTGTAAGTTAGTCGCCGGCCGCGGTGGCCGAGGGGACTGAGGCGCTCCAGTCACGGTCTGCACGGCCACTACGGGCGGGGGTTCGAATCCCCCCTCGGGCATGGATATTTGTGCCGTCCTTAGTCTTAGTCAGTTCATAAGTAGTTTCTAAGTTTAGGGACTGATGACCCCGTAGTTAAGTCCCTTAAGCTTAACAAACATTTGAACATTTTTGTAAGTTAGTCGTTAAATTGTATAGGAGTTTTTCTAGTAGTTACGTAAGCCTATCCACCACGGAAAGGTCATATCTCATCGAATGGGAAAATTCGGTTTTTTATTGCTCTGAGGACAATTACCGCATAAATATCATGAATCACATCGATTTTTTATTATTCTGGAGCAAAAATCCGCCAAAAAAGCTTTAATCAACATCAAATCGGATTTTTAATTTCCGTATTTCTGGCGCAAAATAGGCGCAATATGCTGTTTTCAGCAAAAAGTAAAAACCGAGAAACAGCATATCCCACAACTGATCGAAGTGTTTCCAGGGTCGCATTCAAAATGTGTTGCCTCAACGCGACTACTTTCGCAATCGGAGCAATGAACGCAACATCTTTCAGACAGCCTCACAACCAGAAGTCACACGGATTGAGACCATGTGATCGGGACGGCCAGGCTGTAGGGAACTGGCAATCCTTTCCGAAATGGCGCTTCAGCAGATGCTTAACTGGATTGGCAATGTGTGGAGTTGCGTCGTCTTACATAAAAGTGATCCCATCCACACGTCCACGCTGTTGGAGAGCTGGAGTGACGTGGTTGCGCAAAAGACAATCATAGCGGTTACTAGTGACGGTAAAGGTAATAAATCCCAAAGCACCTGTCTCATCGAAAAACAAATGTGGCCCTATGATAAATGATGCCGTAAACCCGCACCAGACAGTGACCTTTTCAGGTTCTGGTTGATTTGTGTGTGGATTTTCTGTTGCCCGTATTCGACAATTCTGCGTATTGACGTATCCTGATAGATGACGAACAAGAAACTCTATAGCAAAAGTCTCTCTAGCTGGCAAGTCAACAGAAAGCAATTCTTGTACGTGGGTAATTTCGAATGGATTGTAAAGAAGGATGTTCCGTAGCATTTTACGCACCATGCTCACAGGTCTTTCCAATGTTCGAGCAATGCTCTGTGCACTACACGTTTGCACACCACCATTCAACTCCTCCTGCATTGCTGTGGCCACTTCTTCCATTGACGTCGAATCAATTCGTTACCGCTACCAGGTTGCAAACCGAAGGAACCTTTTTGAATTTCCGAATAATTTTCTGCAGGCCCACAGCTGTGATCGAATCTACGCTTTTTTTTTTTCAAATCCTTCAATGTCCGTAACTTCTGCATAACTATTTGTGCACAGTCATCATTCTCGTAAAACAGCTTTACAAGCAGAGCGCGATCCTACATTGAGGGTCTTTGCGAACGTCTCAAACGCGAAATGAGTAAAAGCGGTGTTCCCGAAGTGCTTATATGAACTTCAATGGGTCGTGCGCTTGAGAGGTGTTTTCATTTCCATATTCTGACACATACTGCGCCATCTATTGATCAATTATCACACTATTTTTTTTATTTATTTTTTTATTTTTATTTATTTATTTTTTTTTTTTTTTTTTTGCCATCTGTTTTCCCCCTTTTCCGATAATATTCCGTTACAATTTGATGTCATCTTGATGTCATCTGACCAGTCGTTATATATATATATATATATATATATATATATATATATATATATATATATATATATATATATATATAATTAAAATTTCAAAACGCTGTAAATATAAAACCACTGATGTCAAATTGCAGTGGAATATTACCAGAAATGGGGAATACGAATAGCAGAAAAAATAATAGCTTTATCACAACAATCATTGCATCACTGCTGTTTGTGATGACGGAAAATGTAACACGCTTTTGTACATGAAATCGTCCATTATATATATATATATATATATATATATATATATATATATATGCTACACCACGAAGATGACGTGCTACAGACGCGAAAATTAACCAACTGGAAGAAGATGCGGCGATATGCAAATGATTAGCATTTCAGAGCTTTCACACAAGCTTGGCGCCGGTGGCGACACCTACAACGTGCTACTACATGGATACTCTGCAAATCACATTTAAGTGCATGACATGAGGAAAGTTTCCAACCGATTTCTCATACAGCAGTTGACCGGCGTTGCCTGGTGAAACGTTGTTGTGATGCCTCGTGTAAGGAGTAGAAATGGGTACCATCACGTTTCCGACTTTGATAAAAGTGTCACTAGCAGTCGAGATGACAGGCATCTTATCCTAATGGCTGTACAAGATCGTGCAGTCACGTCTCCATCCCTGAGTCAACAGATGGCGACCATCGCAAGACAACAACCATCTGCACGAAGAGTTCGATGACGTTTGCAGAAGCATGAACTATCAACTCAGAGACCATGGCTGCGGTTACCCTTGACGCTGCATCACAGACAGGAGCGCCTGCGATGGTATGCGGAACGACGAATCTGTGTGCACGAATGGCAAAACGTCATTTTTTCGGATGAATCCAGGTTCCGTTTACAACATCATGATGGTCGCATCCTTGTCTGGCAACATCGCGTTGAACGCTCTTCGGAAACGTGTATTCGTCATTGTTATACTGCCGTGATGGTATGTGGTGCCTTTGGTTACACGTCTCGGTCACCTCTTGTTCGCATCGACGACACTTTAAACAGTGGCCATTACATTTCAGATATTTAACGTCCCGTGGCTCTGCCCTTCATTCTATCCCTGCAAAACCCTACATTTCAGCCAGATAATGCACGACCGCATGTTGCAGGTCCTGTACGGACCTTTCTGGGTACGGAAAATATTCGACTGTCGCCCTGGCCAGCACATTCTCCAGATCTCTCGCCAATTGAAAACGTCTGGTCAATGGTGGCCGAGCAACTGGCTCGTCACAATACTCAAGTCACTACTCTTGATGAACTGTGGTATCGTGTTGAAGCTGCATGTGCATCTGTAGCCGTACACGCCATCCAAGCTCTTTTTGAGTCAATGCGCAGGCATATCAAGGCCGTTATTAAGGGCAGAGGTGGTTGTTCTGGGTACTGATTTCTCACGATCTATACACCCAAATCGCGTGTAAATGTAATCACATGTCAGTTCTAGTGCAATATATTTCTCCAATGAATACCCGTTTATCATCTGCATTTCTTCTTGGTGCAGCAATTTTAATGGCCAGTAGTGTATCTATAACGGCTGTATAGAGATGCAACTGAAATACGTAATCATCTTGGGAGTAATTATAATAGTAAGGAAGAAGCCATAAAGTGATGTATGGACTGTGGCTTGTCAGAATAGGCAGACATATTTTTATCCTTGACGTGTGGTAATCGATATTTAAGTTTCATCTTTAACAAAGATTATCTCTGCTGATCTCGTGAAAACTGTATACCAATTTTAGACAGTCGACAGAACATCTCAGAAGATGTCCAACGCAGCACTAGTTCTTCTATAGCCCCACATTTTGTAAGCTCTTATTTTCTTCTTATCTGTTTATCGTCCACGCTTGCATCTCGTACAAGTAAAACGAATTTATTTACTAATGAGTCTGTAGGTATCGCGGTCTTACCGGCTGAGGTACGGAAACTTAAAAAAGCGACTGTATGCAACGGACCTTGCTTAAGTTCCGTTGCGAAACACGGGCATCTAACTTCTAAACATATAATTTGTTAGTGACTGGTAGAAGTACTTAATTAGTTTCCTTTGGGGATAGATGACCATAAGCTCTACAAACATTTGAACATTTGAATTAATTTCCGTGTTCGAGTCACCATTTTCAATCCTGAACTTCCAAACATCGGCCACTAGCGTGGGTGGCTTTGCCATTTGCATATACAAGGTCTTCGCCTGTGCAAGTTTCTTCCATTTTTGGGCATACAGTCAATTGTTGATGATTCTGAACAGCACCGCATTCACATATATCATCCTCCCTATAACCCCATCTTCTCAGGTTACTGTAGCACTTTGAGACACCCGTTCTATTGAGCGTCCTCCATGTTGGGTAAGGTAGGTGGTGTCCAAGGCTCAGTTCTTCCTTTATGTCGATCCGCTCGTGGTTGATGCACTCACGCCACAGATTTAATCGACATACAGGCCTGGTCTCTAAGGGAGATGTCGCCAGTAGAAAGCTTTTCCGAGACTTACGTCTGCGCTGTTTCAGATGATGTCTACATAAGGGATGTCTATGGTCGGTTTCTTGGTGGTTTTATTTTCTTCTCTTAATCGGAGGTGGGGCAGTACCGACTACTGGGTAGAGCTGGAGTCGGTTTCAGGCAATCAGGCACTACACGGACAGTTTCGTTCAGAGCCACGTCGACATGCCTGGTATAAGTAGGCGAAGAAACATAACGCCGGCGCCAAAGTTCTGAGGACATGAGGTTGTGCTCCCCATTTTATATTCGTGAGTTTCCGGATGATATTGTTTCTTGCACATATTTTCCCTTTGACCTCCTGGCAATGTTTTCGGTAGGTCAAAGTTCGGTCCAGTCGCAGGGCCTAAGTACCTCGGAGAGTCACAGTGTTCGAACCCTTGACACTGCCATGTTACTTTTAGCTACATTTGTACTTCCTTTTTTCTGAGATGGAAGCCACACACATGTGTCTTCATAGGGTTAGGCCTGAGAATATTGATGATTGGTAGCAGTTACATGTATTTATGTACAGTATTACGAAAAAATTTAAAGATCTCTTCTGAGAATTCGTGATGGTAAGTAATGTTGCTGTGTATGAGTGAGTAGAGGCTAGTCACCACAGAACGCCAATATGTAAAACGTGCAAAGGTCCACGATATGAAACAGAAACAACGAGAGCAGCTCTCCAAGTGGGGGGAGAGGGTTAAGTGAATATCAAATAAGAGAAAGTATAGCACAAAAACTAGTATTTTAATTTGAAATCCCTTATTGAGATAGCAATATTTTTTTTTAATTTTTATGAGTGTTACCATGATCTATTAGTGCTATTTATCTGGAAACTGAATCATTTCTTGAGTTTCCACGTCTGAGATTCGATAAATACGCCCATAGCAACCTGTGTACCAACACACGACACGAATCTGCACTGAAGTCAGCTCTATCACAGTACTCAATAAAAATATGAGACGTGTTATACGGGACTTTACTGCAGTTTATACTTCTACCACCTTTTAGATTAGATTAGATTAATACTTGTTCCATAGATCATATTACGACATTTTGTAATGATGTGGAACGTGTCAGTTTAGTAAATGTTGTCTATACTAGACAATCAATATTTTAAGGATTTTTTATTTTTTTATTTTTTATTACTTTTTTAAATTTTTTTAAAGTTTTATCTAAAAATTTATCTACATTGTAGAAAGGAGTTGTCATTGAGAAATTCCTTTAATTTCTTTTTAAATACTAGTTGGCTGTCTGTCAGACTTTTGATGCTACTTGATAAGTGACCAAAGACTTTTGTGGCAGCATAATTCACCCATTTCTGAGCCAAAGTTAGATTTAACCTTGAATAGTGAATATCATCCTTTCTCCTAGTGTTGTAGCTATGCACACTGCTATTACTTTTGAATTGGGTCGGATTGTTAATAACAAATTTCATGAGTGAATATATATATATTGTGAAGCTACAGTGAGTATCCCTAGATCCCTAAATAAATGTCTGCAGGATGCTCTTGGGTGGGCTCCAGCAATTATTCTGATTACACGCTTTTGTGCAATGAATACTTTTTTACTCAATGTTGAATTGCCCCAGAATATGATCCCATATGAAAGCAGTGAATGAAAATAGGCGTAGTAAGCTAATTTACTGAGATTTATATCACCAAATTTTGCAATGACTCTGATAGCATAAGTAGCTGAACTCAGACGTTTCAGGAGATCTTCAATATGCTTCTTCCAATTCAGTCCCTCGTCAATGCAAACAAAAATTTTGAATATTCTACCTTAGCTACAGATTTATGTTCAAAGTCTAAATTTATTAATGGTGTCATCCCGTTTATTGTATGAAACTGTATATACTGGCTTTTATCAAAGTTTAATGATAGTCCATTCGTAGAGAACCACTTAATGACTTTCTGGAAGATATCATTTACAATTTCATCAGTTAATTCCCGTTTGTCAGGTGTGATAGCTATACTTGTATCATCAGCAAAAAGTACTAGCTTAGCATCTTCGTGCATGTAGAATGGCACCACCTAAAATGCTTACTATTCTTCCTGATTTTGTGTCCCAACTTCGTCGTCGCTTTTGTGTCCCAGCCTCGTCGTATGTGTCGGTGGCCGAGTGGAACGAGACCGACACAGGAACAAAGACAGCACGCTGGTGCAGGTACGGAGGGGAGCAGCCAGAAACTATAAACACTCGAGTAAATTAGAAAGAGATATATATTGCACAGAATGTAACAATACTTAACTTTTACATAGTACTGCAGAATGTTAATACATAGTTGTTAGAGGCCTGCCTAGTGCCTGTACGATAGCAAAGTCTTCAATGGTGCCTATCTGATTACGAAGGTCCTAACTCGTTGCTATCTCAGTCCGAAGTGGCGATGTCCTTCAGTGGTGGCCACGAGCGGAGTTGTCCACAGGGTGCTCGTGGCTGTCGTCGTGAGAACGCCGCGCCGTGCGTGCATGGCGGCGCGCGGCGAAAGTAGGTGGCGCGCACTTTGTACTTGTGCGACACCACACCCCTCCCCCCCAAACCGCCGCGCCGTCATGGCATAGGGCTGAGGGCCACGGCGACGGCACTGGGAGGAGGGCCTGGGCGGGGGCGTTACTGGTGGGACGGGCGTCGTAGCTGAGGCCGGGATCGAGACGCCGTCCGCGCCCCGGCATCCGCCTTGAGATCCTCCAGGGAACCCGCCGAAACCTGGGGAAGGGCGCCCGCCCCCGCCCAGAGGGAGCAGGTCATCTTCTTCTGAGGTGCGTGGCCCAAGCTGGGGGGGCCCGCACGGTCCCGGAGTCCCTCTCGGTGACGCTGTCATCTGCGGCGGCGACAGCGGCGGCGCGTCGATCTCCATCGGGACGATCTCGTAGTCCGGGGACGAACGATGTGGTTGTGCTCCCTGGCGGTGAACTGGGTCTGGAATCAAGAAACCGGAGACAGGATCGCGCGGCCTATGCAGACGCAATTGGTTTGCGTGGCGCCGCAGCTCCGACCCTGTGGAAGAACGTACAACAAACATATTGCGACCAAGCACGCGTTGAATGGTGCCCGGCAACCATGTCTTCTTGTTTCCAGCAAACACCCTGTACAGCACCGGCGTGGAAACCTGAAAACGCGTAGCGCCATACGAACCGACTCGGTGGGTGGGAGGCTGCAGCAGGTGAAGGAGAGTGCGGTGACGGCGGCCGTGTAGCAGCTCGGCAGGAGACGGGCCGTCACGTGGCATGCACCGATACGTAGACAGGAAAATTTGAAGAGCTTGCTGCCTGGAGTGCTGACCTTTCATCTTTTCCATGTGAGACTTGAATGTTCGAACGAAACGTTCTGCTTCCCCATTGGACTGAGGGTGAAAAGGTGCGGTGGTGATATGCTGAATGCCATTCGCACGACAAAACTGTTGAAATTCCGCACTAACAAACTGAGGTCCATTGTCACTGACGATAGTTTCAGGCAAACCTTCGATGCAAAACACTGATGTTAAGGCACTGATTGTACTAGAAGCTGTCGTTGAGTTCATGGCAATCACAAAAGGAAACTTGCTGAAAGCGTCTACAACGATTAACCAGCGCGTATTCCAGAAAGGTCCGGCAAAGTCAATATGTAAACGTTGTCATGGTCCCTTGGGGCGTGGCCAATCTGAGAAACGTTGCGGAGGAGCCGCCTGATGCTCCGCACAAACAGTACACTGTGACGTCATGTTCTCTATCTGAGCGTCCATACCAACCCAGGTACAATGACGTCTGGCCAGTTGCTTTGTCCTAACAATGCCCCAATGTCCTTGATGCAGGAGGCGTAACACTTCTCGTTGCAGGGAACGAGGAACAATCACTCTTGCTTGGTCGTTGTCGGTATGCAACAACAGTACACCCTGACTTAAAGATAATGCATGACGTTGTGCAAAATAACGTCGAACCAGAGGCCGATCAATGTCTTTGGCTCTGGCAGGCCACCCTGAGCGAACAAAACGTGCTACCACACTTAGGTCTGCATCCGCAGCTGTTTCCTGTGCAACCCGACGAGAGTTCAAAGGAAAGTCTGCGACAGCGGAAGCATCTCTGGAGTCTATCTGACAACAAGCCATTTCTGAAGAATCAAACGACACATCCTGGCCAACCGGAAGTCGGGAAAGTGTGTCCGCGTTGGCATGTTTAGTGGTAGGACGGTACAAAATCTCATACTGATAATTTGACAATATCAAGGACCATCTCTGAAGCTTTTGTGCCGTTCGTGGCGGAATTGGCTTTGTGGGTGAGAACAATGACGTGAGAGGCTTGTGGTCTGTCAACAAATAGAATTTTCTGCCATAGAGATAATGATGAAACTTTGTGACGCCGTAAATGATTGCTAAGGCCTCCTTTTCTATCTGACTGTAATTCTGTTGCGTCGGCTTCAGTAGCTTGGATGCAAAGGCAATAGGACGATCGTGACATCCAATACGATGCGACAGAACAACACCCAGACCGTACGACGAGGCGTCAACTGCTAACACTACAGGCTTCTGTGGGTCAAAGGGAATCAAACATGCATCACTGAGTAGTGCAGACTTTAGTTTGTCAAAGGCAACCTGACAATCTTTAGACCATACAAAAGGAACATTCTTCCTACGTAAGTGTTGCAGTGGAGCTGCAATCTGAGAGGCATTGGGAATAAATCTGAAATAATAGTTAAGCTTTCCCATTACTGCTTGCAATTCCTGCACATTCTTAGGAGGAGGCAATTCTTTGATCGCTCGAAGATGCGACTGTAAGGGATGGATTCCTTGGGCATTAATCACATGGCCTAGGTACTCTATTTCAGTTTGAAAAAACGAACACTTTGCTTTATTACAACGTAGACCTGCTGCAGTCAAAACTTTGAAAAGGCACTCCAGGTTTGCTAAATGTTCTTCAACTGTACGTCCGGATACCACAATATCATCTAAATAGTTCGAACAACACGGTACAGAAACTGTCAGCTGTTCCAAAAAACGCTGAAAAATAGCGGGAGCGGAAGAACTGCCAAAGGGTAGGCGTTGAAATTGAAAAAGGCCCATGTGAGTATTAATGACGAAAAACTTTTTTGACTCGTCATCAAGTGGAATTTGTAAGTATGCCTCTGCTAAATCAATCTTAGAAAAGAAGCGAGACTGTCCTAATTTGTCCATTAGTTCGTCAGGTCTGGGCAGGGGGTAAGTGTCTACAATTGTTTGACTGTTCACTGTAGATTTGAAGTCCGCACAGAGACGAAGTTTTCCTGTCGGCTTGGGTATAATTACTATAGGCGAGGCCCACTGACTCGCAGAAACAGGAGAAATCACCCCACTATCTTGCCAACGTTTAAGTTCTTCGGCAACTGAATCACGCAATGCGATAGGCACTGGTCTAGCTTTACGAAATTTTGGAACTGCAGATTCTTGTAAAGTTACATGTGCCACGAAGTCTTTTGCACAACCTAGTTCCGGCGAAAACAAGTCACTATATTTGTCACACAATGCATTGATTTTATCCTGAGGCACTATTGACGAAATTTGAAGCACATCTCTTTGAATTGATAAACCAAACAAGTCAAAAGCATCTAGTCCAAAAATGTTCTGTGTCGATTTGGCCTGAAGAACTACAAAAGAAACTGTTTTCGTTACACCTTGAAAAGAGGCAGGCAGGCTACACGTTCCTAGCACGGGAATATTTTCACCTGTATAAGCTGTTAACACTTGCTGTGACGGCGACAATTTTGGCGAACCCAGAAGTTCATAAGTATCTCTATTTATTAATGTGACAGCGGAACCAGTATCAAGCTGAAATTGCACCGTCTTATTTTCTATGAAAAGATTCACAAACAGTTTTTGCTTGCGGCGCTCGACAGGGGCGCGAATGTGGGCAACGTCTGCTACGTTTTGTTTACTGCGCTTGCGCGGGCCGCGTAGTGAAGTAAGCGGCGCAGACTCGGCACGCAGCGGATTAACAACACTGTCACTAGATGACACTACCGCCGGATCGGCGTCCGCGCAATGCGAGGCTACTGCACTAAAATTACTTTCAGTATCTACAACAAGTCTACTGTCACTAGCTACACAGTACTGGGCACTATTACAAGGAGCAGTTGCAGAAGGCACTATTTTCACTACAGGAATGCACTGTTCATAGTCATTTTGCCTGTCCCGAACCTTTTTCCGTTGCACTGTTTTACGAGCTCGTCGGCGCTTGCTACGTGGTGCACTATATAGTTTTGCCATAGGCGCAGAACTACTTTCTTGCAGTGGAGATCCAAGGAAAGCACTGTTCATTTCCGCAGCCCGTATAACATTTACAGAATGAACTGTTCTCGCACTCTGCGAAGCACTGTTTCTAACGGCACCGTTCTTTGAGTTTTTAATTTGCATACACACAGACTGTACATGTCCTGATTTGCCACATTGATAACAGGTTGCGTTGCGACTAGGGCAATGAGCACGCTTGTGGCGAGACACACACTGGGGGCAAGATTTACGTACATTTTTCTGAAATGAGCGTTGGCGCCCGTTATTCAAATTACTGTTTCTAACACGACGGGGCGACCTTTGTGTCGCACTTTTACACTGGCTACTGTTCACTGTCTGTTCAGCACGGCCGGTAGAAAAATAAGAATCACTAGTGCTATACTGAGAACTACGGCTAGGAAAGCGTCCGTTGCGGCACACTGAATTTACACTGTGGCTTTGCATTTCTACATCTGCTAAGTCAAAAGTATCATGCGCTTCAATAAGCTGCAGTACACTGTCTAATGAAGGGTCTGACTGTTTTAGAATTGCTACTCTAATTCTGGGGTCCTGAATGTTCTGCGTAATTGCATCCCTCAACATCACGTCACTATACGAAAGTCCACAAGAGCAAGTAAATTTACATTGGCGGGTTAAGCCCTTCAATTCCGTAATCCACTCTTGGTGTGATTGCTGCGGTAATTTTTTAAGTCTGAAAAATCGGTATCGTGCAGCGGCTACAAGAACTTTTCTCTCATAATGAGCATTCAGTGCATCTACAATTTGTTCCAAGTCTACATCACGAGGAGATGCGAGAAGGAAAAGTTTTTGCAATAGTACGAAAGTCTGGGGGCCCACAATCGATAAGAAAAGGTTCTTCACTCTCTGACCTGTAATTTGATGAGCCGCGACGAGTTCTTGAAACTGTGCGAAGTAGTCGCTCCATTCTTCCTCACGTTCGTTGTACTGGCGGAACGTCGGAAGCGGTGCGGCGGCAGGTGTGGGCTGCTGATGTGACGACTGTTGTTGTTGGTGAGCAGCCTGTGCTGTGAGCTGGGACACCGTCTGGAGGAGTTGCGTTATTTGCGCCGTCTGTAACTGAATAATTTCCATTAAGTTTGGGTTCGGGGTAGTGGCCATGCTGACCGATTAGGCGCCGCGTATACAAGTAACTTATAACAAAACACAAATGCAATATGAAAGAGGACGCTCTGCAACAAAAAAGTCCACAAAACACGTAACTGAAAATGTTCCCCCAAAATTATTATAATAAGGGTGGGTGGGCGGGAGCAATTTTTTTGCGTGTTCTGACTGCTGCTGTCTGGCTGCTGCAAGCGGGCTGGTCCAAGGTTCTATCACTCCTCGTCGCCACTTTTGTGTCCCAACTTCGTCGTCGCTTTTGTGTCCCAGCCTCGTCGTATGTGTCGGTGGCCGAGTGGAACGAGACCGACACAGGAACAAAGACAGCACGCTGGTGCAGGTACGGAGGGGAGCAGCCAGAAACTATAAACACTCGAGTAAATTAGAAAGAGATATATATTGCACAGAATGTAACAATACTTAACTTTTACATAGTACTGCAGAATGTTGATACATAGTTGTTTTGAGGCCTGCCTAGTGCCTGTACGATAGCAAAGTCTTCAATGGTGCCTATCTGATTACGAAGGTCCTAACTCGTTGCTATCTCAGTCCGAAGTGGCGATGTCCTTCAGTGGTGGCCACGGGCGGAGTTTTCCAGAGGGCGCTCGTGGCTGTCGTCGTGAGGACGCCGCGCCGTGCGTGCATGGCGGCGCGCGGCGAAAGTAGGTGGCGCGCACTTTGTACTTGTGCGACACCACACCTGAAACACGCTGTATACGTTGAAATACAAATTTAATCACCTTAAAGACCTCACGCGAATCCTACCAAATCTCACTAGAGGCTGGGCGGAATTTAGATAAAAAGCGCCACGTAATTAACGGACTCGCTAAATGGCGCAGTGCACTCCGCTGTGGAGTTGTGAGAGAGTAATGAGGTGGCACGTGGCAGAGCGAGTTGCCGCAGCCGCCGCTAACCCGGTTGCGGGCGCATAATAAATTCCCGCCGAGGCTGCAGCAAGTGTGCAGGCGGTCCCCAGCCGCCTGTTGCAACACAGCGACGCCGGCTTCCCCACCACCATCACCACTAAACGAAGCCCAAGCGCCGCAAGCGCTGACACCGGATCACCACATCGTGGGACGCTTGTCAGCGTGTAGCATGTGACTGCAACTCACATACACTACGTCTCCCTGCACCGTTCGGAAGGCGAAAACCGAATTTCATAGTCGTTTTTTGGTAATTTGTGGGAACACTTGCAAACGATATAATCGAAAGTGAGACAGTAACAGAGCGATATATCACGCAATCTGGCATCGAAGTCAAATATATTAGTGATACAATTTGTATAGGTTATGGGACCGTCTAATGCAACTGTAAAATTAGTCTACTTTAGACCAGACGCGTTTCGCTTAATTCTAAAGCATCTTCAGTGGTCAGGAATTGTTAAGTTTTCCTCTTCATGTGTGATTTGTACCACATTGCCACTACAGAGCCTGCCGGGCCACAGAAATGGCTATTTTTTAAAAACTTTTGTAAGAGGTGTTACTGCAAAAAGTGTAAAGAGTGTAAATATAAGCAAAATGTTCAAATGTTTGTTAAGCTTATGGGACTTAACTACGGGGTCATCAGTCCCTAAACTTACAAACTACTTATCAACTACCTTATACTAAAGACGGCAAAAATATCCATGCCCGAGGGGGGATTCGAACCCCCGACCGTAGTGGCCGTGCAGACCGTGACTGGAGCGCCTCAGTCTCCTCGGACACCGCGGCCGGCAAATATAAGCAGTGACAGCAAGTGGCAATGTGCTACAAATCACACATGAAGACGAAAACATAAAAATTCCTGACCACTGAAGATGCCTTAGAATAAAGCGAAACACGACTGGTCTAAGGTAGACTAATTTTACAATTGCATAAGACGGTCCCATAACCTATACAAATTGTATAACTGCAACTGCGGAAAAGGAGGCCAAAAACACGAAGAAATGTGTATATTAGTGATATTTACGACGTTCAGAAGAGAATTTCTCGATATACGAAATGTTCGCTTTACGAGGATAATTTACTGACCTGACAACCATAGAGCAGGAACAACATTAATTATTTCAAATGTTCAAATGTTTGTAAAGCTCATGGGACTTAACAGCGGGGTCATTAGTCCCTAAACTTACAAACTACTTACGAACTAACATATACTACAGACAGCACAAACATCCATGCTCGAGAGCGGGATTCGAACCCCCGGCAGGGAACGGCCTCAAAGCGCTCGGCCGCTTCGCCGCGGTATTAATTATTTATTTGATGGTCAACACAAAAGACTCGTGCGAGTTGATAGACCATTCACACAGAATGAGGGGAATAATCTTGTGTGTAGACCATGAAATAAATAATTATGTTCGTGCTCTATGGTTGACAGGTACTCGATCCTCCATACTTTACTATCATATACAACCGATCACTCAGTGAAAGATACGTACCCAAAAACTGGAAAGTTGCCCAAGTCACTCCAATATTCAAGAATGGCAAAAGGAGTGATCCTCAAACTTATAGGACAATATCATTGACGTCGATTTGCAGTAGGATTTTGGACCATATACTTTGTTCGAACATTATGAACTACCTCGAAGAGAACGACCTATCAACCAATAGTTAACACGGATTCAGAAAGTATCGCTGTTGCGAAACACAGCTGGCCTTTTATTCACATGAAGTGATAAGTGCCATCGACAAGGTATCTCAAATTTATTCCATATTTCTGGATTTCCGGAAGGCTTTTGACACTGTACCTCAAAAGCGGCTTCTAATGAAATTGCTTACTTATGGAATATCGTACTAATTGTGCGAATGGATTCACGATTTCCTATCAGAAAAGACACAGTTCGCACTAATTGGAGGTAAGTCACGAAGTAAACCATAAGTCATATCTAGCGTTCCCCAAGGAAGCGTTATAGGTCCCCTACTCTTGCTTGTGTTTATAAATGACTACCTGAAAACCCGGCGTTGCCTGGGTATTTATTTATTCCTGCCATTTTTCAGGCCATATTCATTTATATAAGGTCTGTATGTCTAAAATCTCTTGGGAATACAATTAGTACTAAAGAAGTAATAGATTAAAACACGATGCGTGATGGAGTGATTTTCCATGAATGTTACTGTCAATGTGCTCATATCTCATATCACTACTGTGGTACAATTTAGCAGGTACACTCAACTATATGTTTGTATCCTGTCTGTAAAATTACCTGCGCCTACAATTTGTAGTGTAGAAATTATAAATGGTAACGTCATACCGAATGCCGTAGTTTTTGTCCATGAACAGCGAAACTTTTCTGTTTATATGCTCATATCTCATGAACTACGTGTCTTACTGTGATTGGAAGATGCATTCAACTATATGTGTGTATACTGTCTGTAAAATTTCCTGTGGCTACAATTTGTAGTGTACAAATTATAGAATATAACGTCATTTCGAATGCCGTACTTTTACTCCAAAAACAGCAGAAAAGTAGTAAGCGAGAAACTTTTTCCTGTCATCATTTTGCTATCGTTGTTAGCGAGAAAAAGTTTAATAAAGGCTTGAAATTACGTTTAAAGTTTGTTGCAAATTGCTAAGTGCTCTCATTCTCATATAGCGTATTTATAAATTCTCTCCACATTATGCGGCAATTTTTTGCGATTCCTGTTGTTTGTGACGTCTTATCTTCTGAACCATGTGTCGTATGTGATTCTTAATCCTGCAGAAATTGTTATGTCACGGTAAGCAATGTATGTATGAAATTTGGTTGAAATCGGTCCAGTGGTTTAGGAGAAAATGGGCAGCATTGTCGCTAAATGCAGCAATTTTTCGTGCAACGCATTGTTTATGACGTTACAATCTCATTCACTATGTATTGTACGTGATTTTTACACTTATGCCGACCGTCTTCGTGGATTCAAGCTTACGAGTACAAAATTGGAAAAAGATTGGATCAAAATCGTAGATTTGTATGCAACACGTACACACAAACAAACATACGGACACTCTGCTTTATATGTAAAGATTCAGGAAACAATCTGAATAGTTCCCTTAGGCTGTTCGCTGATGATGCTGTGGTTTATCGGTTAGTGAAGTCAACAGAGGATCAAAAGCAACTGCAAGCGATTTAGACAAAATTTCGACATGGTACGAAAATTGGCAGTTAACAGTAATTAGTGAAAAGTCTGAAGTAATACACATGACCACTAAAAGAAATCCGCTGAACTTCAATTACGCGATGAATCAGTCAACCTTTAAGGTCGTAAATTCCACCAAATACCTATGATTTACAATTACGAACAACTTAGACTGGAGAGAACACTTTAAAATATTCTGGGGATGGCGAACCAAAGGTTACACTTCATTGGCAGAATGCTTAGAAGATGCAACAGCTCCACCAAAGAGACTGCGTACATCACACTTGTGCGTCCTTTCCTAGGTTCAGAGAAGGGCAGCTCTCGTTTTATCTCGTTATAGGGGTGGGGGGGGTGGGGGGGCTCACAGAAATGTTGCACGATTTGAGGTGGAAATCATTAAAAGTAAGACGTTATTCGATGCAGCGAGATCTATTTGCCAAATTTCAATCACAGACTTTTATTTCTGAATATGAAAATATTTTGCTAGCACCCACGTACATAGGGAGGCATGAATATCCCAATAAAATAAGAGAAATCAGATCGAAAACGGAACGATTTAGGTGTTCTTTCTTCCTGTGCACTATTAGAGAATGGAGCGATAGAGAAAGGTTATGAAAGTGGTTAATGAACCCTCTGCCAGGCACTTAAATGTGATTTGCAGAGTATCTACGTAGATGAACCGTTGTCCGGTCAGTAAATTAATATTATCCTTACAATTATTACAGGTATAATGACAAACATTCGATTGTTTTATATATCGCTCCGTCAAGATCCACCTTCGATATATATCGTTTGCAAGCGCTCTACCAAATTACCACGTTTTTCGCTTTCATGTTTATAGTCCATTCAAAAATACAGCCTAAAAAACAACTATTTCAGTTCCTGATTTAGTCAGCACAATCGCCGTCTCTCTTTACTTAAATAAACAGAATCAGAGATGGGGGAAATTTTGGCCAGAGAGGTTATTGGATGGAGTGAAGGATTTATATAAAATTACTCGCATGCATATTTAGCAATTGTGAAGCGTTGCCTGGTTTTCTAGTTACATATAATACAGAATGAGATTTCGTCGCGTAGTGCTCTGCGGACATTCTTTGTTGCTGAGGAATCCGTATGTGACTCGTTCCATTTAAATGCGTTGTAGATACATCGTTCGTGTTCTGTCTTGTTTTCATTCGCATCCGGATTTCGTAATTTTTCTCGTTTAATTGAGAGCTTCGTGTTAATAGCTATTGACATATTTCTTAATATCTTTATTACATCTTGTCACGGAATGGTATTACTTCTGAGATGTCCAGATTTTTATTAGAGATAGATAGATAGATAGAGAGAGAGAGAGAGAGAGAGAGAGAGATAAATCAGTAAGTACATTTATTTCTGTTAAAATTTGTTTGTTGTACCTACCTCTTAATAACAGTTCTACATAACAAAATTTTCATTTGCAAGTTAGAATTCCGTAGTCGCGACACAGGCATACTCAGTAACCCGGACAGACACCTTGTGGCGGCACTGACTTGTAAGCCAGTAGCCAGCAGCCTTTGCTTTATTTTCTTTCATAATTTGATTTACTTATAATGAAGTAGACATGGGGTAATAGGAAGTGGCTGTGCCAGATAGTAGCCAGATGATTCTGTAAACACGATCCATGGGAAAACTCCGCCCCTTTCTATAAGAGTGACCTAATTGGCTGTTGCTATATCTTTACGCGCCACAACCTCCCAGCTACTTTATTAATTATTTAATAAATAAAAATTCAGTTATCAATTCTGTTGCCATAATGTGTGTTAATAAATTGTTTGTGATTACACTATTGTTTTGTAGATTTATTAAATTAAGTATTAGGGTAAAGAGTGAGTGTGATGTTCTAGAAGTGTCGGTTGGCGCCAAACCTCTAGGCGGTAGCGTGCAGCCCAGCTCCAGTGCTAGTCAGTTCACTGCGAGCCCCGACACGGTAAACATCTAGCGGCACTTACGATAACCAGTCTTTTATTAATCGGTTGATAATAGGGCTAAAATATTTGTAAAGTGCGTGCAATGTGCAATGTGTTTTTAAAGGAAATTAATATTGATGTCAACATGCAGTTTGTGGCTTCTGTAGTCGTGCGATTGGTAAAAATAAAAGAGCCACTTGCATCTCTGAAGGAATTCATCGACTTCGATAATGGTCGTTAGACAGCCACAGTTTCCTTCACTTTCAATTTCAGCCTCACCTCAGAACACTTCGAGTCTACGACATGTGTGCAGCTTCTGCGCTGGGGACATCTACGAGAGAGAAGACACCAGGTTATTCAAATATCGACAACCGCCTACGGGCCTCACGTGCACCGTTCGGTCTATAACAACTAGACGAGTTAGCACGCTGCTCGTGGTAACGTGAATGAGATAAAGATAGGAAAGGGTCAAGGAATCTGTCACAAGTGGACTTATAACATAAATTTTAACCATAACATTGAATGGTTTATGTTCAAATGTTTGTAGAACTTATGGGACTTAACTACGGGGTCATCAGTCCCTAAGCTTACAAACTACTTATGAACTTCCTAAGACTAAGGACGGCACAAATATCCATGCCCGAGGGGGAATTCGAACCCCCGACCGCAGTGGCCGTGTAGACCGTGACTGGAGCGCCTCAAACCCCTCGGCCACCGCGGCCGGCGAACTTTTTCTATCTCCACCTCCGCCGTAACCTTTCAAATCAAAATTAAATACTCATTCTGAGGCATTATGGAATGCAATAAATATCAATTCCATTAACAGTCTTATAGTGGAATTCCCCATTAAATTCGAGAAAATACGATAAACTAGTGCGAATTAAAATAAAGTGCAATACGAGTAGCGTACATAAAACGCATTGTATTTCACCAGATTGCACACAGATTCACATGTAGGAACAAATGTACACGAGACTACAGAACATTGTGACGAAACCAGCTAATGTTTTGTATGAAAAAGTGGAAACATTCTTACGTGAGAGCAGTATAATACGCATTGTGTTGTGTTTCGGGATGCAGCGGGTTCAGTAGGTGTACTGTGACGTGCAAGGTTGTTGACATAGGTCTGTAATTAAAAGAATTGATTAGTCCACATAATTTTATTACGAGATGAAATGAATACTTAACTTTGCTGTGCTTGTATTGGTACAAAATTCATTCTATCTAATACACAGTTTTTCGAGTCAATAGTAAACTGTTTCAGCTTGTGCTAAAACAGATTGTTGACTCCTGGATCGGAATTGTAGAACTCCCTTTTGTTGTTGTTGTGCGCCGGCATTTGTAGGCGATCCCCATTCCTCCTATTGGCCGGCGCGCAGCAAGCAAAGAGGTATAGAGACTGCGGGTGCTCCCGGTGGCCGAAGTACTACAGAGCGTCTTATTCGCCTGTCTTGTAATGGCGCATCGACTAGCGTGGACCGCTGGCGTTGTGGCGGATAGCAACAACACAACACACTGTAATTCAGAAACTGCAATACACACATTCTGACGTAACTTGCAATTAATGTTTTGAAATCAACTCCTGCGTGCAAGTGATGACAGTAGATTTGAGATTTTAACGTGTAAATCCGCAGATATTTCCAGTTGATAATGGCCACACGTTCGAAACTGCAATATTGGCTTTTACGAATAGTTTTCCAGTCCAAATACAACCACCACACTATTTAAGAACTTTTTCATGACCATCAACCTCCAGCTACAAGAAGAGGTTCCTTCATCAAATCAAAGTCACCAGGACTTAAGTCCGGGGAGTATGGTGGATGGTACAGTACTGCCAAGTCCCATCGGCCGAACAGAGCAGCCACAACTTTTGCTGTATGCGTCCGCGCATTGTCATGCAAAATAATGGGTGGGTTGCGCAGAACAGTTTGCAACTTCTTTCGCAAATCTGGTCGCCGTGATACTCCGAAAACGAGCAGTAATACTGTGCATTGACGATCTGTCATCGAGGAACGTAATGCTTTAGGATAACATCATCACAGTCCTACACGAGAATCACCATAATTTTCACCATCCTCTGACACACTTTCGACTTTCGCGGCGACCCATAATGACGTCATTCGTTGGATGGCGTTTCAGCTTTGGCTTTTACCCTTTGGCCCACGTGTCATTCAGTGTTACGATACAGCATAAGAAAGACTCTCCTTCGCGCTCATAGCGCTCCAAGTGCGTCTCAGCAGCATGGTAACGCATCCATTTATGCATTTCCATCAAATCATGCGGAACCCATTGTTATACAATTTTTCTCATGCCCAAGCGTTCGTTCAAGATGCGAAACAAGGTCGTATGCGTTAATCCAGCTTCGTGGGCGAGCTCAAGAATCTCCTGACGTCGATGACTGTCCACTAACGCGGCAACTGTATGCTAGGACGACCTGCCCGATGCATGTCTGCCACAGTTTGCCGACCTTCGTTGAAGGCTTCTACCCAACGTGCCACTGTTCTGTAAGGCTTGCCGATTCCTCGCACGCCTTTTTAGACCCTGATGACACTGTCGTGCTGTACGACTTCTGGCACATCCGATCTTGATCCAACTCCGTTTTTCCTGTTTTGAAAACATAATGAAACCGTTACGTTAGTCCGATCGCTCACAAGTGACTGTGCTTCCCTCGATTCTGCGCACGCCAGTGACATAGGACGGGCAAGTCTATTTCCTCGGAGATGAGGTAGGTAGTCAACGACATGTGCTATCAGCGACAATAGTAGATTCCATTGCATAGTGTCTCCACAGCAGTGTTGCCGCCATTTAATTTCCGACCGTCATATGTCTTATAAAAATGTCTGTATGTTCAATATCTCCTCCGAAACTGCTGTATAGATTTCAACACGAGAATCAGCAGAATGGGGTTTATAACCTCCTACTCCCAAAGGGGTGATATAGGGCAAAACCCTTTTTCCAGCCTCTGCCATATAGGCTGCCTTGAACAGGCAGTGTGTCTGTAAACAACATCAGCTTAGCAGTCTGCATGTCAGAGGCAAGAAACACCAAGAGGAGGACAAGATAGAGCGAGGAGTATTAGGTGAACGGAAGAGGAAGAGATGGACATAGGGGCCAGCCGGAACAGAGAGAAGGAGATGGGGGTGTATGGAGACAGAAGGAGATATACTGAGGAAGGGCCGAAGTGAATTGGTTTCAGAGGTTGGGGTCAAGGAGAGGATGCCAGGAGAGTTAGAGCAGGAAGGGATGAACCCATAGGAGCGCCATGAGAAGATGGACGAACATCTACATCTACATACATACTCTGCAACAACCCAAAGTTGCGAGGTGGAGAATACTGAGTTAAAAATGTTCGTAAATCTATGAAACTTCTTTGGTTATTAGTCCCTAGGCTTACAAACTACATGAACTAACTAACCGAAGGAGAACATACACAAGGACTCGAACCTCCGACGGCGAGCAACGGCGCGCTCCGCAGCAAGGCGCCTTAGAACGCTCGGCCACTCCACCGCGGCAGGTACTCAGTATCACTACTAGTTACATGCTGTCTGCCGTCTTCCCTAGGTTTTTAACTTTGTAAATTATCTAAGTTCACTAGACGGGCTCTTTTGCTAAACGAGAACCCCTTTCGTTCAGATGCATGAGGAATAGCATTTCATTTCATGTTTTTAAATGTTAGTTTCTGTAATATTGCTGGGATTTTATTATGCTAATAATTTATCATTGTGTCTATGAATGAGGCAAGATGAACGATTTCTCCGTGACGCTACTGACCCTGTGAAAATGTGTACTTGCTTTATTATGTATGTGCATGTATGAGAATTTTCTAGCATGGAAGTCTGAGTGTATGTATGATAATTTTCGTCGTCGGCTGCTTGTTGCTCGCCACTAGAGTTTCTGTCGATTCGTATCGATAGGTAGTCGTTACCAACCTCTGCTTTTGATGCTACCAAAGATGTTCCTCCACCCTTTGGTTACAAATTTGGTTGGCAATGCACAGTAGCGAGCCTCGGTAGGACGCGCAAGTTTAAGCTCTCATCACCATCTCGTTTTTGCTGGGTTTTTACCGATTTCCGGTCGTGGTGGGGACTGGCTGCGCTTCGACCTGGTAAGACGTTCTGATTTTTTTTCCTCCCTTGAGATGGTGTTCAAGTTAGATTCATTTTTCGGAAGAAGTTTCTCCGATCATGTACGGAAGTGTATTCAATTTCATTTCGGTGATTTTGTGTAGGTAAACGCGGTGAATATGTAACTAATTCTGTTTGATAACGGCTGAGATTCGGTAATCTTTGTGATACTAGCTGGCGGTGTACGAACTGGGTTTAATTTTTTTTTCTAGGTTTGTGGGATGCATCTAATGTGCGGGAATACTTTTATTATTACTTTATACTTTGAATTAATTCTATGATATGAATGCAATTTTTTTACATTTGAATGTGTCAGTAACGTCCGAAAATATTCACCGACTGCAGCATCTCAATTCTAATTGCTGTCTTTGTTCATTGAAACTATAATAAAAAAAATGTGGAAAGGGATTTGTCGGTAGCGAACAGCTTAAAACGCTATGGCTAATACGCAAAGCAGTTTCTAAATTCAGTTTTCGAAGTCGCCTTCACGTCGCATAGAAAGCACGCGTGTTGTTACAACTGGCTGCGATATTGGAAGATAACATTTTTCCTTTCAGATTTCGTGTCAGATGGGTAATCGACAGTATGTACGATCGTGTTGCCTAGCTGTATATACTTCCCACCAAGCAGCAGAACTTTGCGGTTGTGTATAGCGATTAGGCGAGGGGTCTCGCGAATTCTGTCACCGACTGTACACCACGTGGTATGTTCTTAGAACAAAGCCTTCAGCTAACCCTGTGTCTGTTTCTATGCCCTTCAGGCAACAAATTCTGCATGTATCCTTCTGGTTTCCTTTAGTACATCGCGATCTACTCTCCGCCTATTTTAAATTGCTGTTTCGTTTCCAAACTTGTACTTTGCATTCAGACTCCGTCAGTAAATTCTAGCCTTGTACGACCCCCTTTATTAGCTTCCTTATGAAATACTACGTATTTCTAGGGGCTGCATGCCATATTTATTAGTTGATTTACCACGACTTTGAACTTATTCCACTTTTCTGAATTTTTCAAGACTGGACTTCGTCTAGCCGTGTAAAACCTTCCCAATCGTGTCTAACTGTATTTCTTTAGCTTCCTTATGATATTCTACGTATTTCTAAGGGTTGCATGCCGTAGTTATTTTTCGGAAATTTAATTTTGTATTTTTTCTGGTTTTCAGAACCACGTGGTTCCGAACTCCGACTTTAAGGGTTGATAGCTAGTCACTTGAGTTCTCGCTACTGCTCACATGCCAGTGCCTTACTATTGTGTATTCTTCCTTCGTAATCTATAAATGAAAATGAGCGTATGGCTTTCTTGGCCGGGAGATCCCTTGCGGGATTGTTCGGCCGCCTTAGTGTAAGACTTTTTATTTGACACAGTGTGGGCGACTTACGTGTCAATGATGATGCGATGATGATAATTAGGACAACACACAACACCCAGTTCCCTGCCGGGAATCGAACCCGGGCCTCCTGCGTGATAGGAAGCGACGCTACCACTGAGCTACGGAGGCGGACGTGTTTAAATGAATACGACCTTTAAGCACTTCCGATTCAGTGGGAGTGCGAATATGTAATGTATCAGACACGTGCCGCCGTGTGTCGCAGTGTCCATTAAAATGGAAATTAATCTCGCTATTATCACCTTGCATCTCAAACAAGGAAAGAAAGACCAGAGCAAATTACGAAGTTTATTTTCCTTGTGTTGTGTGGCACATCTTGGTTTGTTAAATTTCGCCTACGATAGCGGCGCCTGCTTCTGCCTCGTATCAGCACGCTGGGTTGGGTGAGTTTCGCGCGTGTGAGTAGCTGAATGCTTGTTGATTGTAAATCCCTCCTCCTCCGATGTTCTGTTCAGATTACTTTGTCATTTCTCAATGGGATGCATTTTTATTGTTTAACAAAATTGGCACCGGCCGCGGTGGCCGAGGGGACTGAGGCGCTCGTCACGGTCTGCACGGCCACTACGGTCGGGGGTTCGAATCCCTCGTCAGGCATGGATATTTGTGCCGTCCTTAGGATTAGCTAGTTCATAAGTAGTTTGTAAGTTTAGGGACTGATGCCCCCTTAGATAAGTCCCATGAAAAAAATGGCTCCCCCATTTGAACTGAATAAATAACTTATTAATAAGAGGTTTTCGGCGTGCTAGACGCCATCTTCACATTTGTTTTTTTTTTTTTTTTTTTTTTTTTTTTTTTTTTTTTTTTTTTTTTTTTTTTGCTTCACTTCAGCAGTACTGAACTTGATTCTGAAGTGCTTCTTACTTAGACCTTGAGAAAGATGGATTCAGTCATTTTTTTATTGACGTGTAAATTTTATTTGGATGACACATCAATGTGGGCCTCTGAAACGCCTGCCCTCCACCTCGGCTGCGTTAAGTGTGCGACAGGCCGTCTGTCTGTAAATCTATCCGACCAATATGCGTGGTCATGAGTCAGTAGCTTACAAACTACTTAATCCTAGGTAAACTAACCTAAGGACAAACACACACCCACGCCCCAGGGAGGACTCGAACCCTCACGGCGAGCAACCGCGCGCTCCGCAGCGATATGCTTTAGACCGCTCGGCTACTCCACCGCGGCTCTCGGCTGCGTCAACGCCACCTAGACGTGCGCTGCCTGCCAAGTCATAACTCAAACAAACTGTTCCACTTATGTAGCGTTGTACTGAGTCTGGGAATACGTACATTTTGCACACTGTGTTTCAGAAAGTTTTCCGTGTTATCTATGTCATTCTTCGTGCATATTTTTGCTGGTATGAGATGTCTAATATGAATCGTCCGATTCCAATATCGGTATAACTCAAATTTTAAGGTACAACAACGAAACTTCGGATATGGAATCTTGTTCAGGATTAAAAATCCATGATTTTTAGTATTTTTGGAAATTCGACATGTAAGAGGGTTAAATAGAGGATCAAAAATTATTTTTGAAAACACGTTGCTATTGATACAATTTTGAAGCTAGAGCTGCAAAAATTGATATTTGTATAGTTGGTTAGACGTTAAAAAATACGTCTTTCGATATATTTGTAAATTCAACCGTCAACGGGGTTGGAGAGTGGATGTTTTTCGGAAATATGTTGCTATTTAGGCAATTTTGAAGTTAGAACTACAAATTTTGGGATTTGGATTCGGGGTTCAAATTTAAAAGACACGTGTTTCGGTATTTTTGGAAATTCTACCAATAAGGGGGTGAAATACGGGATGCAAAAATTGATTTTCTAAAATTTAACTCAAATTTCAAGCTATAACTACGAAACTTAAGATATGGATTCTTCATCAGGATTAAAAAGAAACAACTGGTGCAGACCAACCAGCCTACGCATGCGAAGCAGCGAGGGTTCAGCTAGTAGTTTATAAATGTCTTATACCAAAACAAATTTGTCTGTGAATCACATAAATAACACCAAGAAGATTCCGAAACATATTGTGCAACTTGTACGTGTTCCTAAACTCATCACAACGCTACGTAAGGCAAACAGTTTGGCTGGCACCGCACAGGCCTTGTATCTAGGGGTGTTGGCTGCGTTAAGTGTGCGGCAGACAGTCCCATTGGAAAGCGCGGTTTACAGACGGCTGGCGGCCTATCTGCCTCTGCCTGTGCTGCGTCTAGTGTGCGCCGGGCCTGAGGCCTGTATCCCTGTGACAGCTCTTGGTGCGGTGTTTCGCCTGGAGCCCGCGGCGGCTGCGCCCTCGGTCGGCCGCGTGCGTGCGCGGCAAGTGGCGGCGCGGCGCGCGCATCTGCAAGCAGCCGGTTTGCAAGTCGGATGCGCCGTCTGCCGCTCACAGTTAAGCAGGCCGCGGCGCGTGGCTGTCGATGCTGCTGAGGCTGCGGCTTCTCCACATGCGTAGGCGACACACCACACCGACCGCCGCCTACTGTCGACGGCCACACCGCTCCTAGGCCATCTCTTTCCCAGCAGTAGGCGAATAACGTAGTTACAGATTATTTCGTAAACGGGAATGCCAAATAATTCAGTACTAGCGAACTCGGCAATGCTTGATAGCTTCTAAATATGCGCGGTACGGCCCTTAAGCCATCGGCACACGGAGCGTGTATCTGAACGAGTGTGGCCAATGTGGCGAGTTTCTGACGTCAGAATGTGCTTACCGCACTTTGGCGAGGCTTTCCCAACGTGTCGGGCAGTATCAAGTATGCCAGATATTCTCAATGTGCGTCTGAACGATCACCAATAAGGTGGGAGAACGCTACTGACGTTACACCACGTGGCTATCTGGGGTGTGGGCAGCTCTTTTCGGCAGAAAGATGAAGACGCCGTATTGTCCGTCGTATTTCATGGGATTTATCTATACAGGGTGTTACAAAAGGTACAGCCAAACTTTCAGGAAACATTCCTCACACACAAAGAAATAAAATATGTTAGAGCTCATTTTATTACTTCTCTTCAAATCACATTAATCATGGAATGGCCGGTCGCGGTGGCCGCGGGGACTGAGGCGCTCCAGTCACGGTCTGCACGGCCACTACGGTCGGGGGTTCGAATCCCCCCTCGGGCATGGATATTTGTGCCGTCCTAGTTCGTAAGTAGTTCATAAGTAGTTTGTAAGTTTAGGACTGATGACCCCGTAGTTAAGTCCCATAAGCTTAAAAAACATTTGAACACATTTGAATCATGGAATGTAAACACAAAGCAACAGAATGAACCGGCGTGACTTCAAGCACTTTGTTACAGGAAATGTTCGAAATGTCCTCCGTTAGCGACGATACATGCATCCACCCTCCGTCGCATGGAATACCTGATGCGCTGATGCAGCCCTGGAGAATGGCGTATTGTATCACAGCCGTCCTCAATACGAGCACGAAGAGTCTCTACATTTGGTACCGTGTTTGCGTAGAGAAATGCTTTGTAATGCCCCCATAAATGAAAATCAAGAGGGTTGAGGTCAGTAGAGCGTGGAGGGCATGGAATTGGTCCGCCTCTACCAATCAATCGGTCACCGAATCTGTTGTTGAGACGCGTACGAATACGTTGACTGAAATGTGCAGGAGCTCAATTGTGCATAAACCACATGTCGTGTCGTACTTGAAAAGGCACATATTCTGGCAGATATGATAACGTCCTCCAGTGAGCGTAGGTGGAAGAACATGAGGCCCAATCAAGACATCACCAACAATTCCTGCCCAAATGTTCACAGAAAATCTGTGTTGATGACATAAATCGAGAAAGTACAGTACATACTAACGAAACAGTTGGGTATTTTGACAATTCTCTTCACGAATTATTTCAACTTACATGTAAAGAGAAATACTAAAATGAGCGCTTCTGGACACATGTCCACATAACATATTTTCTTTCTTTGTGTGTGAGGAATTTTTCCTGAAACTTTGGCCGTACCTTCTTGTAACACACTGTATAACTTAGGTCTTATGAATGTGACATCGCCGCGGTGGAGTAGCCGAGCGGTCTAAAGCGTCTCGCTGCGGAGCGCGCGGTTGCTCGCCGTGGGGGTTCGAGTCCTCTCTGGGGCATGGGTGTGTGTGTTGTCCTTAGGTTTAAGTAGTTTGTAAGCTACGGACTGATGACCACGCAGTTTGGTCCGATAGATTTACAAACATTTGATCATTTTGAATGTGACATTTCAAAGCAAGTCAAAGTAACAGAGTAAATTGAGAATCTTTCGAAAAGCTGGCATTACAGGTACTATTTGTTGGAATAAATGATTGGGAACGTCTTATATGTGATTAAAAAATTCCCGTATTACAGTGATATGCCGTTTCAAGGCAAGGCGGACTGAAAATATATTAACACGAATTGTTCTTTACATCATTTGTTGTAATTAAATGTCAGAAAACGACAAGACATCCAATACCTTCGTCGATGATACCCAGATACGTTAGTGGCCGTAGCGTAGGCAGCAATGTCCTGTGTTGTGGAATAAAACATCCCATGGGCCTGTTTCAAAGTTCCTACAAGACATACTTCTTTTATTCAAGTTTTCTTATAGACGTAAAGACTCTCCAATAAATTTCATAGAAGTATACTGCATAATATTTGATGCTATGTAAACATAAATGGGCACCCTCTGAGGGCTGAGTTTGTTGGATTTGTTTTGTGAACAGGACAGTTTGCACCTTACTTAGAGTAAAATACTTTATTCTTTCACATCTTGCATTTTACATGTTCTTCTACTGAATAGTAACATTAGCCGTGGATGAAAGACCTTTCTAAAGCGAGACTGTTGCAATAATGTTTGCCTCAGGTGAAGGCCATTTCTAATTTTATATCGCACAGTCATGAAACTTTATAATTCGCTGCAGTCATTGACATAGCATGAAACTTTTATAAGAGTTCATAGATATTTTGTGGTTAGTAATGTAGGTCTATATCACAGAACCGCGATTTAATAAAGGTAAAACAGGAATTTCATTCTTTTGATTTCGTAAAGTGTGATTCCAGAACCTGATGCCTCCGACAACTGTCGCTGGAGCGCGCTGCGGTCGCGTGTACCTCGTTGAGGCACACGTCTCGTATGCCCAATTCGCACCTAGCGCTATGGGATGAAGGATAATTGGCCCCTATTTTATCGATGGCAATCTAAATGTTGCAATGTATGCTGATTTCTTACGTAATGTTGTAGCGATTTTACTATAAGATGTTTCACTGCATAACAGAATGGCGATGTACTTTCAACATGATCGACGTCCGGCACGTGGCCCGCGTGCTGTTGAAGCTGTCTTAAATGGAATATTTAATAACAGGTGGATTGGACGTCGAAGCACCATACCATGGCTCGCATGATCTTACATCCACGGATTTCTTTCTGTAGGGAAAATTAAAGGATATTTGTTATCGTGATTCACCGACAACGCCTGCAAACATGTCTCAGCGCATTGTCAATGCAAGTAAGAACACAACTGAAGGCGAACTATTCGCTGTTGAGAGGAATTTCGTTACACGTATTGCCAAATGAATTGAAGTTCAAGGGCATCATTTTGAGCATTTATTGAAGTCATGAGGTAACTACAGGTAATCACGCAGTAACAGCATGCGTTCTCATAATGTTTGATAATTTCACAGCAGTACATGTATCACATTGAAACAACCGAAATAAAGTTCAAATGTACCTAAGTTCTGTGTTTTAATAAAAAAACTTACCTTTTACCAACTGTTCGTCTAAAATTTTGAGCAATATGTTTGTGACTATTATAGCACCATCTGTCACAAAGGGACAAAAGTGTTCCAAATGAAACATTTATATTTATTTACGTACTAGACGAATATGTAATAAAAAAGGAGGTACCTATTTAAAAATGTAGTTGATATCTGTTTAACCTATGACAGCACCATCTAGCGGGCCAACCATAGCGCCATCTGTTTCCCCCTTCAAGCTAGAAAAGTTTTGTTCTTTGTAGTTTTTGCGTTTGATGCTTATTTCGTGAGATATTTGGCCCGATCACTATCAATGGACGCACCTAGTGCGTTTGGACGTACGCTTTGAAGACCATCAATATTTAAGCAACTCAAAGTTTGCCATTACTACGCATCTATGCGAAACAGGACACTAACAACAGATATACTAGTGTACCTTCTACAGAAGCCAGATGAAATTCCCTTTTGAATGTGGAATCGGTCAAAAAATCTTAATACATTTACATTTAAAAGTACATGAAAACTTGTTAACAAATTAAATACAAAAGGGTATTTACATTTAAAACGATTTGGAAACTTGTCAACAAGTAATAAACCTTCAATATACTTCGCGCATATGATAATTCTTAGGATATTGCACCCACGCTTCGTATAACGAAATTAAAAATACACTCAACGATATTTATTTACAATGATCGCATTACTGCACAAGATTTGTGTATTTGTCAGAATGTACACAATATTCACGTCATATTAATTAATAACACACACATCAATCGGTCCTACTAAGAAATTCTTCACTGAAGTGGAAAGTAGTTGGTCACCAAAACAATCAAATGTTCAAATGTTTGTCAAGCTTAAGGGTCATAACTGCGGGGTCATCAGTCCCTAAACTTACAAACTACTTACGAACTACCTCATACTAAAGACGACACAAACATCCATGCCCGAGGGGGCTTCGAGTCCCCGACCGTAGCGGCCATGGAGACTGTGACTACCACGCCGCAGACCGATCGGCCACTGCGGCCGGCCCACCAAAACAATCTTTTGGACCCTTATCAAACTGATCTTTATTATGAGCTCAAAATGTTATGGCTGCTCCCATGCTACTGAAAGTGTGTGCTGCTGAATAGTGGGCAAATTTCTGGACCAAGGTAAGTGACTTTAAATCTTTGTGAAAGGTATTTTTATTCCTAGTATTGAATTCATGAACTGAGCTGATAATTTGAAATGTATATACATTGACAAATTTGATTATGGAATAAAGGTATTGGGAATCAGTAGTAGTTGTTGTTGTTGTGGTCTTCAGTCCGGAGACTGGTTTGATGCAGCTCTCCACAATACCCTATCCTGAGCAAGCCTCTTCATCTCCACATAAGAACGGCAACCCACATCTGTCTGAATCTGCTTACTGCATCCATCTCTTGGTCTTCCTCTGCCGTTTTTACCCCACACACTTCCCTCCAACGCTAAATTCATAATTCCTTGATGTCTAAGAATGTGTCCTACCAATCTATCCCTTCTTTTAGTCAAGGTATGCCAGAAATGTCTTTTCTCCCCAATTCTATTCAGTACCTCCTCACCCACCTAATCTTCAGCATTCTTCTGTAGCACCACATTTCAAAAGCCTCAATCCTCTTCCTGTCCGCACTGTTTATCGTCCATGTTTCACTCCCATACAAGGCAACACTCCATACAAATGCCTTCAGAAAGGACTTCCTTAGGCTTAAATCAATATTCGAAGTTAACAAATTTCTCTTTTTCAAGAACGCTTTTCTACCCATTGCCATTCTGCATTTTATATCCTCCGTACTGCGACCATCTTTTGTTATTTTACTGCCCAAGTAACAAAAACTCATCTACCTCCTTTATTGCTTCGTTACCTAATCTAATTCCCTCAGCATCACTTGATTTTCTTAGACTGCACTCCATTACCCAAGTTTTGCTCTTGTTAATGTTCATTTATATGCACACTGTCCATTCCGTTCAATTGCTCTTCCAGGTCCTTTGCCGTATCTGACAGAATTACAACGCAATGTTTTTATTTCTTCACCCTGAACTTTAATTCCTTCTCCAAATTTCTCCTTGCTTTCCTTTATAGCTTGCTCAATGTACAAATTGAATATCATTGGAGAAAGGCTACAACCCTGTCTTACTCCCTTTCCAACCACTGCATCCCTTTCATGCCCTTCAACTCTGACAACCGCTGTCTGGTTTTTGTACAAGTTGTAAATAACCTTACGCTCCCTATATTTTATTCCTGCTTGCTTCAGAACTTGAAAGAGTTTATTCCAATCAACATTGTCAAAAGTCTTCTCCAAATCTACAAAAGCTAGAAATGTAGTTTTGCCTTTTCTTAATCTATCTTCTAGGATAAGCCGTAAAGTGAGTATTGCCTCCCGTGTTCCTACATTTCTCCTGAAACCAAACTGATCTTCCCGGAGGTCGGCTTGTACCAGCTTTTCCATCCTTTTGTAAATAATAGTGTTAATATTTTGCAACCATGACTTTGATGGTTCTGTAGTTTTCACACCTGTCTGCACCTGCTTTCTTCGGAATGGGGATTATAACATTTTTCTTAAAGTCTGAGGGTACTTCACCTGTCTCATACATCTTACACACCAGGTGAAACAATTTTGTCATAGCTGGTTCTCCCAGAGACTTCAGTAGCTCTGAGGGTATGTCATCTACTCCTGGGGCCTTGTTCCGACCTAGGACTTTCAGGGCTCTGTCAAATTCATCTCTTAGTATAGTATCTGCTATTTCATCTTGATGTACTTCCTCGTCCCTTCCTACAACATTGTCGCTAAGTTCATTTCCTTCATAGAGCCTCTCTATATACTCTTTCCACCTTTCATCTTTCCCTTCTTTACTGAGAACTGGTTTTCCATCAGTGTCCTTGATATTCATAGAGCTGTTTTTCTCATCTCCAAATGTTTCTTTTATTTTCCTGTAGGCTGTATCTATTTTTCCCCTATTTATACATTCTTCTACATCCTTGCATTTGCTTTCTAGCCACTCCTGCTTAGCCATTTTGCACTTCCTGTCAATCTCATTTCTTAGTCGTCTGTACTCCCTTTTGCCTGTTTCATTTACTGTATTTTTATATTTTCTCCCTTCATCGATTAAATTTAGTATCTCTTGTGATATCCATGGATTTTTTGTAGGTCTTGCCTTCCTACCTATTTCGTCCGCTGCTGCCTGCACTATTTCATCTCTCAATGCTACCCATTCCTCCTCTATTGTTTTGTTTTCCCCCATTTCTGTCAGTTGTTGCCTTAAGCTCCCTCTGAAATTCTTAAGAACTTCAGGTTCCTTCAATTTATCGAGATCCCATCTCCTTATTTTCCTACCTTTTTGTAGTTTCTTCAGTTTCAGCCTACAGTTCATAACCAACAAGTTATGGTCAGAGTCTATATCTGCCCCGGGGAATGTTTTACAGTTTAAAACCTGGTTCCGAAATCTATGTCTTACCATTATAAAATCTATCTGGTATCTCCCGCTGTCTCCTGGTCTCTTCCACGTATGCAACCTTCTTTTGTGATTTTTAAACCAGGTGTTTGTTATAACTAAATTATGTTCAGTGCAAAATTCTACTAGGCGGGTTCCTCTTTCATTCCTTTTGCCCAGACCATACTCACCTACTATATTCCCTTCCCTTCTTTGTCCTACCACCGAATTCCAGTCTCCCATCACAATTAAGTTTTCCTCTCCCTTAATTGTCTGAATAAGTTCCTTTAGCTCTTCATATACTTCTTCGATCTCCTCATCATCAGCAGAGCTAGTTGGCATATTAACCTGTACTACTGTGGTCGGTGTGGCTTCGTATCTATCTTGACTACGATAATGCGATCACTGTGTTGCTCATAGTAGTTTGCCCGCATTCCTATTTTCTTATTCATTATCAGACCTACTCCTGTAATACCCCCAACTGATTTTGTATTTATAATCCTGTACTCGCCTGCCCAGAAATCATGTTCCTCTTTCCACCGAACTTCACTAATCCCCACTATATCTAACTTCAACCTATCCATTTCTCTCTTTAAATTTTCTAGTTTCCCTACCCGATTAAGGGATCTAACATTCCACGCTCCGATCCGTAGAATGCCAGTGTTGTCTTTCCTGATGATCACATCCTCCTGTGTAGTCCCCGCCCGGAGATCCGAATGGGGGACTATTTTACTTCCGGAATATTTTACCCGAGATGATGCCATCATCATATGTTCATACAGTAGAGCTGGATGTCATCGGGAAAAGTAACGGCTGTAGTTTCCCCTTGCTTTCAGTCGTTCGTAGTAACTGTGTGGCAAGCCACATTAGCTGATGTTACAAGGCCAGCTCAGTCAATCATCCAGACTGTTGCCCCTGTAACTACTGAAAAGCCTGCTGCCCCTCTTCAGGAACCACACGTTTGTCTGGTATCTCGATAGATACCCCTCCGCTGTGGTTGCACCTACGGTGCGGCTGGTTGTATCGTTGAGGTACGCAAGCCATCCCACCTCGGCTATGTGGTTCATGGGAGTGGAATCAGTAGTTAGTATACACATTTCCTTAAACGGACCTCTGTAGGTCGTTCGTGAGTAAAAATAAGTGAGGACCTTATAACACAAGTTGTCTAAGTGACATACCTCATATATATCCATTTCAGCATGAAGTATGCCGTGCGGTCTAAGGCGCCTCGCTGCGGAGCGCGCGGTTGCTCGTCGGCGGAGGTTCGAGTCCTCCCTGGGGCATGGGTGTATGTGTTGTTCGTAGGTTAGTTTAGCTTAGTTTAAGTAGTTTGTGAGCTACGAACTGATGACCACGCAGTTTGTTCCGATATATTTACAAACATTTGCGCATTTGCATGAAGTATGGTAGTTAAAATTACAATCTCTTTACTAATCAGAAGATTGCGATTTCAGCTACTATATTTTATGTTAAACTGGATATTCAAGAAATGTCATGTGCAAGGACACCACGTGGGTATCGTATTTTAGAATGTTTTGATACGCGAAGCTCAGAACGCAAATAACAATCGGCCAAAGCCATTCGACGCAGCTCTCGAAAATTCTCGACTAAATCGACTTTTAAGTTTTGCAAGTAAGTAACAATAATTTATTGCTGTATATGTTGGTGTAGCTCAGGTGGTAGAGTTCTGGCCTTACAACCGTAAGGTCGGTGCTTCGAATCCTGCCATGACAGACTTTTTTTCCGTGTGTTTGAATACATACAAAATGTAAATACCTAATGGTAATGTTTACGAAATTTGCACGTATATTTGTTCATTTGTATTTATAAAAGGTTGTTAATAATGATGGTTTCTGTCAAAAACGTAAGTTAACATTTTTTACAGTATTGGCTTCACTATTATTTGACGACGGTAGTCTTTCATTGTTCAGTTTATGAAGAGCCACGACGGTGTTTTTGAAAACTCATCTCCATAGCTAACCTCCTCAACAATCGTTTTAGGTGACAAGGTTTCCAGCTCGTTTACGTATACATAAACAAAAACTAACACAACATGTGTAATTAGAGATCCTAAAATGTTTCATATAGCTGAATTAGAAAACGAAAAAAAAAATATCTGTCGGAGTGTGATACGAACAACCGACGCTATGTTTATGAGGCCATAAGGATACCTGATGCGGCAACTATTTTAATTATTGGTACTTTCGTGTACTTGAAAAACTTCAAAGTCGATTTTCTTGTAATTTTTTGAGAGTTGCGTCGAATGGCTGATAGTTTTTTTAAGTTTTGAACTGCACGTACCACAAATATGAAGAAATTCTATACTCCGATACCCATGTAGTCTCCGTGTTAGACTCCGTATGTTCTAAGTTCCTCAATTTTTATTGCACGGTTTTGGGCTCGGGAAACTTTAGCTTGACTTGCCTTGCTAGTAATCTCGTATTACATTATGGAATGAAAGTAAGCATAATACGTTACCTTTTTCATTTTTGTATCGCCTATATCGAACAGCATTCGTATGGCAAACAGATTTGTTTAGATGCTTCACCAGTTGTATGGTATGCTCTTCCCACTTAATTTATCAAGCTGTAATCCGAAGACTGTAACACTGTCAACTTCTTCCGTCTCCATGTTGCCATAATTTAGGCATATGCTGGCAGGAAATCTTTTAGAAATTCTAAAATAAATACAGTACCAATTTAATACAAATTTTAATTAATTGCTTCATATTTATCAATAATGAATACAGTACGTTTCTTAGTGACAGAGAATTGGTTAACGAACCATGTATAAATGTCCATGAAAATATTGTTAGCTGACATTGCTAAGGCTGTACTTGATTTACTATTAATTGTTATTAATTACAATGTTTTCTATATCCCATATTGTTATTAGTTTACTATCTGATAATGTAACTGCTTTGCTGTTCATATTAATATCTTCAGTATTTTCTAATATGTTTTGAATTATGTAAAGTATTTACATCTCAGTTGTTTCTGACTGATAGATAGTTTCCTTTTTGTCTTACAGTATACCTTTATTCCTTGAATGGTCCATATATTACTCACGGAAGTTTTGGGGGGAAAACAGTTCCAAATAAATGAAAGACATTGTATTACTAATAAAAATACATTTCTCATTCGTAAAATGGGCATTATACACATATTTTTGGTTGACTGACTATCCTCTTCAATTCATATTTAATAAATTTTATATCTTGATCAGTATTAACAATTAGAATAAGGAGCTGTATGTCATGGTCTGAGATGGTACTTGTTATTGGTTTAGTAATATAATTTTCTTCATTTGGCATATATGTAACGAAATTATCAATGGCTGCATTAGAGCCGTTAGCTACTCTGATAGCTGCTCTGGCTGGAAAGTTAACAATTTCAGTTAAGTTGAATGTCAGTGCTACTGACCGCAATACGTTCATATTGGAAGAGTTTTCATTAAAGTCTATATTAAAATCATCAGCCACCGCTAATTCTTTCTTTTTTTTTCTTGTTGAATTAGCCAACAGAGCTTCAAAGTGATTTCTGAACATTAAAATTACTACTATCTAGTACTCGCCATACACTTACTATAATGAATGATTGATTATGAAATTATACTTGTTTCACATGCTTCCTTATGCTGCTGCAGTAAAATTTATGAAAGTCTATGTTTTAAATTTATGCCAATTCCTAATGAATGTGACAACTTATCTGCTCTATAAAAGTGAGAAACTAATCTCAATCCTGCACATATTTACCAGTGGTCACTTGATAGTTAGAGAGGCAGATTGTATCAAATGGGTTTCTTGATTCTAATTCTTCAATGAAGATATTCCATTAATATTTTGATACATTGAAAATATTTGGCATTTCACAGTGACATATAGAATTGGTTTGAAATAAAATGTCTGTTGTTTACTGAGAATTTTCTAACCAAGAGTTACGTTTGCTCACACATTGTGACAGAATATGCTGTTTTATTTGTTTCTCAAACTGAAGGTTTCTTTTGATCCTAACCTCTCTTAGAACTTCTTTCTGCGCTAACTGTCCTAAAAGGTGCTGCTCCAACTCCTATAACCACCGGTACTTAACCGCTTATGTGAGTCCACCCTTCCCCCTCCTTAAATATCCTTCCCTTTCCTAACGAGGTGTAAGCCGTGGATACTATAATCACACCTACGGAGAGAATCAACAGGAACCACACCAATATGCGACCCCCACAAAAAGATGCAAACAGCCTTTCCAACTGCAAATCAACTATTCTGGCAGAAGAGTGAAAATGAGATCGTCATGGTGGCTCAGAACAAACTCAAAATTGGTATGTGTCGATGTTGATGCAGTCTATCCCAGGTTATAATCTACATTGTACCCAGGATCACTGTCAATACTGACTGACACGTTCCACATCATTACGAAATGTCGTATATATTATCCTTAGAACAAGTATTAATATAATCTGCTCAGACCACCCACAATAATCATAGTCAAACAAGGCAAAATGTTTACAGAGTGAATCTAACTTCTCTGTCACGTGATTCAGACCAGGAATAGATTTAAAACACTGTGACCTCGTATTCTAACCCTAATTTATCTTGCAGGGGTTGGTCACATCTCTTTCAGAGTCGCTCTCTTGGAGTAATTTGTTTTCTCTTTTTAATTCTATTTCCAAGCGACGTTTCTGTTTTGACGGAAACTTATTATGTTCGGGCTAGTGTACCAGTTGCAACTTAAAGTAGCACTTTTAGTATTTTATCATCTTTTAGTATTGGTTGGAATTTGTTAAATATTTTAATTTCCTTATTAAGGCGCCTTTTCCTTTTAGCTCATCGAATAAAATGCAAGTTGCTTTTCAACTTTAATTGTTTTCGTCTTAAAGAGTTTTGATGTTTGTTAGTCAATTATAACCTTGCCGCGTGACTGCTTAGCCCTTTTGCTCAACGTGCCGACTGGAAGTCAGAGACGGTCTTAGGATACACTGTCGATGGTCACACCTCGTCTCTATTCCACCCGTTATGTGTAGTTTTTTAAAAATTCTAGTCTTACAACGAAATAAGGTGAAAAATGGGGTGCTAATTTTATAAGAGCGTCTCCTGCAATGACTTGCTATCTATAACGTCGATAGATGTAATAGATGACATCCGTAGGCCTACCTTTGTCGCAGAATGAGAAGACTTTACACTGATGTTCTTTGAAGAAAGCTATATGTATAATCCTTTTTGTTAAGTGAATATCTTTGACTTGTTTGTATGTAGTTCTGTGAGATAAATGAAGTTTGTTGTAGCGTACAAGACATCCACCTTTGCACTACATTTTACGACAACCTGTAAGGCACAGAACCTTCATTGAAAGCACAAAGTCCGTTAATTAAATGTTCACCTCCTATCATTATATTTCGCTCACACACCAAATAAATGCCAATATCGTCAGTTCTGTGCACTTCAGCGCGGCATGTGACCTCTTTCACTCACTCACTCAACACAACAGCTCATGATTCCTTAACTGCCGTATATTTAGCAACATAATCAAAATGCTAGAATGTGGCTGAACAAGAAAAAAATTCTGCCTGTTTGAATTGAAATTACGAGGATCATTCCAAAAGAAATGCTCACTATTTTTAATACAGTTTTTATTCTACATGTTTGGAAGTTTTACAGTGTGTAGATACATCCTTTAGGAACAATATTTTCATGTCTCCACATAATCCCCATTCCTCTCAACTGCCTTACGCCTTACGCCTGTATACCAGCACGGTAAAATTCTTGACTAACACGTTGGAACCTCTGTTTGGCAGCGTACACAAGGGAGTCATCATCTTCAAACCTTGAAGAAGAGAGTTTTTCAGTTTCCCAAAGAGATGATAGTCACATGGAGCCAGGTCTGTACTGTAAGATGGGTGTTTCAGTGTTGTCCATAAGAGTTTTGTGATCGCTTCCATGGTTTCTTCACTGACATGTGCCCATGCATTGTTATGCAACAGCAAAACATCCTGTTTTTGCCGATGTGGTCGAACAAGACTGAGTCGATCTTGAAGTTTCTTCAGTGTCGTCACATATGCATCAGAATTTATGGCAGTTCCACATGGCATGATGACCACAAGCAAGAGTCCATCGGAATCTATAAACACCGTAGACATAACTTTTCCAGCAGAAGGTGTGGTTTCGAATTGTTTTCTTGGGTGAATTTGAATGATGCCACTCCATTGATTGCCTCTTCGTCTCTGGTGAAAACTGATGGCGCCATGTTTAATCACCTGTCACAATTCTTCCAAGAAATTCATCTCCACCATTCCCGTACTGTTCCAAAAGTTCGCTGCATACCGTTTTTCGTATTTCTTTGTGAGCCACTGTCAACATCACGGGAACCCACCTGGCACAAACCTTTTTTAACGCCAACACTTTCAGTTTTCTACAAACAGTTCCTTCCCCCACCTCATCACTGTGATGCGTCTGTTAAGTCACCAATTCGTTAACTCTCTTCACATTGGAGTGTGTGCAGTACGAGGCCTGCCTCTGCGAGGACAGTCCTCAATATTGCCGTGCCCGCTTTCATCTCGTAACCTGCTTGCCCACCAACTGTACTGCGATTGATAGCAGCATCTCCATACATCTCTTGCGGATGTTTCCCAGTGTCTCGTTTTCACAGCACAAGAATTCAATGACAGCACGTTGCTTCTGACGAACGTCAAGTGTAGTAGCCATCTTGAAGACATGCTGTGACGGCGCCACTCACAGGAATAGGTTGAACTAAGTTTGACAAGCGGCAAGGATGTATCTACACACTGTAAAACTTCCAAACATGCAGAATGATAACTCTATTCTTTTTTTAAATAGCGTGCGTTTCTTTTAGAGTGACCCTCGTAGTATCTGCTAAACTCATTTTATCAATACGGCAGTTGATCATGAATCCAGATGCCTACTGAATATATTATACATCGCTATCTAAAAATGACTGTTGCTGATCACAGCTTACATAGTAGATTAGTGATTAGAAACAATATTAATGGCAACTTATCCAGTCGGATCACTCTAATTATGACAAGTGCTATACCAAGTAGGATTCACAAAATAACCAAAATAATTCTACACTTAGAAATGACAACAGAAAAAAGCTATTGTAGCTCTCTAATAATTGTAGCGAAGCGTTTCTTCCTGTTAATTACAACTTTACATACTCGCGACTGCAAACTAACAACCTCGTATTAAGTGGTGCCTTCACTGAGGCTCACCAGCGACTGGTTCCTAATCCACTACCAGGCCTTAGCGCCTGATTTAAGAAGGTCGTACACCACTGGGTGAATGTGACTGTCCAATCTTTCCTTTAATTGATATTTCAACTAATATTGCTTTTTAGAGAATTCTGAAAAAAATATATTCTGCCAATTTGACTCTGATATGCAGGAATGTTGGCTTATTAAAAATAATCTTAAATAGCGAATATCAGTATTTATAAACTATCAGTTCACGCCATTCTGGGACGAACTTAACCCCCTGTATACGCTTTGCAGCGAAGAGCTGCTTTTCCCACCGTGCAGCCGCGCGGGAGCAGCCGAGCGGTCTGGAGCGACACGTTACGGATCGCGCGGCCTCCCGCGTTACAGGTTGGAATTCTCCCTCGGGCATGGATAAGTGTGTGTTGTCCTTAGGTTAGTTTAACTTAGTTTATGTAGTTTGTAGTCTAGGGACTGACTACCAAAGTAGTGTGGTCCAACAAAAGTTAAAAACATTTGAACCCACCGTGTAACGTGCCAGCAGCCGCTGCGTCATGGGTCCAACCCGTGGCTGTGTTCACTGCAGCTTACTGACCACGCGAAAACTAATTCGAAATAATCCCGTAATAAATAGAAGCTGGCGAGTGATGTAACGTCACAATCTCTCTAGTATAACATTTTATTTTATTTAATATTTCAGTTTCTGTGGAGTTTACTGATTATTCTTTTTGGCCTAAAGACATCTAAAGCTGTTTCTAATGAACTTCGTTAAAATGAACGTGTCTCTGTTATATGTGGAGCAAACTTAAATGAATATTGAGAGCAACTACACTACTGGTCATTAAAATTGCTACACGAAGAAGAAATGTAGATGATAAACGGGTATTCATTGAACAAATATATTATACTAGAACTGACATTTTCACGCAATTTGGGTGCATAGATCCTGAGAAATCAGTATCCAGAACAACCACCTCTGGCCGTAATAACGGCCTTGATACGCCTGGGCATTGAGTCAAACAGAGCTTGGATGGCGTGTACAGGTACAGATGCCCATGCAGCTACAACATGACACCACAGTTCACTAGTGACTGGCGTATTGTGACGAGCCAGTTGCTCGACCACCATTGACCAGACGTTTTCAATTGGTGAGAGATCTGGAGAATGTATTGGCCAGGGCAGAAGTCGAACTGTTCGTGCAGATGGTTGTTGTCTTTCAAACGTCCCCATCTGTTGACTCAAGGATCGAGACGTGGCTGTACGTTTCGTTACAGCCATGCGGATAAGATGCCTGTCATCTCGACTTCTAGTCATACGAGGCCGATGGGATTCAGCACGGCGTTCCGTATTGCCCTCCTGAATCCACCGATTCCATATTCTGCCAACAGTCATTGGATCGCGAGAAGCAATGTCGAGATGCGATAAACCGCAATCGTGATAGGTTACAATCCGACAATCCGACCTAAGTCGGAAACGTGATGGGAAGCATTTCTTCTCCTTACACGAGGCATCACATTAACCTTTCACCAGGCAACGCCGGTCAACTGCTGTTTGAGTATGAGAAATCAGTTGGAAACTTTCCTCGTGTCATCACGTTGTAGGTGTCGCTACCGGCACCAATCGTGTGTGAATGCTCTGAAAAGCTAATCATTTGTATATCACAGCATCTTCTTCCTGTCGTTTAAATGTCACGTCTGTAGAACGCCATCTTCGTGGTGTAGCAATTTTAATGGCCAGGAGCGTACATTTTCTTACCTTGCTTGCAAGATTTAATAATGTTTTATGTTACTAATGAAGTTAGGACTTTAGTTAAAATTATTAATAAAGTCATTTTTCTGGTGATGAATTCACATTTGTAAAATTTTGTTCCCCAGTAAATTTACTAACGCTTTAAAGGAACAATTTCCCTTTACCAGCTTTTCCTTGTGTATTACATCGAGCGCACCCTGTAGTACGGAAATGTGGTGTACCACCTTCATTGATACTCAATTTTATGCTGAATGTTAGTTGTGCCCTGTCTACATCTACATCTTCCTGATGCTCATCAGAGTGAAACTGAAGCGACAGGTCAAACTTATTTTTCACAGTTAACGAAAAGCTGCCTGACGAAGAACTAAGCCTGTTCTCTCTGCCTGTTGCCACTTCCCATCTCTCCTTACTCTTCTTGCCCCTTACCCTGTCCAGATCTCTGCTAACCTGAACTAACTACGCCTGCAGGGACGGAATTTTCCCCTCCTATTCCGCTATCTTCCTGTCTCTACTACATAATGTACAGAACCAGTTATCAGTCTCGTTCAGTTCCACAATTCCAGCGCCGGTACACAGGATTCCAAAAGGAAAGGCTACCGTAGGTATCAAATGAAAGTACAGAGCTAACAATTCTGCGGAAAGTCAGACACTTTTCACTTGTGGTAAAAATAGTACTTTGGTGAGAACAAGTCAATTTAATTAGCGAAAAACAAATAAGACACATGTACAAAAATTAGGCCTATTCGAAACTTAAGTAAACAAACCAATAAAAGTAAAGTTTCTATAGCCAGTAAATTAAAATTTTCACTTTGTTTCGCAACGAAGAAGCAAAACATCAAGGAAAGAGGCCTTACTTAACTTGTTAAAAAACCAATTAATGGCAGTTTTTGCATTTACTGTGTAGTAACGTAAAGAAAAATACAACTTCAACACTACTTGATCTTTTCTGGAAACATACGCAAATAAAACTGTAGCCTTGAATGGTAATTTATATTCTTCAGTAGTGAAGTAAGTATAAATGAATTACCTTCACGAGAGAACAAAACTGGCGCACCTCGCCTAGCGCAGGGCTACCAACTGCACCGGTTGGTACTTTATGTACTATCGTCACTTCCTCCTTCCAGTCGCGTATTGTTCGCGGGAAAAACGGTTGCAGTTGTCTCTTCGTATGCGCTTTGACGCCTCAAAATTTGTCGTCGTGGTTTTTGCGAGAGATATACGTAAGAGACAGTAATATATATTGGTTGAGACATCAAGAAAGGTATGAAGACGATACTTTGACAGACGCTCATGAGTAAAACTGTTTCCACTACATGCTGGTGGCTGGTACAACAACTGGTTATAATTATGTCATAAAAGTCAGTCTCAGTTGCAAAATTTTTTCTTATTACTGGCGCGTTTCGCCCTTTTGAGGCATCATCAGATTATCTTCACCGATTTTATGAATTTCATTTTCTGTAATTTAACTTGTATTCCTTTTAATTGCATCTGTTGTGACTAGTATTTTACTATTTTAGATACTAGTTTTGACTAGTTCTTTAACTATTTTACGGCTGCACAAGGATGCGATCTCACACATAATCTCTGGTCGCTTTCCGTTGTCTAAATTTTATGTCTTTTTCACTGTTTAATTAATTTCACAATTACGCCACTGGTACTCTTCACTACGTCGGTGAACAACGCCATCTATCCACCACGACGGTCACTAAATCATTTGCACGTACGGCTTCATATCTGTTTTGGACCGCAACGAGATCGGCAGCCATAGCCAGCCACATTATATCTGGCCGCTGAGTCCTGTGATTGGTGTCACCTAACGTAAGTCACTCTATTTTCGTCATAATGTCGCGCGTTCGCATGTAGCAGCTTGGTACAGCACTTTACATTTGCCCACATCCCTACATTTCAGGCCAAAATTTTAAAATAATTTTAAACAACCATGACGATAGGTTTTCCTCCTAGATGGTTTTTGTGATGACAAATAGCTCATCTCATATTTTTATTTAATCTGATGATGCCTCAAAAGGCCTAAACGCATCAGTAATAAGAAAAAATTTTGCAACTGAAATTGACTTTTGTGATAGAAGCCAATGAGCTTGAAACTTTGACGGTAGCCCCTACCGCGTTACAGAATGTCTTTTCTTGCAGCGTCTGCTACTGGAGTTATCCGATCTCCTCTGTCACGCATACTGTTTGATAAACCTGCGATGTGCTGTTGCCTAAACAGGCATAGTGTAGTAGAGGACGGAAGTTACAGCAGGGAGACAAACCATATAGGCGATCCCAATAAGGTGATTCAAAACGAGGTCGCCCCGTGATGAGCTGTAGGGGAAAGGGTGAGAGGGCTGGGCGAAGGTAGCCGTGCAGGTGGAAGCTTGGGGAGAGGTTCAGCGGGCTGATGGCAGGCTTTCACGTTCGCCTGTTGTGAGTGGAGGCGGATGCAGTCGGCTGGTTGAGACGGGCGGTCTTGGCCTCGACCCCAGCCTCTGCTGACCCGACGCACTCCCAGCGCATCCGTCAACCACTCCGGCCACGGCTTCTGTCGCGCAGTTTGTCTTTCTGTGGTGGCGGAGAAACGGCGCCAGTTGTGCTATTTGCCCCTGCGTTGCCAAAGTTTCGTGTACAGGGAAATAATACAAATTTCATTACTTTTCGCGCGAAACTTATTTGTTGAAGAATTTTGTTAAAAAATTGTGAAATTTTATAAAATCATATTATGAGAATTTTAATTCACATTATGATATTTTTATAAATGCGTTTCTCAAAAACAGTTGAAACATGTCTGTACAAATTCAATAATATTGTTTCGCCTGTCTTGTATCGATATTTGGATGTAAAATGTTATATGAACTTCTTTGAGTAACTACGTCTATGGTTTACTCTGTTGTGTAACATCTCTGTCAAGACTATGTATGTGAGTAGTAGTTGAACAAGAAGAGAGAGTCGCTGTGTAGCTCTGGTATTGATCAGACGTGCTTTGGTTAGCTGCTTTTGTACGAGATGATGCAATAATTTTGCAATCTAATTTTCACAGACACAGTTCTGTATTTATAAGTTTTTGTGTCATTCATATATGTATCAGTCTGAGAAGATTTTGTTGTTCTTTAATCATAAGGTAATGTAATCATTATTGTTAATAATAATTGAGAAAGTTGAACCTTTTTACCTCTTTCACTTTTGTAGTTAGAAAGCTAACCCACATCTTTTCATTGAAAGTTATTGGCTATTAAAATCAAAGCATAATATTGACTAAGCTGAGTCTGATTAACATATTTATTTATTGGCGTGACGTTTAATAATAATAATAGTGATTGTTGTACAGTAATACACAGATGAACAAGATACTAAGTTTCTGCAATCAGTCAGTTAGCGAAATAAATTCTTGCAGTTGCATTATTAGAAAGTGGTTTCTGTTTTTCCAGATTTCTCTCGCGGTCAAATTTATAATGTAGCCACTGAGTCTTATGCGGATTATACGTATTGTGTTTGCTGTGTTCAAGATATCCGTTGAGCTTTCAATCAGTTTAAACCCACTGTTTCCTAATTAACTGTGCAGGTTTTTATACTAGGGCCATAACTAAACAGAATTATAGTGTTAATGAATAAAAAAAGTGTTCAACTAATCTTTAATCAGCTTTATTGGAAAGTTAGTCATTGTGAGTGTTAACTACCAGCTGATGACAATTATTAATGCTGCATTTAACACCAGATTAGTTTTGAATGAGTAGCTTTTGAAACAGACCTCCTTTAGCTGGCTCACTATTGACAAATCCTTGTAGTGACCCTGTTTTTCGAATCAATAGAACAGCCTTACCTTTATTCCACCAACCAACATACTAGTTTTACAAGTCAGTCTCATTATATGCACCAACACCCTGGGATGTCACCACTAAAAGCTATCTCTTGACCCGACAAACAGAAACCTGAGGGTATTTGAGCATGGAGTATTTCCTGTTGTGGCGTAAAGTCAGCGCCACACGCCAGACGCGTTTATTATTTTATTTTTAATTATTATTTAATCTGTACAAAAGGAATGCATGAACATTACATCATATAAAGATGGCAGGCCGCGGTGGCCGAGGGGACTGAGGCGCTCCAGTCACGGTCTGCACGTCCACTACGTTCGGGGGTTCGAATCCCCCCTCGGGCATGGATATTTGTGCCGTCCTTAGTCTTAGTTAGTTCATAAGTTGTAATTTTAGGGACTGATGACCCCGTAGTTAAATCCCATAAGCTATACAAACATTTGAACATATAAAGATGGAAACAAGTATGCACTCTACCGCGGCGCAGAGGGCAAAAACCAACACCACTGTGCCCCACGCCGCAGAAGGGTCGTATGGAGATATACTACTTGTGATATCTCTAGGTCGTTAAGGAAATTACCACGTTACATACAAATGATCGTTGAATAAAGGTATCTTTATGTTTCCAGAATGAAACTTTTACTCTGCAGCGGAGTGTGCGCTGATATGAAACTTTCTGGCAGATTAAAATTGTGTGCCGGAACCGGGACTCAAAGTTTGGAAAGTAGGAGGCGAGGTACTGACGCAAGTAGAGTTGTGGGTCGGCATCGGGAGAACTGTCGGGGTAGTTCAGTCGGTAGAGCGCTTGCCCGCTAAAGGCAAAGGTCTCAAGTTTGAGTCCCGGTTCCCGCACACAATTTTAACCTGCCAGGAAGTTTCATATCTCTATGTTGCTTGAGTAAGCAAATCACAATTAAGTGGTACATATTTTGTACTGCCATTTTTTTGCCATGAATAACGTTTTAACGGCTTGACAGTTCAGCAACACATATTTTTGGATACTAACCTGAAACACCCCTCCATTCACCCATCCCCCCCCCCAAAAAAAAAAAAAAAAAAAAAAAAAAAAAAAAAAAAAAAAAAAACTGAAAATATCATCTACGCCGTTGGCAGAGATATTCAAGTACCAGAAGTTCGCTGATTCGTAGCAGCTACGAACAGTCAACAGCCTTACAACCCCAAATAATCTCTCACTGACTGATTAAGGAGGAGTGTCACGTATTTTGTTCAAATCAAATGTTTGTATAGCTTATGGGACTTGACTAAGGGGTCATCAGTCCCTAAACTTACAAACTACGTATGAACTAGCTAATACTAAGGACGGCACAAATATCCATGCCCGAGGGGGGATTAGAACCCCCGACCGTAGTGGCCGTGCAGACCGTGACTGGAGCGCCTCAGTCCCCTCGACCACCGCGGCCGGCGCGTATTTTGTGATGTGACTCCACATGTGAAAATAAATCGCAGAAGTCCTACGACTGCAGCGGATTACACAACTTCATGATTAACTATGAGGACAACTGTGAATATTATAAAATATGCTGTGTAGGTGCTGTGTTAGACAGAATAATTGTGGGACAGGTAACTGATCCATTACACAAGAAGTTCTCTAAAAGTGTCACACCCATCTCAATGCACTTGGTGAAAGCGTGTATTGTGCTGCACATGGGACATCATCTCTGCGGATTCTTATGTAGCTAACAGTGCGGTGTTACGACTGACAATTTCTTCGCGTTTATCCACCTTTGTAGCGTACATATCCTCCTTTAAACACTCACACAGTCAGGAGACCCATGGGGTTAGTCGCGTGATAAACGTCTGCAGCATGTTGGTATTCACGGACACAATGGACTTGCTCAATTAAACAACACTCGAGCACGCCACACACGTGTCCTTACAACTGCTCACTGATCCAACTCACGATTGCACGTTACGGAGCGAGGTGGCGCATTAGTAACACACTGGACTCCCATTCGGGAGGACAGCAGTTCAAATTCAATTCTCGGTCATCCTGATTCAGGATTTTCGTAATTTCCCTAAATCACTGCATACAGTTGTTGGGATGGTTCCTTACAAAGGCAGGGCCGATTTCCTTCCTCATCCCTGACAAAAGGTACCCGAGCGTCTGCTCTGTCTCTAATCACCAGTGTCGACGAGACTTTAAACCTTAATCGCCCTCCCTTACTCCTTTTCCTATTACACACTGGGTACGCGTGCAGGTGTTGCCTCCGTGCCGCGTCATTATACTGCCTTCTTGCGGAGAACCGCCACACCTCTTATACGCCGCGGCGGATTAACCGTCCGCACTGGGACACCCTGCTGCGGTGCGCGCGGCCGTTCGCCGTCGGGGGTTCGAGTCCCCCCTCGGGCAAGGGTGTTTGTGTTGTCCTTAGGTTAGTTTACCCTAGTTTAAGTAGTTTGTAAGCTACGGACTAATAACTACATGTCGCGTGGTAGTACCCGGAAGGTCTGGAGCGCCACGTTGCGGATCGCGAGGACTCCCGCGTCGTAGGTTCGAATCCTCCCTCGGGCATGGGTGAGTTTGTTGTCCTTAGGTTAGTAGTTTGTAAGCTAGGGACTAATAACCACTCAGTTTAAGTCCCATAGAGTTACAAACATTAGATCATTTAGTTGAGTCTGATAGATTTTTTAACATTTAATTTGAAACGCTTGTGCGATCACCTGACCCACCACTGTCCTGTCTACCACAGCGCCTATACAGCATTGCGGTAAGTAATATCCAAACTTGTCCTCATAATCATCCATGGATGTGTGTAGACTTCAACCCGCTCCAGGATTGTAACGATCCCAATTATGTTGCTCATCTAAAATCCCTGGAACAACAGCTATTGAACAACGCCTTTCACCGGTATCAATGTAAGGCTGGGACTCATTAATGTAAATATTTCGGGGAAAAAATTCTTAAACGAAAGCAAATGTAATTTTTACCATAAATTTATATGTTTGAAATGGACACGCTATATTATTTCATCAGCAATCTATAGCATTACAAATGACACAAACAATGGTGTTGATTGCATCACAATACGCCAATTACATCCCGAGACATTGCGAAGCGAAGTTGACGGTTGTAATTCGTCGCCGGCCGCGGTAGCCGAGGGGACTGCGGCGCGCCAGTCACGGTCTGCACGGCCACTACGGTCGGGGGTTCGAATCCCCCATCGGGCATGGATATTTGTGCCGTCCTAGTTTATAAGTAGTTCATAAGTAGTTTGTAATTCGTCCTCGGACTCAGCGACTGTGGCCTGTGAGTACATTGCTTAAATGTCTTTATTATAAATAATTCAGTCAGTTGCAATCCTTACAGATAGCCTTAGTACCCGGCATTGCCTGGGTATTTATTTAGTTTTCTGGCAGGACATATACCCTCCCCCCCCCCCCGTCTGTCTCTCTCTTTCTCTCTGTTTCTCTGTTCACCTCCTCATCGCTCCTGTAGCCTCCTCCCTCTCTCTCTGTCAACCCATCCACGCTTCCATCTTTATCTCAACACTTCTCAGTCCATCTCCCCCATTAGCCTGCCGCGTTTTCGATTTCCTCCTGCCCCTTTCTCTGTCTCCACTTCATTCCGTCCCTCCCCAACCACCATCTCCTCCTCCTCCTACAACTCTTTACAACCCGCTGTTTTCTGTCCTCCGTCTGTTATAAGTGATGATATATGTAATTGACAATGACATTTTTTGCGTAATGTATTTATTACAATCCTCAAATAGTCGACCTCCTTCCTGCCATTCTCTCTCTTTTCGTCTTACTCTACCCTCTCTGTTCACCTGGTCCTGTCACCTGTCCTTTTTCTCTCCCCTTTTTCTGTCCGTCTTCTCTTCTCTCGACCCACGTTCTCTGCCGCGGCGAAGCGGCCGAGCGCATTAAGGCGCTGTGCTACGATGCGCGAGGCCGTTCCCCGTCGGGGATTCGAATCCCCACTCGGGCATGGATGTCTGTGTCGTCTTTAGTATTAGTTTATAAGTAGTTTTGTAAGTTGAGGGGCTGATGACCCCGCAGTTAAGTCCCTTCAGCTTGACAAACATTTGAAAATTTGAACATCTCCCTCCTCTGTCTCCATCTCCTCTTCAGCCTCTCTCATTGCATCTCCTCCTCCCGATCTCGACGAATAATTAAAGAGCTATTCAAAATGAAGAAACATATTTCAAAAATTTATTGCTTTCAAACAATGAAAGATAGACACACAATTCTAACGTTTCTGGAAATAGAAAAGGTGAAATTCATATACATTCAACATGAAGGCTATGTGTTACATGGCAAATATTGAAACAGTGGCTCATTTCAAACAGCTGGTTTCTCGTTATCAAATTCACAGCCTCAGCATTTCGGTGTAACAGACTTTCACAGATCTCAGGCAACAGTAGAATTAGAAACACTGTCTTGTACAGGTACAAGGTGTGAGGTCCGGAAATGTGGAAGGCCACGGTTGATGAAGTTCATGTTCTGCTGCTGCTCGTCAAGTCCAACACTCTGGAACGGTATCGTACAGGTGACGTTGGGCGATGGTACAGAAATGAGGCAGAAGAGCATCTTGCATGAAGATGAAGCCATCTGCATTCTCTTCATGTTGAGGAAATAACCAATTTTGAACCATTCTTTTTTATTGGCTGGTCTTGTCACAGTTTTCTCCATGAACAGAAAGGCCCATAAACTGTGTTAAGAGATACGGCACTTCAACAATACACTTCAGTGAATCTCTTTCAGCACAAACTTCACAATGTTGTCTGTCCAGGAACATGGGAATCTTTTGCAGTTTGGTAGATACAAATATTTGGAACCTATTCCTTATTTTTGAATAACCCTCTATATGTCATCTTTCAGTTTATTTGAAGATACGGCCCGACAAGCACCGTACGGTGTCTTGCGGAATATAAAAACTTACTCCACGGAAACACACACACATGCGTGACAACTTTCACGGTAATCTGTCAGAAGGTGTCGTCTGTTGTAAAGTAAGTTGTAAGGTAAAGCGTGAAATATCGGAATATATCATTAAACTGGAGTCTAATAGTCACAGTGACTGAAATGTAGATTTCCACATTAAAGGAAATATTCGTGACTGATCAGTTTCATTTTCTACATACTTGTTAGTACCATAGCATTCTTCAGACGAATTCCTGAAGTACCTGCCTGCTAACTTGACGACAAAAGGTCGTTACTTTTAATCTCAGTACAGCGTACGAAACAAATAAAAAGCCTTACTCTCAGCCGTGTAATGAATTAAAAGACGAATTCCCTATTGAGTTTGATGATTGTTCCCAGAAGCAAATTGCCGTATTAAACTCGATGATTGTGTCTCCGAATCAAATCTCAAATTACGAGAAAGTTATATGATAATTCCGATAAGAGTTGCTCGTGGAAAAGACATTGCTGGTCGCTCCGTCTAATTAACTGCAGTTTGTGGCTCGTTTAGTGCGACATTCCTGCATCTTTATTCTATATGCATTAGTGCGAAGAGAAAATAGGCGATTAACGGCCGCGATAGCCGACTATACGAAACTGAAGGAAATTGAGGAAGCCGGATGGTGGGGAGGGAGAAGGCGTCGGCTCGGCGCAAGGCCAGGCGGCAACGGCAACGGCAACAGCAACAGGTTATGATAGGTATCTGGCGTGCGCCGGAGACAGCCTGGCCGGGGGCGCGGGTTCAAGAACCGGCCACGTTTCTCCGCCCAATTACGGCGCTCCTTTTGCAGCTGGGGTAACACCCTGAAGGTGAGGCGGCGAGGACGTGGAGAAGGCAAGTGGCGGGTAGGGATACCGAGTGACGGACGGGACACCGAGGGTCGTTACCACTCCACTGCTGCCAAGCGGGTGACCAGTCACCTGCAACTTGAGCTGCAGGTGACGGAGACACCTCTTGACGGTTTCACCTCTTCAGGCGCGCATCTGTCCTAATGTTCGCCAATGACAGTGCCACCATCGCCCACTTAGATCGAATACGCCATAACAACTGAACATCTGATTATGTTCCCACATTTGATGTTACAAAAATTCCACCTATGCATTAATGGCTGACACTTGACAAGTTACATATGTCACCATCATCATCATCATCATTGGAGACTGTTATGCCTTTCAGCGTTCAGTCTGGAGCATAGTACATCTAATAAAATTCCTTCATGATCCACTATTCAATGCTAACATTGATGCCTCGTCTGATGTTATGCCTTTTACTTCAAAATCATTCTGCGCCGAAAGTAAGTACTTTCTTGTTGGTTTACCTCTCCTCTTACCCTCCGCTGCCGAGCTCATGAGTCTCTTAGGTAACCTTGAGTCTGCCATGCGTTTAACATGACTCCACCATCTCAGTCTGTTCGCTCTAAATTCTTCATCTATGGAGTTCATTCCAAGTTTTTCTTTGATTTCCTCATTATGGACACCCTCCTGCCACTGTTCCCATCTATTAGTACCTGCAATCATTCTTGCTACTTTCATATCTGTAACTTCTACCTTATGAATAAGATAACCTGTATCCACCCAACTTTCACTCACATAAAACAAAGGTGGTCGAAAGATAGGGCGGTGCACTCCTAACGTAGTCTTGGTACTTACTTCCTTCTTGCAGAATAGAGTAGATCTTAGCTGAGCACTCACTGCATTAGCTTTGCTGCACCTCGATTCCAGTTCTTTCACTATGTTGCCATCCTGTGAGAAAATACATCCCAGATACTTGAAACTGTCTACCTGTTCTTTGTTCCTCTTACTTGACACTCAATCTGTTTAAATCTCTTTCCCACAGACATTACTTTCGTTTTGGAGATGCTGATCTTCATATCATAATCCTTGCACCTCTGATCGAGCTCTGAAATATTAGTTTGCAACCTTTCAATCGTACCTACCATTATAACTAAGTCATCCGCATATGCGAGACTGCTTATTTTGTTTTCACCTATTTTAATACCGCCCTGCCAGTCAACTGTTTTCAACATATGATCCATGAATAGTATAAACAACAGTGGTGACAGATTACAGCCTTGCCTTACCCCTGAAACTATCGTGAACCATAAGCTTAATTTACTATCAACTCTAACTGCTGCCTGACAGTCTACGTGAATCCCTTTAATTACTTGAAGAAGTTTGCCTCCTATACCATAATCTTGTAGAACTGACAGTAGCTGCCTCCTAGGAACACGGTTATAAGCCTTTTCTAGATCTATGAAAGATAGATATAATTCCCTATTCCACTTATAACACTTTTCCATTACCTGCCGTAAGCTAAGGATCTGGTCCTGACAGCCTCTAAGAGGCCTAAACCCACACTTTCATCTAACTTGTTCCAAATTAATACTCACACTCACCTTTCAACAATACCTGAGAATATTTTGCCTATAACGCTAATTAAATAGATACCTCGATAGTTACAATCTTTTCTGCTTCCATGTTTGAAAAATGACGTGATTACCGCTTTCGTCCAGTCAGACGGAACCTGTCCCGATTCCCACGCCTTCTCAATTATCCTGTATAACCATATGAGACCTGATATTCCACTGTATTTGGCGAGTCCCGGCTTAATTTCATCCATCCCAGCCGCTTTATTGCACTGTAATCTACTGACCATTTTCTCCACTTCCTCAAATGAGATCCTGTTTCCATCGTCGTTCCTATCCCATTCTACCTAAAAATCTGATACATCATTGAACGTTTCACCTACATTGAGCAATTCTTCAAAATATTCCATCCATTTGCCCAAGGCCTCCACAGGATTGACTAGCAGCTTTCCTGAACTGTCCAAAACACTTGTTAATTCCTTCTTCCCTCCCTTTCTAAGATTGATAATTATGCTCCAAAATGGTTTTCCCGCGGCTTGGCCCAGAGATTCTAGCTTGTTTCCAAAGTCTTCCCATGATTTCTGCTTGGATTCTGCAATTATCCGTTTGGCTTTGTTTCTTTCTTCAACATAACTTTCTCTGTCTGCCTGATTTCTAGTATGGAGCCATTTTTGATATGCCTTCTTTTTCTTTTTACAGGCTGCCTTGACTGTGTCATTCCACCAGGCTGTCTGCTTCTTCATACCTTTACACACTACTGCTGCAAGACATTCTCTAGCTGTTTCCAGTAGTGTGTCCCTGAACCTTGACCATTCCTCTTCCAGTGACTGTAAATCATTACATTCAACTAACTGGTATCTTTCCGAGATCATTGTTATGCATTTGTGCCTAATTTCCTAGTCTTGAAGCTTCTTCACTCTTATCCTTCTACACATGGACCTGACTTTCTGCTCTTTTGGCCTCACAAAACCAATTTCACTGGAGATTAAACAATGATCAGTATCATCAAAGAATCCCCTGAAAACACGTGTTTGCTTGACTGTCTTCCTGAATTCCTGGTCTGTTATTATATAGTCAACGATAGATCTAGTCCCCCTTCCTTCCCACTTATAGCAGTGAACGTCCTTATGCTTAAAGAAGGAGTTTGTGATAACTAAGCCCATAGTGGAACAGAAATCAAAGAGCTGTTTTCCGTTCCTGTTGGCCTCCATATCCTCTCCAAACTTACCCATAACCTTTTCACAACCTTCTGTTCTATTTCCTGTCCTGGCGTTGAAATCACCCATGAGTAAAACACTATCCTTATCCTCCACTCTAACAACTATATCACTAAGTGCGTTGTAAAATCTGTCCATCTCTTCTTGATCTGCCCCTTCACAAGAGTGAATACACTGCCACAATCCTAATTTTCTTACTGGAGATTGCCAAATCTATCCACATCAGTCGTTCATTTACATACCATATTGCAATTATGCTGGGTTCGATTGCTTTCCTGATGTAAAATCCTACATCCCACTGTGCTCTTCCTACTTTAACTCCTGACAGGTAGACCTAGTATTCTTCGACTTCGTCCTCTTTCTCTCCCCTTACTCTAACATCACTAACAGCTAAAACATCTAACCCCATCTTACTTGAAGCCTCCACCAGCTCTACCTTCTTCCCATTTTAATCCCCATTGATATTAATAGCTCCCCATCTCATTCCAGATCGTTTGCCAAGTCGTATCTGAGGAGTCCACCCTAGAGGTGGGACTCCATCACCTCCAAAGGTCCGAGGTATTTTGCTCTGATTGTTGCCAGCATGATATTAAAGTACCTGGGAAGCAGGTTGCTAGCCTTACTTGCCCAGGGCCCCACTGGGTTTCACCCCTAACGGTTGAGAAACCGGTGGATTTGGTAGTCTTTGCCGTCTGAGCACAAAGGTGGTCACGACTCAGAATATGTCCAAGATGCCCAACCTTTTTCCAAAGTAACTGGTATCCCAACTGTCAGTACCACTTACTTGGCCACCCATACGTTGCCCGTGGTTCATGAACTAGGACATGACTACAGAAACCCACACCATGAACCATAAATAAATAAATAAATAAAAAAGAAAAGAAAAAAAAAAAAGAAAAAGAAACCTGCGTTCATCTTTCCAGTTAGAGCAAGCACGTACTCCAGATGCAGACCTGTAATATGTACACATGATGTTTTCGAAAGAGAGTGCAAAAATTTAACAGGACATATAGAATTCTCCACTGAATAAGCTGAGATAGAGATTGCCAAAATCGGCGTAAGGAGATACGGAAGTAAACTCGTTTACCGCTTTGTCTAGCATTACTGATTTGAAGCTTTTTTTTCAGCTGACATGCATCATCATCCTTCCCTGGATAGTCCACTAGACTTGCAAGGGGTTATCTCTTGTGTTTGTGTGATCTGCTGCTGTTACCTTGCTCACACTGTTAGACGAATCCTAGGACGCCCGCCGACGACTGCCGACGACTGCCGACGACTGCCGACGCCTGCCGAATCCAGCCCGACGCTAGCCTAAAGCCGGACGCTTCTAGAAGCCGCCCGGGTCCTGCTCCTGGGCCAACGTCGCCGTAGCGATTCAGGGCTGCCACGTCCTCTTCTATATAAGCTTAAGTATTGTGATATGTGTGAGACAGTGCACAAATGGTTTAATTCATACTTAAGTGGAAGAGTGCAGAAAGTTGAAATACGCAGTTTACACGATACAGAAGAAGGAATTAAGTCCTCTAACTGGGAAATAATCAAAAATGGGGTCCCACAAGGTTCGGTCTTGGGTCCTTTGTTGATCTTAATATATATATATATATATATATATATATATATATATATATATATATATATATATATATATATTAATGACTTGCCTTTCTATATTCACGAAGATGCTAAGCTAGTTCTTTTTGCTAACGATACAAGTAAAGCTATCACGTCTGACAAACAGGAATTAACTGATGTAATTGTAAATGATGTCTTTCAGAAAAATTATTAAGTGGTTCTCTGCAAATGGATTCTCATTAAACTTTGATAAAACCCAGTGAATACATTTTCATACAGCAAATAAATAAATTTAGACTCTGAACAGAAATCTGTAGCTAAGGTATAATATTCAAAATTTTTAGGTTTTGGCATTGACGAGGGATTGAATTGGAAAAACCACATTGAAGATCTGCTGAAACGTTTGAGTTCAGCGACTTATGCTATCAGGGTCATTGCAAAATTTGCTGATAAACATCTCAGTAAATTTGCTTGCTATGCCTATTCTCATTCACTGCTTTCATATGGGATCATATTCTGGGGCAATTCAGCATTAAGTAAAAAAGTATTCATTTCGCGAAAGCGTGTAATCATAAAAATCGCTAGTGTCTGCAGACGTTTATTTAAGGAATCTTCACTGTAGCTTCACTCATGAAATTTGTTATTAACAATACGACCAAATTCTAAAGTAATAGCAGTGTGCATAATTACAACACTAGGGGAAAGAGTGATATTTACTATTCAAGATTAAATCTAACATTGGCACAGAAAGGGGTGAATTATGCTCCTACAAGTAGCATCTAAAATCTGACAGACAGCCAACTGGTGGTTGAAAGGAAATTATAGGAATTTCTGAATGGCAACTCCTTTTACACTTTACATGAATTTTTAGATAAAACTAAAAATTAAAAAATAAATAAAAGATAGAAACAATAGAAATAAAAATGAAAATAAAAAATCCTTAAAATATTTATAGACACCATTTATTAATTTTCTAATGTTTGTAATTCTATGGGACTAAACTACTTTGGTCATAAGTCCCGAGACTTACAAACTATTTCAACTAATTCGAACCTCCGACGCGGGAGGCCTCACGATCTGCAACGTAGCGCTCCAGACCGCTCGGCTACTCCCGGGCGGCACCATTTACTGAACAGATACGTTCCACATCATTACGAAATGTCTTGTATGTGATCTTGGAACAAGTATTAATCTAATCTAATCTTACCGTCGCTGCCTGGACCCACCACCATTGACGTCGCGACCTTGAACAGCCCTTCCTCACCACACTGGCTACCCTCTATAACGCCATCCTCTATACTGGCTTCTACCCCATACTTTGGAAAACGTCCCGTGTCCTCAGGCTCCTCGTACTTTTTTTAAAATTTCTTTTCCTCTATGCGTTGTTTTAAAATATGACAGATAACGGCCAACCCGCAGCTGACGCCCTGTGTGATTTTAATCATCCGTCTTTCTCCTGTGCCTCCGTGTTTCCAGCTGTGTGCTTCCTTCATCATCGATATTTCTTCGTTTTTTAAAAGACTTCAAAGTTGACTCCCTTTTCTAGCTCTTGTTATGTCTTCCTTTTAAAGTCACCTTGTCACTGTATTTATTGTCTCCATATTTTGCCACATTTAGTGTCTTTCTTGTCTCCGTGTCTATCTGGAAATTGAATGAAATAAATCGCAATTTGCGATGTTATGGCTTCACCGTATTAGGTTTTATATGAAATACCAAACTGTGGCGAATGAAAATTCGTGCCTGGCCGGGTTTCGAACCCGGGATCTCCTGCTTACTAGGTAGACGCGTTGACCACTCCGCCACCGAGGACACAATGATCAGCCCGACTGCAGAGGACTCTTCCCTGCACGTCTCCCAACACGCACAAATCTCCATTCGCGACGCTGTCTCTTTCTTTGCTACATCACAGCCTATTTATTCTATAATGCTCGCAGCCACAATACTGTATTCCCGCTTCAGGGAGAACAGACCATGAGGTATCGAGACACAATTAATTGTCTTCAGGAGCCCAGCCTCGGCTTGTATGAATTATATATATTTTTGACGAATTACAGCGTTCAAATGAATGAAATAAATCGCAATTTGCAATGTTATGGCTTCACTGTATTAGGTTTTAGATGAAATACCAAACTGTGGCGAATGATAATTTGTGCACGGCCGGGATTCGAACCCGGGATCTCCTGCTTACTAGGCAGACGCGTTGACCATTCCGCCAATCCTGACGACAATTAATTGTGTCTCGATACCTCGTGGTCTGTTCTCCCTGATGCGGGAATACAGTATTGTGGCTGCGAGCATTATAGAATAAATAGGCTGTGATACAGGAAAGAGACAGCGTGGCGAATAGAGATTTGGGAGTGGCGGGAGACATGCATAGGGAAAGAGTCCTCTGCAGAGGAGCTGATGACTGTGTCCTCGGTGGCGGAGTGGTCAACGCGTCTGCCTAGTAAGCAGGAGATCCCGGGTTCGAATCCCGGCCGTGCACAAATTTTCATTCGCCACAGTTTGGTATTTCATCTAAAACCTAATACAGTGAAGCCATAACATCGCAAATTGCGATTTATTTTATTCATTTGCACGCTGTAATTCGTCACAAATATATATATAACTGTATCTGGAAATTCTTTAGGATGAAGAGCTCCTGCTAGCGCTGTCAGCCAGCCCTGTACATGGAATCGAAACACAATAAAGAAAACCTGACATACTTACGCTTTACATGTACTGCGCAGTTTATTTACATGTACAATTTTCATTTGCTGCACGAAAGGAAGGACGACGAGTCTCATTTCTAGTAAGTTATGTAGCAGGTTCTGTTTACTTGTCCTTCAGGTGCCTCTGTTGTATCGTATTTACATCTTCCGATGACAGATCGTGCTACTGACGATAGACCCATTTATTACTCCGTGCTATTCAGAGAAGTACATTACAATACAATGGAGCGGCACCGGTTTCATTGGGGAAATACCTTGCAATACTCTCGCTGCTGAGAGGCTGCAATATGAGGACCATACAACATCCGATTCTGAAGAGAAAGTGCTGGGACATATTGCAGCGGACCCCATTACATGTACTCGTTGTATTGCGCGTGAAATATGCGCTGCACATACAAGCGTGTAATGAATACATCAGACTTCGTCATTAACTTTGCTCTAACGGTCGCGTTGTTTTAGTGGTTGCTCCATGAATGAGTTGAGCGACCAGATTTCCTCCAAATTGTACTGTTTACTAACGAACCATGATCTGATCGTGAAAGTACTTCGATCAGCAGGAATAGCCATGCGTGGGATAAAGTAAACCCTCACGCTGTAGTAGATTCACATAATCAAGCTCGTTTTGCTATGAATATCTAGGCCGGCATTATAGGCGACAGTCTCATTGGGACATGTCTGCGATCTGACTGTGTGAATAGCCACCTGTACGTGAGTTTCTTGCCAAGAATTTTACCCGAGTTCAAACATACCGTTTGCCGTTCGTGAGTGGGTGTGATCACAACATGACGCTTCAATTCAATGCAGATGTTCTCAACCATCCTAATGCTGCCCATTCTGGCCGTTGCATTAGAATGGAAGTCCTACTTCATGATCTACAAGAGCACCTGACTTTAATTATCTTAATTATTTCCTATGTGGATATCCAGAGACAGCAGTGTATGAGGTGGAATTAGTTGCCAGAATAGTTCAAATGTTTGTAAATCTAAGGGACTTAACTACGAAGGTAATTAGTCCCTACGCTTACAAACTACTTACACTAACTTAAACTATCTTATGCTAAGGACAACACAAACAGCCATGCACAAGGGAGGACTCGAGCCGCGGTGGAGTAGCCGAGCGGTCTAAGGCGCCTCGCTGCGAAGCGCGTTGTTGTTCGCCTTCGGAAGTTCGAGTCCTCCATTGGGCGTAATTGTGTGTGTGTTGTCCTTAGGTTAGTTTATCTTAGTTTTAGTAGTTTGTAATCTACGGACTAATGACCACGCAGTTAGGTCCGATAGATTTACAAACATTTGGACATATTTATGTCAGAGGACTCGAACCCCCGACGGCGAACAGCCGCGCGGACCGCTGCTTGGCGCCTTAGTATGCACAGCGCCCGAATTGTAGCTACTATGATGAGATTCGAAACACAATTTCCATGGTGTGTCAGAATCATGTTGCCCGCTGTAGTGCTTGCTTTGAAGTTGATGGACGTCAGTTTAAGCACATTTGCGAAACACAGAGGCAGTTTTACGTACATTCTGAGAAGGATGGCATAACCAGTTGATTGTAACTAATGTAGATAAAGTACGCAGTTCAAATGTTCAAATGTTTGTTGAGCTTAAGGGACTTAACTGCGGGGTTATCAGTCCCTAAACTTACAAACTACTTATGAACTACCTTACATTAAAGACGACACAGAGATCCATGCCCCAGGGTGTGATTCGTACCCCCGACCGTAGCGGCCGTGCAGACTGTGACTGGCGTGCCACAGACCGCTCGGAAACTGCGGCCGGCAAAGCACTCAGTAATAAGATTAGATTCCAGCTGGCTTCTCTGATCCATAGTTGCCTACCTCAAACTGTTGAGCATCCTCTTAACGGAACCACTCTGTATTACATCTCAGCAGTTTCTAGATCTCATTAAATTTACGTCTGCATGCAGAATATGCCGACATTACTGCCTGTTGAAAACAGTGGACGAAATACAGTAGTGTCGTAACCCAGCTGTAACAGTGCGTTGAAAATTGTAGCCTACATTCATTAAAAAAATTCTTGTAATAATAACAGTATCTGTTGCAAAAAAAAAAAATAATAAATAAATAAATAAATAAATAAATAAATAAATAAAAAAAATCTTTTCCCTTCTTCTCTTTTTGTGACGGCGTGGCTATGAAAGTTATCAATAATGAAAGGAGCAGCATTAGTCGTAAAATCGTTTGCTTTATATTGATAAAAGTGATTTTGTGGCCGTTGAGCACACCCCTCCAGATAATGGAATCCAATTTATATAAGAATTATAAAAGTCGACGTACCAGTGTCTTAATATCGATTCTACTAACCTGCACAAATACAATACGGAACGCCGTGCTGACTCCCAACGGCATCGTATCATTAGCAGTAGAGATGACAGGCATCTTATCGACATGGCTGTAACAGATAGTGCAGCCATGTCTCGATGCCTGAGTAAACAGATGGGGACGTTTACAAGACGACAACCATCTGCACGAACAGTTCGACAACATTTGCAGCAGCATGGACTATCAACTCGGAGACCATGGCTGTGGTTACACTTGACGCTGCATCACAGACAGGAGCGCCTATGATAGTGTACGCAACAACGAACCTGGGTGCACGCACATTGCAAGCGTGTATTCGTCATCGCCATACTGGCGTATCACCAGGCGTGATGGTATGGGGTGCCATTGGTTACACGTCTAGGTCACCTCTTGTTCGCATCGACGGCACTTTGAATAGTGGCCGCTACATTTCAGATGTGTTACGACCCGTGGCTCTACCCTTCATTCGAAACCCTGCGAATCCCAACATTTCAGCAGGATAATGCACGACGCATGTTGCAGATCCTGTACGGGCCTTTTTGGATACGGAAAATGTTCGACTGCTGCCCTGGTCAGCACATTCTCCAGATTTCCCACCAACTGAAAACGTCTGGTCAATGGTGGCCGAGCAACTGGCTCGTCACAATACGCCAGTCACTACTCTGGATGAATTATGGTATCGTTTTCAAGCTGCATGGGCATCTGTACCTGTACACGCCATCCAAGCTCTGTTTGACTCAATGCCCAGGCATATCAAGGCCGTTATTACGGCCAGAGGTGGTTGTTCTGAGCACTGATTTTTCAGGATATAAGCACCCAAATTGCGTGAAAATGTAATCACATGTCAGTTCTAGTATAATATATTTCTCCAATGAATACCCGTTTATCATCTGCATTGGTGTAGGAATTTTAATGGCCAGTAGTGTAGTTTAAAATGCAAGTTCTTGGTTCTGGTGCTCAAAGTGAGTTAGTGAAACCTAACGTACTTCATAATGCGACATCGTTACAATTTGGATGTGTGAGAGACATTTCGTTCTCTCCTGAAGAAGCAACACAGTGAAGCAAAGTTTACAGCGGCACGACCACCTGGCTTACAACTTGGATTACGTCTCTGTCACAATTTTAGATACTTTATACATGTGACAGTTTCACGTAACAAAATTACAGTATAAGTCTACACGGAATTTAGATTTTTAATCACTTACGGTTGTTGCATAGTCTTGTGGCGATTTTTTATTAACTGTGGAAGCACCTGTAGATTCCATGAAATAAAATGTTCAAATGTTTGTATTCTATTGTACTTATCTAGTGTGCTTATCAGTCGCTAGGCTTACTGACTACTCAAACTAAACTAACGACGGCACACACACGCGTACCCGAGGAAGGACTTAAACCTGCGATGGGGAGTAAAAGCGCGCTCCGCAGCAAGGCGCCTTACAGCGCTCGGCTATTCCACTGGGGCAGATTCCATGAATTTGCACAATATTTATTGTCCGAAAGAACAGACATCACACCTGCTTTGTAGCCAAATAGCATTTGCAAATGATTGTTAAAGGAAGGGAAGGAAGAAGGATAGGAAAGAAAGGATTGACTGGCCGCATTAGGGTATTGATATGAAGCAAAGGCGACAATTGACCGGGAATCGAACCCGGGTCTCCCGCTTCGGGCCAGCGGGCACCTTAAGCACTTGGCCATTCGTGCTCGCGCAGGAGCGCTACAAACATAACGTGCGACTTGTGAGAATTTGAGACAGATGGGAGGCGAGCACGGGTGGCCAAGGTTTTAAGGTGACCGCTGAACCGAAGCGGGAGACCCGGGTTCGATCCCGGTCCGGCTCACATTTTCACTTGTCGCCATTGCTTAATATGAATGCCCTAATACAGCCACTGCCAATCCTTTCTTTCCTATCCTTCTTCCTTCCCTTCCTTTAACAATCATTTGGAATTGCACAACATTGTTCACAGGAGGCGCAGCCATCTGTGATTAAATGTGTATGGTTAACAGTCACGATCGCACGAAATATTCTTTACATACCGGTTTCAGCCTATGTAATGGTCATCCTGAGAATTTACGGCCCATCAGGCCACTGCTGTGGCTACTTCGCCGCACAGATGTCGGTGGCACGACTGTAACTGCTGTAATCGCGCCACTGCTCTAATCGTGCACCAGCATCTGTGCAGCCGAGTAGAAGCAGCACCAGCCAGACGGGCCATAAATTCTGACGAGGACCATTACATAGGCCGATACCTGTAAGTAAAAAATATTTCGTGCGACCTCGGCACTTAATTTATCCAACCTGAAGAGTTCCGGGAGACTCGTCGTACTGCTTATTTCTCTCTCTCTCTCTCTCTCTCTCTCTCTCTCTCTCTCTCTCCCTCTCTGTCTCTCTCTCTCTCTCTCTCTCTCTCTCTGTGCATTTGTAATTTGATTGCAGACATTTGTCACTGTGTGTGTGTGTGCCTTTAATACCGTGATCGTTGTTGTACTGACGATATACCTTCTGTACATTTCAGTGAGCTTCGCCAGTGTTATTACCACTAGACTGGATTCTTCAACCCCATAGCGATTAACGACACAGAACCTTAACGCTATGTTTCTTCTGTTAATCCAAATAATGGTGCAAAGACATGGGCAAATGTCAGAAAAAGAACATTAAAGAATTATCCTTGAAGAATTAGCGGCTAATAATACCTATTCATCATTTATAAAGTTCTAAGAACTGAATAGTAGAGAAGAGGATAACTTTCTTGAATATTGGAGTGATCTGTGCAACTTTCCGCTCTTTGGGTACGCAACGTTCGCTAAGCGAGGGGTTGCATATGATAGGTATGGGGCTATTTCATCAGCATATTCTGAAAGGAACGTAATTGATACAGTCAGGACTGTTACTATTGTTAAGTGATTTAAGATGTTTTAATACTCCAGGGATATTTACTTCTAAATTACGCATGGTGGAAGCTGTTATAGGAATTCTGGAGTATTTGCTTCGTCTTCTCTAGTGAAGAAATTTCGGGAAGCTGCGTTAAGCAATTCTGCTTTAGCAGAACTGTTATCAGTAGCATCACTATTTCTATCGTGTAATTAAGATATTGTTTGTATTTTGCCGCTGGTATACTTTACGTGCGACGAGAATTTCTTAGTATTCTCTACAAAATTTCGTGACAGTTTCGTTGTGGTAACTATTGTAAGCTTCTCTCATTGAAATTCGAGCTAAATTTCTAGTTTCACTAAAAGAATGCCAGTCTTGCGGATTTTTTGTGCGTTTAAATTTTGCCTTTTTTTGTTATTGTAACAGTGATTTAACCTGTTTTGTGTACCACGGCGGGTCAGCCTCCTCTTTTGTTAATTTGCTTGGTATGAATCTGTCAATGGTTGTCGATATTATTTCTTTGAATGTAAGCCACATTGGTCTGCACTCACATTGTTAGTTTCGAAAGACCGGAAATTCTCACTCAGGAAAGCGTTAGCCGACTTTTTATCTGCATTTTTGAATAAATACACTTTTCTTTTAATTTTTGTGGATTTGGGAAGCCCGATATACGGTCTCGCTACGACAACTCTGTGTTCACTAACCCCTGTATTTGTTTTAATGCTCTTTATTAGCTCTGGTTTATTTGTTGCTAGGAGGTCAAGTATGTCCTTACAGCCATTTACTATTCGAATGGTTTCGTGAACTAACTGCTCGAGATAATTTTCGGAGAACGCTGGAACTCGCCCGCTGTTCTTTTGCCTGTTAACTAGCTGTGTTTGTGAAGTTAACAATTGACTGCTTGCGCACAAAATCTAACTACGGCGATATCCACACAGCGGCGGAAGTATACAGTTCCCTTAAGCAAAACTCTGATTCTATAAGTTACGCAAACAGTTCTACCTTTACTGTAATCTTTAGAGGAAACTGCACACAATTAAATAATGATCCGCAGTCATGGATCTAAATCAAAAATAAATGTTGGCAACGGAAACGCAAATATTCTCCACTCCAGAAGGGAGCAGAGACACAAGATACATGAACAAATTACCCCCACATTAATCCAAAATAAATGATGAGGTAAAAATTTAAATTAGTACAAAAGGATTATAGTTTAACAAATTAATTTATTGTTCAAAACAAGAACAACAAGGGGGGAAGACCTTTTTTTTTTATTTACGATAAAAAATACTCCTTACAATATATTCAAAATATCCACAATTACATAGCCCTAAAATTGCCCACCTGCAAAGTTGAGTACTGGTTAATTTAAGATCACGTTTCATAGGGGGGCACGGAGGAATTGCAGTAGATTCACACACCGATTCATACGCTAAGCCATGCAAGTACTTACCAAGTACCCGACACCAATACACCAAGACGACAGCCAAGCAATGTGGAGAATGCAGATCGTAGGTTCACTCGCGCACAATGAAACAGTACCTCGCTTCCATAACGTGTCAAGCTAGTGGCTCATGATAAATTAACAGAAACAAACGCACTTGGTTTAAGACCACAAAGTGTGGTGTACAGACAGAAGTTAAAGTTTCCCTAGAACTTCTAACTATATATTAAGTCATGATTTCATTAAATAATATCTAAAAACTGTCGCTCTGGCGTTTGTTTAGCACAGAGAGAAGATAACTACAGAAGGTTAAAGTTGTTAGATCAATACAGCGTTCTACTAAGTTGGAACACAAAATATGCATAAAGTTAACAAAATCAATTTCGAAGAGAATAAGATTGCGAAATATATCGTGTAACCATTCTTTCTGATCAGAGGAATGATATCTATTAGATAAGCAAGGTTACAGATTGCTACAGCACAATACAGAGTTCGGTCACAAAAAGTGAAATAATTCTATTTCATGAAAATTAAAAGCACGATATACGTCATGCAACGGTTCTTTCTACACAGAGGAAAAAGATCTATTTAATGGTAAAAACCACGACAGGGAACACGCTAATTGGCGCACACGTAGGCCACAAGTACACAATAATACAAGTTAGAATGGACAATTTTCGGGGAAAATTATCATTCTGCACTCACTAGGAAACACCTTAGCAAATTAGCTATACAATTATTAACCACTCATGTGCACTGAATGATGGAAGAGCTGAAGGCTTAGTCTGATATCGTCCACGTGTTTTGTCGAAAAAGTACGAACAGTATAGGCACCGCAAATCCCCGAAAATATTAGAATTCAACTACAATAAGAACGTGAAAGACATTGAACATATTTTAACAGGCGAAGAAGTAATTTAAAAGATATAAAGTGCGAGAACTATGCTAACAAAACACCATCAGAGCCTCTGAATCAGATTCCAGCAAAAATCGACATAAAATTAGCAATCCTGTAGGAAATTAAGCAAAATCTCACCACTACACATAGTGTAGCTGCTACTCCCGGAATTAAACTCGCGAAAATGCATTAGTATGACTATGGAGCCTGGACTAAGTCCAGCCAAGAGGCCACAGCAGAACCAAACCCAGAGATACATACCCAACCAGGAACCAAGACGAGAATGAATAGCTCTCTTGACCACTGCCTAGCCATTGCCAAGGAGGGGTAGTGGAGGGGAGCCCAGAGAGCATCACCGTTCGTCAGGCAGGTAACCTGACCAACCCCCAGCCAAGGAGGTTAAGAGCAAGCTACATTAGGAATCTTTGCTAAGACTCGGTTCTGCTCAGCAGTTGGCAAACCTACTTCTCGCCCAGAGACATTCAACACCCAGCATTTGAAAGAAACGACGACACAAAACAGACGAGGCACGCCTAGCACTTCCTAAACTTTCTTACATACGAAGTTTCATTCATTCTGTGCAAGCCACGGCCAGTGGGAGCACATCACAGTACTCACTAATAGATATTTGTGGCCTCATGTGCAACATAGTCACTTAGAATTTTACATACAGATGAAAATAAATCAATATATAATGCCTGGTATCTCGCATATTGCGAGTGGAGTGTCTTGCTACACACACACAAAAAAAAAAAAAAAAAAAAAAAAAAAAAAAAAGTCTGAAGCTCGTGAACATTTGTTCATGGGGAGTCAATTAAATGGAACACGTTATGTGGACGTGTTTCAATGCGGTCAGTACAATTTCGGACGATGATTTATGTTTTCCTCCAGTTTTGAACATGTATTTTTGCCAACATATCGAGGGTAAATTAAAGTCACTACCTATTAAAATTGTATGCTTTGGGTTCGTTTTTGAAATTTGATCCAAGCTTTCTTTGAAAATTTGTACAATCGAATCGTCTGAGTCAGGGGGTCGATAAAAAGAACCTATCATTAATTTATTCTGGTTGCCAGATATAAACTCTATCCGTACCATACCAGTAGCAAGCCACTTCAATTTCGCTACAGGATAAACCGCCTGTTACAGCAATAAATACGCCACAATCTACTTTATTCAATCTATCTTTTCTGAACACCATTTCCCCTTTGTAAAAATTTCTGCTGAACTTAGCTACGGCTTTAGCCAGCTTTCGAAACCTATAATGATTTGAGATTCAGTACTTTCTATTAGTGCCTGGAGCTCTGGTACATTCCCCACACAGCTACGACAATTTACAACTGTTAGGCCAATGGGTTTTAGATCTGTGCTCGTCCTATCTTTGACGTGTATCCCTGGGTGCTCCCGAGGCCCTCTAACCTAAAAAAAACCCTCCCAGTCCACGACAGAGAGCTCCCTCTACCCGTGTAGCCGCTTCCTGCGTATAGTGGACTCCTGACCATTCAACGGTACCCGCAACCCCTCCACCCGTTGGCGCAAGTTGAGGAATCTGCAGTCTACACGGTCGCAGAACCGACTGAACCTCTGATTCAGTCCTTTCACTCGGCTCTGTCGGTCTTGTCAACTATGCTGCAGATGGTGAGCTGTGCTATCGCCTTGATAGCTAGACTGGCAGTTTTTACCACTTCAGATAGCCGCTCAAAACCTGAGAGAATCTCTTCATATCCGAAGCGACACACTACATTGGTACTGACGTGAGCCACCACCTGCAGTTGGCTGCACACCGTACCTTCATGGCATCCAGAAGGACCCGTTCCACATCTGGAATGACCCAACCCAGTGGGCACACGGAGTGCACGTTGGCTTCTTCCCCTCCTTGGCAGCCATCTCTCTAAGGGGCACCATCACCATCTGTGAAAGCCCGGATCTAGCAGGCTGCTTGGAGAATTCAGGATGAGCGACACCATCCGGCTCAAAAACGTTGACCTGAACAGATAGCGTCTCAAACCTGTTCGCAAGACGAACCGGGGAGGCCTCACGATCGGTCCCCCGGAATTGCTGTGAGGTGTCTACCTCTCTGCTGGCGGTGTCAGAGCATCTCGCTGGCGCAGTCCGATCGGAGGAGGCGACGGTCCCCACTACCGGCCATCAACAACGGCGCCCCTCGATCGCAGCCTCCACCTGTGCAACCGGGATTAACACAGCTTGAAGTGTCACCAGCTCAGCCTGCATCCGCACACAGCATTCACAGTCCACATTCATGGTAACAGTACCGAGAAAACGAAACGAACTACTGTCGAGTCGCGCTCAAAGGAAGATTACACTGATACTTAAAACGCGAATTTGAACCTAATATGCACGACAGCACAAACGGAAACCAATATTGCGTAAAAGGCTTGTTTTAAGATATTACGCTAAATAAACCCATTTGTTTAGTTTACCTATGGATAAACCTTTATACTATTCATAGTCTTTGGCGATGAAATAAGATGAAAATTCTCGCCCTGTTAAATGAAATGTTTTAAAAAGCATTGTATAAACACGGTACTATAATTTAGGGGTTGCTTAGAAGCGATGTTCAAAAAAAATTCACTCTACGATTCTAGTGTATAAAACAACCTTCTGGCTCTCCCAGGCGGTTAAAATCCCGCGAGCTATAGGAACAGCTTCCGCCTATTGTCAAGTTGTAAATAAATGACTGCCGTGTCGCCGGATGTGACGTCACTGGTGACCGCCTCCTCGACAGACATGGAAAATTTTCCGTTTTACGTCCGTCGTTCCCGGTTCATAATGACCAGTTTTCAGGCTGTGCTGAACTACAAACGGCTGTCTTTCCTGAGGGTGTTTTCAATTATTGTTATTATTAGAGTTTCTCTTATAATGCTATCGCAAAACCGAGTCATTGGATTGGTTGTTGGTGTTTTAAAGGGACTAGACAACAAAGTTCATCGGACCCTGGTTGCGTTTTACTTACGAACTATCCTTTCTGTGGTACACTATCGTGAAAAATTGATGAACTCTTGAAGAATGTTAAATGTTTGTTAAGCTTAAGGGACTAAACTGCGGGGTCATCAGTCCCTAAACTTACAAACGACTTATGAGCTACCTTATAGTAAAGACGATACAGACATCCATGCCCGAGGGGGGATTCGAACCCCCGACCGCAGCGGCCGTTCAGACTGTGACTAGCGCGCCGCAGGCCGCTCGGCCACTGCGGCCGGCCGAACTATTGAAGAGTCTCAACACTTTATCATGTTTAAACACGTTGGAAAAATACAATAGCTCATCTGGACTGTAATCTATGGCAGAGGTGCCCCAGTATGTCCAATACATTTCGGTACAATAGTAGACATTGTTGAACAACTCAGAATGATTTACGACAGGTGATTAAGCCAACAATATCCAAAAAAAAAAAAAAAAAAAAAAAAAAAAATCAGTGGCATAACACACTCTAAAAGATCAACTGTAGAATGTTTTCATTGATAGTCTGATAAAAAAAGCAATTCAGTTCAAAATATCTGAAAATACTACCAGTAACGGCGGCGGTTTGGAGCTCAGCATAACCTTAGACCGGCAGTCGCAAGTTTAAAGTGGACAGAATAAGAAGTGATCCGATGGCGTCCACAAAGCGGTGTTACACATGGTGAGTCTCGAGGAAAGCTTCATGCTTTCGGGGATGATAGTACTAACGATGAATCTGAAACAAAAAACTTGTAATAAACAAAAGCTTTTTCTATATTTTGATATTGAAACCCCATTGATCCATGTGTGCTTTATAAATTTAGTTTCTTCTCTGCTGCGGCAGAATAGCCGTGCGCACTAAGGCGCCCAGCTGCGGTGCGCGCGGCCGTTCGCCGTTGGGGATTCGAGTTCTCCCCCGGACATGGGTGTTTGTGTTGTTGTTAGCGTAAGTTACTTTAAGTTAGTGTAAGTAGTTTGTAATCTTAGGGACTAATGAACACTTTAGTTAAGTCCCTTGGATTTACAAACACTTGAACCTTTTTTTCTTTTCTTCTCTGTGGGAATCTGCCTTGAGCAAAACACTTGTTTATGTAAAAACTAATAATAAAAAGACCCACTGAAGATGCTATAACTATAGCGAAACATGTATGTTTTGCTCAAGACAGATCCTTGTTGAGAAGAAACGATATATATGCCCTTTTGTTAATCGTTTCTGGGTAACCCAATGAAGACAACTATGAACGGTTAAAGTGTAGTGTCGTCTTTACTAACCCTGTCAGTACGTAGTTCACTTGCGCATGGTGCAGTTCTATACTTCAAGTCTCACTTCGACAGTGCTTGTCGTATTGAACGGTTCTGCAGTGTTGTTACGTGAACAGAGAATACAGTCTAGTGTTGTGAATATACCACTGATTTTCAAACATGTAGAGTATGCTGACATGTTGTATTTCTATACCAAGTGCCAGGTAGCAGGAGATTTGGCAGGGTGTTTCACGGATTACGCTTCCCAACGCAAATGTTGTCTCTGAACGTCCTGTACAATAAACTCTTAATGAAGTGGAGGATATCCTTCTTCGAGTAATGGAACGCCGCCCAACTACTAGCTCGAGTGGAATAGCTGGCCAGCTTGATATTTCACAAACGCGAGTGATACGCACACCACACGAGCAAGGTCTGAATCCATTTCACCGGCAGAGTGTACAGCATCTGCATGACGGAAATGTCGTAACCCGGCATGAATTCTGTCAATGAATAATTGCCAATGATCGATTAATTCCTTGGTCATTGGTGGGCCAACATTTACACGAAACGGAATCAACAACACGATCAACTCTCACGTATGGCTAAATGAAAATCGCATGTACTTTCAGCATGAAGGAACGTCTACACATTCCGTGCGGCCATTGCCACACTACCTCAAGCAATGTATCCCGGTCGTTGATCGATCGCTGTGGAGTCATTGCTTGGCCACGGAGGACACCCGACTGGATTACTGGTGGCTGAAAAGCGAAGTGCACACAGGAACTTCTCGCTCGTATTATACATGTTTGTGCTGGAGGAAAGGAATGGAGAAATGAGCTCCAATCGACAACACACCACCTGCCTACAGTTGTGGGAACTTACACAATTAAACAGACCATAACATAACAGTAACTGTTACCTGCTCGTTTCCCGTTCTTACTTGTTTTCATTAGTTTACCAAGAAACGGTTATTAAAAGGTTTTTGTTCAGAATCACCAGTAGTATCATCCCTTAAAGCATGTATCGTTGCTCCTGACCCAGTGACGACACGGTGACATGGCAGTCGTTTCGCATTTGACAATGGCTGATCTCGGATGAAAGAGCGTGGAATTTTAACCAACAGACTCGACAGGGATCCCGAAAATATGTATTAAACTAAATCTCTTAAGGTTTACAGTGATTGTTCTCCTACTGAATGAAGAAAACTATCGTCTTGTGGAAAAACCCGCGCAGTTATATATCAGCTTATAGTAAGCCACAACCTGCATCGGAACATTAAGTCCCTTCTTCAACTAAACATCTACCACACTCTATGGGCGACATGAAGTCAAAGGATTTATGTATTCTATCAAACGATTATGTTATACATCTGTTTAACCGAAGTTATCCACATCGCTTTAAGATCTGTCATCAAAAAACTTCTAGCTATGTTATGAAAGAGTTTTGGTGTTCTTGCTATATTCTTTGGCAAATTTAAGACGAATTGTTTGTCTACAGAGTATGGCAGTTTAAATATGTGATATTTTTGTTATCTGTTCTTTGTATCTTTTAGACACCATCTTTGTTCAAAAAGCACGCCTGTTTAAATATGTGTGGTTTTACGAAACCAAAAGGAGCCTGAGACCACTGAAGGTATGCTATTTATAGTTTCTTCACAGATCCGCCTTCTGAAGTACTGGCTTGGATGTTCCATACCGACATTGTCACAGGTTATCGTATGACGCAACAAAAGAAACACGGATCACATTAACAAACGAATATAAAAAATAAACCAATTTGATAGAGGTTTAAAATTTTGATGCGCGCTATGGAAGTAAAATAAAATAATCAGGGACTTTCAACAGTAAACCTTGTTCATTCATTCAGTAAATACAGTCAGTTAAAGCTTACATGTGTGAACTCCTCATATCTGTATCGTTATTGTTATTTTTCATATGTGTTTACTTCCCCGTTTATCCAGAGCGAGGTAAGAGTATACACGTAGTCGTGTTGTTACTAACATTGCTAATTGAACACAAAGTCAATCTCATTTTTCTGCTTGGACTTCTCGCCGAAGATGATACAAAATTTGCAATCCTAAGCTGCAAAAGCAGGCAAGACAAGAAAAAATCAGGCGTCCTACAGCCTTTCACGAAACAGATACGTTTCACCTGTATACATTCCTCGATTGAAACATTTCCTTCTGCTGGAAATCGGTCCAAATTAGAAATTACATACTGAAAAATGAGAGACGAAAGTGTAAGTGGTGGAAAGAAGTTGTCGGCTACATTTTGAAAACATCGACTCAAGAAGCGTTCTGCCCACTCCAGCATCTTCACTGACTTGGCAGAGCATTACGCACCATTTCACACTGAATACGGTGTTAAAAAGAGCCATATAAGCCAATGGTTACAAGCTGATATCCATGAGCTACCTCTACATTCACAGTTGAAGCTATTTTTCATCTTTTTTTTTCCAATCATGAGCTGGCAGAGTATAAGTCACTAGACTTGCATATAAAAGTTCACGATCGGGAGGGCAGAGCCGCGAACTAGTTCGCTTTATTAGTTCGTCCGCTCCCAGTGACGGCTGAGCGGCGTGCTCTGGGCGTGCAGGTAGAGGGGGAAGTTCCCCCGTCTAGCTGATTCATGCGCTTGCTACTTTAGCCGCTAACGATATCACGCAAACCAAAAGAAACAGTTTGTGGATAATTTCTCGCTTTTAATTTAGAGTTATCTCTATATCTCGGCATTATGGAATTTATTAGTCAGATATTGCAGAGTGCAGAACACATCAAAACAGAAATTTTGTAGCACTGAAGTATGTAATCTAGCAGGTAGACGCTCACCTCAAAAAGACTCATCAGCAGACGACAAACACGTGATTTAAAAATTCTGCTACGCACCCTCTAGCTATTGCCCGTCGGTCTTCAGAAAAGAATCCAACGAACCACGAAGCGAGATACGTTTGGCATACTCGTCCGCTGCTCCTAGTTCGCTACTCCTAGTTCGTCCGCTGCTAATAGTTCGACGGCTGCTCCTACTTCGTCTGCTGTTTTTAGCTTTTGCTACCGCAACTAAAAGAGCTCTTTTTTATGGCAACTTTTTTATATAATGAATCAGTGTTGCCAAAGCGTGGGATATTATCCGTATTTTTTGGGCAATTTGACATCAAATATTTAGGCAAATAAACTAGTTGTTTACACGAATGGGTGATACGATGGTATTCAACTACGTTGCATGCAGAGTACTCGTAGTACTACGCTCCCTCTCGCTATTGCCCGTCGGACTTCGGAAAAGAATCCAACGAACTATGAAGCGAGATACGTTTGGCATACTCGTCCGCTGCTCCTAGTTCGTTCGCTGCTCCTAGTTCGTCCGCTGCTACTAGTTCGACGGCTGCTCCTAGTTCGTCCGCTCTTTTTAGCTTTTGCTACCGCTACTAAAAGAGCTCTTTTTTATGACACCTTTTTTATATAATGAATCAGTGTTGCCAAAGCGTGTGCTATTACCCGTATTTTTTGGGCAATTTGAGATCAAATACTTAGCCAAATAAACCAGTTATTTACACGAATGGATGATACGATGGTATTCAACTATTTTGCATGCAGAGTACTCGTAGTACTACGATCCCTCTCGCTATTGCCCGTCGGTCTTCGGAAAAGAATCCAACGAACTATGAAGCGAGATACGTTTGGCATACTCGTCCGCTGCTCCTAGTTGGTTCGCTACTCCTAGTTCGTCCGCTGCTCCTAGTTCGACGGCTGCTCCTAGTTCGTCCGCTCTTTTTAGCTTTTGCTACCGCTACTAAAAGAGCTCTTTTTTTATGACACATTTTTTATATAATGAATCAGTGTTGCCAAAGCGTGTGCTATTACCCGTATCTTTTGGGCAATTTGACATCAAATACTTAGGCAAATAAACCAGTTATTTACACGAATGGGTGATACGATGGTATTCACCTACTTTGCATGCAGAGTACTCGTAGTACTACGCTCCCTCTCTCTATTGCCCGTCGGTCTTCGGAAAAGATTACAACGAACTATGAAGCGAGATACGTTTGGCATACTCGTCTGCTGCTCCTAGTTCGTTCGCTACTCCTAGTTCGTCCGCTGCTCCTAGTTCGACGGCTGCTCCTAGTTCGTCCGGTCTTTTTAGCTTTTGCTACCGCTACTAAAAGAGCTCTTTTTTATGACAGCTTTTTTATATAATGAATCAGTGTTGCCAAAGCGTGTGCTATTACCCGTATTTTTTGGGCAATTTGACATCAAATACTTAGGCAAATAAACCAGTTATTTACACGAATGGGTGATACGATGGTATTCAACTACTTTGCATGCAGAGTACCCGTAGTACTACGCTCCCTCTAGCTATTGCCCGTCGGTCTTCGGAAAAGAATCCAACGAACTATGAAGCGAGATACGTTTGGCATACTCGTCCGCTGCTCCTAGTTCGTTCGCTACTCCTAGTTCGTCGCTGCTCCTAGTTCGACGACTGCTCCTAGTTCGTCCGCTCTTTTTAGCTGTTGCTATCGCTACTAAAAGAGCTCTTTTTTATGACAGCTTTTTTATATAATGAATCAGTGTTGCCAAAGCGTGTGCTATTACCCGTATTTTTTGGGCAATTTGACATCAAATACTTAGGCAAATAAACCAGTTATTTACACGAATGGGTGATACGATGGTATTCAACTACTTTGCATGCAGAGTACCCGTAGTACTACGCTCCCTCTAGCTATTGCCCGTCGGTCTTCGGAAAAGAATCCAACGAACTATGAAGCGAGATACGTTTGGCATACTCGTCCGCTGCTCCTAGTTCGTTCGCTACTCCTAGTTCGTCCGCTGCTTCTAGTTCGACGACTGCTCCTAGTTCGACCGCTCTTTTTAGCTTTTGCTATCGCTACTAAAAGAGCTCTTTTTTATGACTCCTTTTTGATATAATGAAACAGTGTTGCCAAAGCGTGTGCTATTACCCGTATTTTTTGGGCAATTTGACACCAAATACTTAGGCAAATAAACCAGTTATTTACACGAATGGGTGATACGATGGTATTCAACTACTTTGCATGCAGAGTACTCGTAGAAATACGCTCCCTCTCGCTATTGCACGTCGGTCTTCAGAAAACAATCCAACGAACTATGAAGCGAGATACGTTTGGCATACTCGTCCGCTGCTCCCAGTTCGTTCGCTACTCCTAGTTCGTCCGCTCTTTTTAGCTTTTGCTACCGCTACTAAAAGAGCTCTTTTTAATGACACCTTTTTTATATAATGAATCAGTGTTGCCAAAGCGTGTGCTATTATCCGTATTTTAAGGGCAATTTGACATCAAATACTTAGGCAAATAAACCAGTTATTTACATGAATGGGTGATACGATGGTATTCACCTACTTTGCATACAAAGTACTCGTAGTACTAAGCTCCGTCTCTCTATTGCCCGTCGGTCTTCGGAAAAAAATACAACGAACTATGAAGCAAGATACGTTTGGCATACTCGTCTGCTGCTCCTAGTTCGTTCGCTACTCTTAGTTCGTCCGCTGCTCCTAGTGCGACGGCTGCTCCTAGTTCGTCCGCTCTTTTTATCTTTGGCTACCGCTACTAAAAGAACTCTTTTTTATGACAGTTTTTTTATATAATGAATCAGTGTTGCCAAAGCGTGTGCTATTACCCGTATTTTTTGGGCAATTTGACATCAAATACTTAGGCAAATAAACCAGTTATTTACACGAATGGGTGAGACGATGGTATTCAACTACTTTGCATGCAGAGTACTCGTAGTACTACGCTCCCTCTAGCTATTGCCCGTCGGTCTTCGGAAAAGAATCCAACGAACTATGAAGCGAGATACGTTTGGCATACTCGTCCGCTGCTCCTAGTTCGTTTGCTATTCCTAGTTCGTCCGCTGCTCCTAGTTCGACGGCTACTCCTAGGTCGTCCGCTCTTTTCAGATTTTGCTACCGCTACTAAAAGAGCTCTTTTTTATGACACCTTTTTTATATAACGAATCAGTGTTGCCAAAGCGTGTGCTATTATCCGTATTTTTTGGGCAATTTGACATCAAATACTTAGGCAAATAAACCAGTTATTTACACGAATGGGTGATACGATGGTATACAACTACTTTTCATGCAGATTACTCATAGTACTACGCTCCCTCTCGCTATTGCCCGTCGGTCTTTGGAAAAGAATCCAACAAACTATAAAGCGAGATACGTTTGGCATACTCGTCGCTGCTCCTAGTTCGTTCGCTACTCCTAGTTCGTCCGCTGCTCCTAGTTCGACGGCTGCTCCTAGTTCGTCCGCTCTTTTTAGCTTTTGCTACCGCTACTAAAAGAGCTCTTTTTTATGACACCTTTTTTATATAATGAATCAGTGTTGCCAAAGCGTGTGCTATTACCCGTATTTTTTGGGCAATTTGACATCAAATACTTAGGCAAATAAACCAATTATTTACACGAATGGGTGATCAGATGGTATTCACCTACTTTGCATGCAGAGTACTCGTAGTACTACGCTCTCTCTATTGCCCGTCGGTCTTCGGAAAAGAATCCAACGAACTATGAAGCGAGATACGTTTGGCATACTCGTCTGCTGCTCCTAGTTCGTTCGCTACTCCTAGTTCGTCCGCTGCTCCTAGTTCGACGGCTGCTCCTAGTTCGTCCGCTCTTTTTATCTTTGGCTACCGCTACTAAAATAGCTCTTTTTTATGACAGCTTTTTTATATAATGAATCAGTGTTGCCCATGCGTGTGCTATTACCCATTTTTTTTGGGCAATTTGACATCAAATACTTAGGCAAATAAACAAAGTTATTTACACGAATGGGTGATACGATGGTATTCACCTACTTTGCATGTAGAGTACTCGTAGTACTACGTTTCCTCTCTCTATTGCCCGTCGGTCTTCGGAAAAGAATACAACGAACTAGGAAGCGAGATATGTTTGGCATACTCGTCTGCTGCTCCTAGTTCGTTCGCTACTCCTAGTTCGTCCGCTGCTCCTAGTTCGACGGCTGCTCCTAGTTCGTCCGCTCTTTTTATCTTTGGCTACCGCTACTAAAAGAGCTCTTTTTTATGACAGCTTTTTTATATAATGAATCAGTGTTGCCAAAGCGTGTGCTATTACCCGTATTTTTCGGGCAATTTGACATCAAATACTTAGGCAAATAAACCAGTTATTTACACGAATGGGTGATACGATGGTAATCAACTACTTTGCATGCAGAGTACTCGTAGTACTACGCTCCCTCTAGCTATTGCCCGTGGGTCTTCTGAAAAGAATCCAACGAACTATGAAGCGAGTTACGTTTGGGATACTCGTCCGCTGCTCCTAGTTCGTTTGCTACTCCTAGTTCGTCCGCTGCTCCTAGTTCGACGGCTACTCCTAGTTCGTCCGCTCTTTTTGGCTTTTGCAACCGCTACTAAAAGAGCTCTTTCTTATGACACCTTTTTTATATAATGAATCAGTGTTGCCAAAGCGTGTGCTATTACCCGTATTTTTTGGGCAATTTGACATCAAATACTTAGGCAAATAAACCAGTTATTTACACGAATGGGTGAGACGATGGTATTCAACTACTTTTCATGCAGAGTACTCGTAGTACTACGCTCCCTCTCGCTATTGCCCTTCGGTCTTTGGAAAAGAATCCAACGAACTATAAAGCGAGATACGTTTGGCATACTCGTCCGCTGCTCCTAGTTCGTTCGCTACTCCTAGTTCGTCCGCTGCTCCTAGTTCGACGGCTGCTCCTAGTTCGTCCGCTCTTTTTAGCTTTTGCTACCGCTACTAAAAGAGCTCTTTTTTATGACACCTTTTTTATATAATGAATCAGTGTTGCCCATGCGTGTGCTATTACCCGTATTTTTTGGGCAATTTGACATCAAATACTTAGGCAAAGAAACCAGTTATTTACACGAATGGGTGATACGATGGTATTCAACTACTTTGCATGCAGAGTACTTGTAGTACTATGCTCCCTCTCGCTATTGCCCGTCGGTCTTCGGAAAATAATCCAACAAACTATGAAGCGAGATACGTTTGGCACACTCGTCCGCTGCTCCTAGGTCGTTCGCTACTCCTAGTTCGTCCGCTGCCCCTAGTTCGACGGCTGCACCTAGTTCGTCCGCTCTTTTTAGCTTTTGCTACCGCTACTAAAAGAGCTCTTTTTTATGACACCTTTTTTATATAATGAATCAGTGTTGCCAAAGCGTGTGCTATTACCCGTATTTTATGGGCAATTTGACCTCAAATACTTAGGCATATTAACCAGTTACTTACACGAATGGGTGATACGATGGTGTTCAACTACTTTTCATGCAGAGTACTCGTAGTACTACGCTCCCTCTCGCTATTGCCCGTCGATCTCCGGAAAAGAATCCAACGTACTATGAAGCGAGATACGTTTATCATCCTCGTCCGCTGCTCCTAGTTCGTTCGCTACTCCTAGTTCGTCCGCTGCTCCTAGTCTGACGGCTGCTCCTAGTTCGTCTGGTCTTCTTAGCTTTTGCTACCGCTACTAAAAGAGCTCTTTTTTAAGACAGCTTTTTTATATAATGAATCAGTGTTGCCAAAGCGTGTGCTATTACCCGTATTTTTTGGGCAATTTGACATCAAATTCTTAGGCAAATAAACCAGTTATTTGCACGAATGGGTGATACGATGGTATTTAACTACTTTGCATGCAGAGTACTCGTAGTACTACGCTCCCTCTCGCTATTGCCCGTCGGTCTTCGGAAAAGAATCCAACGAACTATGAAGCGAGATACGTTTGGCATACTCGTCTGCTGCTCCTAGTTCGTTCGCTACTCCTAGTTCGTCCGCTGCTCCTAGTTCGACGGCTGCTGCTAGTTCGTACGCTCTTTTTAGCTTTTGCTACCGCTACTAAAAGAACTCTTTTTTATGACACCTTTTTTATATAATGAATCAGTGTTGCCAAAGCGTGTGCTATTACCCGTATTTTTTGGGCAATTTGACATCAAATACTTAGGCAAATAAACCAGTTATTTACACGAATGGGTGAGACGATGGTATTGAACTACTTTTCATGCAGAGTACTCGTAGTACTACGCTCCCTCCCGCTATTGCCCGTCGGTCTTTGGAAAAGAATCCAACGAACTATAAAGCGAGATACGTTTGTCATACTCGTCCGCTGCTCCTAGTTCGTTCGCTACTCCTAGTTCGTCCGCTGCTCCTAGTTCGACGGCTGCTCCTAGTTCGTCCGCTCTTTTTAGCTTTTGCTACCGCTACTAAAAGAGCTCTTTTGTATGACACCTTTTTTATATAATGAATCAGTGTTGCCAAAGCGTGTGCTATTACCCGTATTTTTTGGGCAATTTGACCACAAATACTTAGGCAAATTAACCAGTTATTTACACGAATGGGTGATACGATGGTATTCAACTACTTTACATGCAGAGTACTCGTAGTACTACGCCCCCTCTCGCTATTGCCCGTCGGTCTTCGGAAAAGAATCCAACGAACTATGAAGCGAGATACGTTTGGTATACTCGTCCGCTGCTCCTAGTTCGTTCGCTACTCCTAGTTCGTCCGCTGCTCCTAGTTCGACGGCTGCTCTTAGTTCGTGCGCTCTTTTTAGATTTTGCTACCGGTACTAAAGGAGCTCTTTATTATGACACCATTTTTATATAACGAATCAGTGTTGCCAATGCGTGTGCTATTACCCGGATTTTTTGGACAATTTGACATCAAATACTTAGGCAAATAAACCAGTTATTTACACGAATGGGTGATACGATGGTATTCATCCACTTTGCATGCAGAGTACTCGTAGTACTACGCTCCCTCTCGCTATTGCCCGTCGGTCTTCGGAAAAGAATCCAACGAACTATGAAGCGAGATACGTTTGTCATACACGTCCGCTGCCCTTAGTTCGTTCGCTACTCCTAGTTCGTCCGCTGCTCCTAGTTCGACGGCTGCTCCTAGTTCGTCCGCTCTTTTTAGCTTTTGCTACCGCTACTAAAAGAGCTCTTTTTTATGACACCTTTTTTATATAATGAATCAGTGTTGCCAAAGCGTGTGCTATTACCCGTATTTTTTGGGCAATTTGACATCAAATACTTAGGCAAATAAACCAATTATTTACACGAATGGGTGATCAGATGGTATTCACCTACTTTGCATGCAGAGTACTCGTAGTACTACGCTCTCTCTATTGCCCGTCGGTCTTCGGAAAAGAATCCAACGAACTATGAAGCGAGATACGTTTGGCATACTCGTCTGCTGCTCCTAGTTCGTTCGCTACTCCTAGTTCGTCCGCTGCTCCTAGTTCGACGGCTGCTCCTAGTTCGTCCGCTCTTTTTATCTTTGGCTACCGCTACTAAAATAGCTCTTTTTTATGACAGCTTTTTTATATAATGAATCAGTGTTGCCCATGCGTGTGCTATTACCCATTTTTTTTGGGCAATTTGACATCAAATACTTAGGCAAATAAACAAAGTTATTTACACGAATGGGTGATACGATGGTATTCACCTACTTTGCATGTAGAGTACTCGTAGTACTACGTTTCCTCTCTCTATTGCCCGTCGGTCTTCGGAAAAGAATACAACGAACTAGGAAGCGAGATATGTTTGGCATACTCGTCTGCTGCTCCTAGTTCGTTCGCTACTCCTAGTTCGTCCGCTGCTCCTAGTTCGACGGCTGCTCCTAGTTCGTCCGCTCTTTTTATCTTTGGCTACCGCTACTAAAAGAGCTCTTTTTTATGACAGCTTTTTTATATAATGAATCAGTGTTGCCAAAGCGTGTGCTATTACCCGTATTTTTCGGGCAATTTGACATCAAATACTTAGGCAAATAAACCAGTTATTTACACGAATGGGTGATACGATGGTAATCAACTACTTTGCATGCAGAGTACTCGTAGTACTACGCTCCCTCTAGCTATTGCCCGTGGGTCTTCTGAAAAGAATCCAACGAACTATGAAGCGAGTTACGTTTGGGATACTCGTCCGCTGCTCCTAGTTCGTTTGCTACTCCTAGTTCGTCCGCTGCTCCTAGTTCGACGGCTACTCCTAGTTCGTCCGCTCTTTTTGGCTTTTGCTACCGCTACTAAAAGAGCTCTTTCTTATGACACCTTTTTTATATAATGAATCAGTGTTGCCAAAGCGTGTGCTATTACCCGTATTTTTTGGGCAATTTGACATCAAATACTTAGGCAAATAAACCAGTTATTTACACGAATGGGTGAGACGATGGTATTCAACTACTTTTCATGCAGAGTACTCGTAGTACTACGCTCCCTCTCGCTATTGCCCTTCGGTCTTTGGAAAAGAATCCAACGAACTATAAAGCGAGATACGTTTGGCATACTCGTCCGCTGCTCCTAGTTCGTTCGCTACTCCTAGTTCGTCCGCTGCTCCTAGTTCGACGGCTGCTCCTAGTTCGTCCGCTCTTTTTAGCTTTTGCTACCGCTACTAAAAGAGCTCTTTTTTATGACACCTTTTTTATATAATGAATCAGTGTTGCCCATGCGTGTGCTATTACCCGTATTTTTTGGGCAATTTGACATCAAATACTTAGGCAAAGAAACCAGTTATTTACACGAATGGGTGATACGATGGTATTCAACTACTTTGCATGCAGAGTACTTGTAGTACTACGCTCCCTCTCGCTATTGCCCGTCGGTCTTCGGAAAAGAATCCAACAAACTATGAAGCGAGATACGTTTGGCACACTCGTCCGCTGCTCCTAGGTCGTTCGCTACTCCTAGTTCGTCCGCTGCCCCTAGTTCGACGGCTGCACCTAGTTCGTCCGCTCTTTTTAGCTTTTGCTACCGCTACTAAAAGAGCTCTTTTTTATGACACCTTTTTTATATAATGAATCAGTGTTGCCAAAGCGTGTGCTATTACCCGTATTTTATGGGCAATTTGACCTCAAATACTTAGGCAAATTAACCAGTTACTTACACGAATGGGTGATACGATGGTGTTCAACTACTTTTCATGCAGAGTACTCGTAGTACTACGCTCCCTCTCGCTATTGCCCGTCGATCTCCGGAAAAGAATCCAACGTACTATGAAGCGAGATACGTTTATCATCCTCGTCCGCTGCTCCTAGTTCGTTCGCTACTCCTAGTTCGTCCGCTGCTCCTAGTCTGACGGCTGCTCCTAGTTCGTCTGGTCTTCTTAGCTTTTGCTACCGCTACTAAAAGAGCTCTTTTTTAAGACAGCTTTTTTATATAATGAATCAGTGTTGCCAAAGCGTGTGCTATTACCCGTATTTTTTGGGCAATTTGACATCAAATACTTAGGCAAATAAACCAGTTATTTACACGAATGGGTGAGACGATGGTATTCAACTACTTTTCATGCAGAGTACTCGTAGTACTACGCTCCCTCTCGCTATTGCCCTTCGGTCTTTGGAAAAGAATCCAACGAACTATAAAGCGAGATACGTTTGGCATACTCGTCCGCTGCTCCTAGTTCGTTCGCTACTCCTAGTTCGTCCGCTGCTCCTAGTTCGACGGCTGCTCCTAGTTCGTCCGCTCTTTTTAGCTTTTGCTACCGCTACTAAAAGAGCTCTTTTTTATGACACCTTTTTTATATAATGAATCAGTGTTGCCCATGCGTGTGCTATTACCCGTATTTTTTGGGCAATTTGACATCAAATACTTAGGCAAAGAAACCAGTTATTTACACGAATGGGTGATACGATGGTATTCAACTACTTTGCATGCAGAGTACTTGTAGTACTACGCTCCCTCTCGCTATTGCCCGTCGGTCTTCGGAAAAGAATCCAACAAACTATGAAGCGAGATACGTTTGGCACACTCGTCCGCTGCTCCTAGGTCGTTCGCTACTCCTAGTTCGTCCGCTGCCCCTAGTTCGACGGCTGCACCTAGTTCGTCCGCTCTTTTTAGCTTTTGCTACCGCTACTAAAAGAGCTCTTTTTTATGACACCTTTTTTATATAATGAATCAGTGTTGCCAAAGCGTGTGCTATTACCCGTATTTTATGGGCAATTTGACCTCAAATACTTAGGCAAATTAACCAGTTACTTACACGAATGGGTGATACGATGGTGTTCAACTACTTTTCATGCAGAGTACTCGTAGTACTACGCTCCCTCTCGCTATTGCCCGTCGATCTCCGGAAAAGAATCCAACGTACTATGAAGCGAGATACGTTTATCATCCTCGTCCGCTGCTCCTAGTTCGTTCGCTACTCCTAGTTCGTCCGCTGCTCCTAGTCTGACGGCTGCTCCTAGTTCGTCTGGTCTTCTTAGCTTTTGCTACCGCTACTAAAAGAGCTCTTTTTTAAGACAGCTTTTTTATATAATGAATCAGTGTTGCCAAAGCGTGTGCTATTACCCGTATTTTTTGGGCAATTTGACATCAAATACTTAGGCAAATAAACCAATTATTTACACGAATGGGTGATCAGATGGTATTCACCTACTTTGCATGCAGAGTACTCGTAGTACTACGCTCTCTCTATTGCCCGTCGGTCTTCGGAAAAGAATCCAACGAACTATGAAGCGAGATACGTTTGGCATACTCGTCTGCTGCTCCTAGTTCGTTCGCTACTCCTAGTTCGTCCGCTGCTCCTAGTTCGACGGCTGCTGCTAGTTCGTCCGCTCTTTTTAGCTTTTGCTACCGCTACTAAAAGAACTCTTTTTTATGACACCTTTTTTATATAATGAATCAGTGTTGCCAAAGCGTGTGCTATTACCCGTATTTTTTGGGCAATTTGACATCAAATACTTAGGCAAATAAACCAGTTATTTACACGAATGGGTGAGACGATGGTATTGAACTACTTTTCATGCAGAGTACTCGTAGTACTACGCTCCCTCCCGCTATTGCCCGTCGGTCTTTGGAAAAGAATCCAACGAACTATAAAGCGAGATACGTTTGTCATACTCGTCCGCTGCTCCTAGTTCGTTCGCTACTCCTAGTTCGTCCGCTGCTCCTAGTTCGACGGCTGCTCCTAGTTCGTCCGCTCTTTTTAGCTTTTGCTACCGCTACTAAAAGAGCTCTTTTGTATGACACCTTTTTTATATAATGAATCAGTGTTGCCAAAGCGTGTGCTATTACCCGTATTTTTTGGGCAATTTGACCACAAATACTTAGGCAAATTAACCAGTTATTTACACGAATGGGTGATACGATGGTATTCAACTACTTTTCATGCAGAGTACTCGTAGTACTACGCCCCCTCTCGCTATTGCCCGTCGGTCTTCGGAAAAGAATCCAACGAACTATGAAGCGAGATACGTTTGGTATACTCGTCCGCTGCTCCTAGTTCGTTCGCTACTCCTAGTTCGTCCGCTGCTCCTAGTTCGACGGCTGCTCTTAGTTCGTGCGCTCTTTTTAGATTTTGCTACCGGTACTAAAGGAGCTCTTTATTATGACACCATTTTTATATAACGAATCAGTGTTGCCAATGCGTGTGCTATTACCCGGATTTTTTGGGCAATTTGACATCAAATACTTAGGCAAATAAACCAGTTATTTACACGAATGGGTGATACGATGGTATTCATCCACTTTGCATGCAGAGTACTCGTAGTACTACGCTCCCTCTCGCTATTGCCCGTCGGTCTTCGGAAAAGAATCCAACGAACTATGAAGCGAGATACGTTTGTCATACACGTCCGCTGCCCTTAGTTCGTTCGCTACTCCTAGTTCGTCCGCTGCTCCTAGTTCGACGGCTGCTCATAGTTCGTCCGCTCTTTTTAGCTTTTGCTACCGCTACTAAAAGAGCTCTTTTTTAGGACAGCTTTTTTATATAATGAATCGGTGTTGACAATGCGTGTGCTATTACCCGTATTTTTTGGGCAATTTGACATCAAATACTTAGGCAAATAAACCAGTTATTTACACGAATGGGTGATACGATGGTATTCAACTACTTTGCATGCAGAGTACTCGTAGTACTACGCTCCCTCTCTCTATTGCCTGTCGGTCTTCGGAAAAGAATCCAACGAACTATGAAGCGAGATACGTTTGGCATACTCGTCCGCTGCTCCTAGTTCGTTCGCTACTCCTAGTTCGTCCGCTGCTCCTAGTTCGACGGCTGCTCCTAGTTCGTCCGCTCTTTTTAGCTTTTGCTACCGCTACTAAAAGAGCTCTTTTTTATGACAGCTTTTTTATATAATGAATCAGTGTTGCCAAAGCGTGTGCTATTACCCGTATTTCTTGGGCACTTTGACATCAAATACTTAGGCAAATAAACCAGTTATTTACACGAATGGGTGATACGATGGTATTCAACTACTTAGCATGTGGAGTACTCGTAGCACTACGCTCCATCTCGCTATTGCCCGTCGGTCTTCGGAAAGAATCCAACGAACTATGAAGCGAGATACGTTTCGCATACTCGTCCGCTGCTCCTAGTTCGTTCGCTACACCTAGTTCGTCCACTGCTCCTAGTTCGACGGCTGCTCCTAGTTCGTCCGCTCTTTTTAGCTTTTGCTACCGGTACTAAAAGAGCTCATTTTTATGACACCTTTTTTATATAATGAATCATTGTTGCCAAAGCGTGTGCTATTACCCGTATTTTTTGGGCAATTTGACATCAAATACTTAGGCAAATAAACCAGTTATTTACACGAATGGATGATACGATGGTATTCAACTACTTTTCATGCAGAGTACTCGTAGTACTACGCTCCCTCTCGCTATTGCCCGTCTGTATTCGGAAAAGAATCCAACGACCTATGAAGTGAGATACGTATAGCATACTCGTTCGCTGCTCCTAGATCGTTCGCTACTTCTAGTTCGGCCGCTGCTCCGAGTTCGACGGCTGCTCCTAGTTCGTCTGCTCTTTTTTACTTTTGCTACCGCTACTAAAAGGGCTCTTTTTTATGACAGCTTTTTTATATAATGAATCAGTGTTGCCCATGCGTGTGCTATTACCCGTATTTTTTGGGCAATTTGACATCAAATACTTAGGCAAATAAACCAGTTATTTACACGAATGGGTGATACGATGGTATTCAACTACTTTGCATGCAGAGTACTCGTAGTACTACGCTCCCTCTCGCTATTGCCCGTCGGTCTTCGGAAAAGAATCCAACGAACTATGAAGCGAGATACGTTTGTCATACACGTCCGCTGCCCTTAGTTCGTTCGCTACTCCTAGTTCGTCCGCTGCTCCTAGTTCGACGGCTGCTCCTAGTTCGTCCGCTCTTTTTAGCTTTTGCTACCGCTACTAAAAGAGCTCTTTTTTATGACACCTTTTTTATATAATGAATCAGTGTTGCCAAAGCGTGTGCTATTACCCGTATTTTTTGGGCAATTTGACATCAAATACTTAGGCAAATAAACCAATTATTTACACGAATGGGTGATCAGATGGTATTCACCTACTTTGCATGCAGAGTACTCGTAGTACTACGCTCTCTCTATTGCCCGTCGGTCTTCGGAAAAGAATCCAACGAACTATGAAGCGAGATACGTTTGGCATACTCGTCTGCTGCTCCTAGTTCGTTCGCTACTCCTAGTTCGTCCGCTGTTCCTAGTTCGACGGCTGCTCCTAGTTCGTCCGCTCTTTTTATCTTTGGCTACCGCTACTAAAATAGCTCTTTTTTATGACAGCTTTTTTATATAATGCATCAGTGTTGCCCATGCGTGTGCTATTACCCATTTTTTTGGGCAATTTGACATCAAATACTTAGGCAAATAAACAAAGTTATTTACACGAATGGGTGATACGATGGTATTCACCTACTTTGCATGTAGAGTACTCGTAGTACTACGTTTCATCTCTCTATTGCCCGTCGGTCTTCGGAAAAGAATACAACGAACTAGGAAGCGAGATATGTTTGGCATACTCGTCTGCTGCTCCTAGTTCGTTCGCTACTCCTAGTTCGTCCGCTGCTCCTAGTTCGACGGCTGCTCCTAGTTCGTCCGCTCTTTTTATCTTTGGCTACCGCTACTAAAAGAGCTCTTTTTTATGACAGCTTTTTTATATAATGAATCAGTGTTGCCAAAGCGTGTGCTATTACCCGTATTTTTCGGGCAATTTGACATCAAATACTTAGGCAAATAAACCAGTTATTTACACGAATGGGTGATACGATGGTAATCAACTACTTTGCATGCAGAGTACTCGTAGTACTACGCTCCCTCTAGCTATTGCCCGTGGGTCTTCTGAAAAGAATCCAACGAACTATGAAGCGAGTTACGTTTGGGATACTCGTCCGCTGCTCCTAGTTCGTTTGCTACTCCTAGTTCGTCCGCTGCTCCTAGTTCGACGGCTACTCCTAGTTCGTCCGCTCTTTTTGGCTTTTGCTACCGCTACTAAAAGAGCTCTTTCTTATGACACCTTTTTTATATAATGATTCAGTGTTGCCAAAGCGTGTGCTATTACCCGTATTTTTTGGGCAATTTGACATCAAATACTTAGGCAAATAAACCAGTTATTTACACGAATGGGTGAGACGATGGTATTCAACTACTTTTCATGCAGAGTACTCGTAGTACTACGCTCCCTCTCGCTATTGCCCTTCGGTCTTTGGAAAAGAATCCAACGAACTATAAAGCGAGATACGTTTGGCATACTCGTCCGCTGCTCCTAGTTCGTTCGCTACTCCTAGTTCGTCCGCTGCTCCTAGTTCGACGGCTGCTCCTAGTTCGTCCGCTCTTTTTAGCTTTTGCTACCGCTACTAAAAGAGCTCTTTTTTATGACACCTTTTTTATATAATGAATCAGTGTTGCCCATGCGTGTGCTATTACCCGTATTTTTTGGGCAATTTGACATCAAATACTTAGGCAAAGAAACCAGTTATTTACACGAATGGGTGATACGATGGTATTCAACTACTTTGCATGCAGAGTACTTGTAGTACTACGCTCCCTCTCGCTATTGCCCGTCGGTCTTCGGAAAAGAATCCAACAAACTATGAAGCGAGATACGTTTGGCACACTCGTCCGCTGCTCCTAGGTCGTTCGCTACTCCTAGTTCGTCCGCTGCCCCTAGTTCGACGGCTGCACCTAGTTCGTCCGCTCTTTTTAGCTTTTGTTACCGCTACTAAAAGAGCTCTTTTTTATGACACCTTTTTTATATAATGAATCAGTGTTGCCAAAGCGTGTGCTATTACCCGTATTTTATGGGCAATTTGACCTCAAATACTTAGGCAAATTAACCAGTTACTTACACGAATGGGTGATACGATGGTGTTCAACTACTTTTCATGCAGAGTACTCGTAGTACTACGCTCCCTCTCGCTATTGCCCGTCGATCTCCGGAAAAGAATCCAACGTACTATGAATCGAGATACGTTTATCATCCTCGTCCGCTGCTCCTAGTTCGTTCGCTACTCCTAGTTCGTCCGCTGCTCCTAGTCTGACGGCTGCTCCTAGTTCGTCTGGTCTTCTTAGCTTTTGCTACCGCTACTAAAAGAGCTCTTTTTTAAGACAGCTTTTTTATATAATGAATCAGTGTTGCCAAAGCGTGTGCTATTACCCGTATTTTTTGGGCAATTTGACATCAAATTCTTAGGCAAATAAACCAGTTATTTGCACGAATGGGTGATACGATGGTATTTAACTACTTTGCATGCAGAGTACTCGTAGTACTACGCTCCCTCTCGCTATTGCCCGTCGGTCTTCGGAAAAGAATCCAACGAACTATGAAGCGAGATACGTTTGGCATACTCGTCTGCTGCTCCTAGTTGGTTCGCTACTCCTAGTTCGTCCGCTGCTCCTAGTTCGACGGCTGCTGCTAGTTCGTCCGCTCTTTTTAGCTTTTGCTACCGCTACTAAAAGAACTCTTTTTTATGACAGCTTTTTTATATAATGAATCGGTGTTGACAATGCGTGTGCTATTACCCGTATTTTTTGGGCAATTTGACATCAAATACTTAGGCAAATAAACCAGTTATTTACACGAATGGGTGATACGATGGTATTCAACTACTTTGCATGCAGAGTACTCGTAGTACTACGCTCCCTCTCTCTATTGCCTGTCGGTCTTCGGAAAAGAATCCAACGAACTATGAAGCGAGATACGTTTGGCATACTCGTCCGCTGCTCCTAGTTCGTTCGCTACTCCTAGTTCGTCCGCTGCTCCTAGTTCGACGGCTGCTCCTAGTTCGTCCGCTCTTTTTAGCTTTTGCTACCGCTACTAAAAGAGCTCTTTTTTATGACAGCTTTTTTATATAAAGAAACAGTGTTGCCAAAGCGTGTGCTATTACCCGTATTTCTTGGGCACTTTGACATCAAATACTTAGGCAAATAAACCAGTTATTTACACGAATGGGTGATACGATGGTATTCAACTACTTAGCATGTGGAGTACTCGTAGCACTACGCTCCATCTCGCTATTGCCCGTCGGTCTTCGGAAAGAATCCAACGAACTATGAAGCGAGATACGTTTCGCATACTCGTCCGCTGCTCCTAGTTCGTTCGCTACACCTAGTTCGTCCACTGCTCCTAGTTCGACGGCTGCTCCTAGTTCGTCCGCTCTTTTTAGCTTTTGCTACCGGTACTAAAAGAGCTCATTTTTATGACACCTTTTTTATATAATGAATCATTGTTGCCAAAGCGTGTGCTATTACCCGTATTTTTTGGGCAATTTGACATCAAATACTTAGGCAAATAAACCAGTTATTTACACGAATGGATGATACGATGGTATTCAACTACTTTTCATGCAGAGTACTCGTAGTACTACGCTCCCTCTCGCTATTGCCCGTCGGTATTCGGAAAAGAATCCAACGACCTATGAAGTGAGATACGTTTAGCATACTCGTTCGCTGCTCCTAGATCGTTCGCTACTTCTAGTTCGGCCGCTGCTCCGAGTTCGACGGCTGCTCCTAGTTCGTCTGCCCTTTTTTACTTTTGCTACCGCTACTAAAAGGGCTCTTTTTTATGACAGCTTTTTTATATAATGAATCAGTGTTGCCCATGCGTGTGCTATTACCCGTATTTTTTGGGCAATTTGACATCAAATACTTAGGCAAATAAACCAGTTATTTACACGAATGGGTGATACGATGGTATTCAACTACTTTGCATGCAGAGTACTCGTAGTACTACGCTCCCTCTCGCTATTGCCCGTCGGTCTTCGGAAAAGAATCCAACGAACTATGAAGCGAGATACGTTTGGCACACTCGTCCGCAGCTCCTAGGTCGTTCGCTACTCCTAGTTCGTCCGCTGCTCCTAGTTCGACTGCTGCACCTAGTTCGACCGCTCTTTTTAGCTTTTGCTACCGCTACTAAAAGAGCTCTTTTTTATGACAGCTTTTTTATGTAATGAATCAGTGTTGCCAAAGCGTGTGCTATTACCAGTATTTTTTGGGCAAATTGACATCAAATACTTAGGCCAATAAACCAATTATTTACACGAATGGGTGATACGATGGTATTCAACTATTTTGCATGCAGAGTACTCGTAGTACTACGCTCCCTCTCGCTATTGCCCGACGGTCTTCGGAAAAGAATCCAACGAAATATGAAGCGAGATACGTTTGGCATACTCGTCCGCTGCTCCTAGGTCGTTCGCTACTCCTAGTTCGTCCGCTGCTCCTAGTTCGACGGCTGCTCCTAGTTCGTCCATTCTTTTTAGTGTTTGTTCCCGCTGCTAAAAGAGCTCCTTTTTATGACACCTTTTTTATATAATGAATCAGTGTTGCCAAAGCGTGTGCTATTACCCGTATTTTATGGGCAATTTGACCTCAAATACTTAGGCACATTAACCAGTTATTTTTACGAATGGGTGATACGATGGCGTTCAACTACTTTTCATGCAGAGTACTCGTAGTACTACGCTCCCTCTCGCTATTGCCCGTCGGTCTCCGGAAAAGAATCCAACGAACTATGAAGCGAGATACGTTTATCATCCTCGTCCGCTGCTCCTAGTTCGTTCGCTACTCCTAGTTTGTCCGCTGCTCCTAGTCTGACGGCTGCTCCTAGTTCGTCCCCTCTTTTTAGCTTTTGCTACCGATACTAAAAGAGCTCTTTTTTATGACAGCTTTTTTATATAATGAATCAGTGTTGGCAAGGCGTGTGCTATTACCCGTATTTTTTGGGCAATTTGACATCAAATACTTAGGCAAATAAACCAGTTATTTACACGAATGTGTGATATGATGGTATTCAACTACTTTGCATGCAGAGTACTCGTAGTACTACACTCCCTCCCGCTATTGCCCGTCGGTCTTCGGAAAAGAATCCAACGAACTATGAAGCGAGATACGTTTGACATACTCGTCCGCTGCTCCAAGTTCATTCGCTACTCCTAGTTCGTCCGCTGCTCCTAGTTCGACGGCTGCTGCTAGTTCGTCCGCTCTTTTTAGCTTTTGCTACCGCTACTAAAAGTGGTCTTTTTTATGACACCTTTTTTATATAATTAATCAGTGTTGCCAAAGCGAGTGCTATTGCCCGTATTTTTTGGGCAATTTAACATCAAATACTTAGGCAAATAAACCAGTTATTTACACGAATGGGAGATACGATGGTATTCAACTACTTTGCATGCAGAGTACTCGTAGTACTACGCTCACTCTCGCTATTGCCCGTCGGTCTTCGAAAAAGAATCCAGTGAACTATGAAGCGAGATACGTTTGGCATACTCGTCCGCTGCTCCCAGTTAGTTCGCTACTCCTAGTTCGACCGCTGCTTCTAGTTCGACGGCTGTTCCTAGTTCGTCCGCTCTTTTTAGCTTTAGGTACCGCTACTAAAAGAGCACTTTTTTATGACAGCTTTTTTATATAATGAATCAGTGTTGCCAAAGCGTGTGCTATTACCCGTATTTTTTGGGTAATTTGACATCAAATACTTAGGCAAATAAACCAGTTATTTACATGAATGGGTGATACGATGGTATTCAACTACTTTTCATGCAGAGTACTCGTAGTACTACGCTCCCTCTCGCTATTGCCCGTCGGTCTTCGGAAAAGAATCCAACGAAATATGAAGCGAGATACGTTTGGCATACTCGTCCGCTGCTCCTAGGTCGTTCGCTACTCCTAGTTCGTCCGCTGCTCCTAGTTCGACGGCTGCTCCTAGTTCGTCCATTCTTTTTAGCGTTTGTTCCCGCTGCTAAAAGAGCTCTTTTTTATGACACCTTTTTTATATAATGAATCAGTGTTGCCAAAGCGTGTGCTATTACCCGTATTTTATGGGCAATTTGACCTCAAATACTTAGGCAAATTAACCAGTTATTTACACGAATGGGTGATACGATGGTGTTCAACTACTTTTCATGCAGAGTACTCGTAGTAATACGCTCCCTCTCGCTATTGCCCGTCGATCCCGGAAAAGAATCCAACGAACTATGAAGCGAGATACGTTTATCATCCTCGTCCGCTGCTCCTAGTTCGTTCGCTACTCCTAGTTCGTCCGCTGCTCCTAGTCTGACGGCTGCTCCTAGTTCGTCCGCTCTTTTTAGCTTTTGCTACCGCTACTAAAAGAGCTCTTTTTTATGACAGCTTTTTTATATAATGAATCAGTGTTGCCAAAGCGTGTGCTATTACCCGTATTTCTTGTGCACTTTGACATCAAATACTTAGGCAAATAAACCAGTTATTTACACGAATGGGTGATACGATGGTATTCAACTACTTAGCATGTGGAGTACTCGTAGCACTACGCTCCATCTCGCTATTGCCCGTCGGTCTTCGGAAAGAATCCAACGAACTATGAAGCGAGATACGTTTCGCATACTCGTCCGCTGCTCCTAGTTCGTTCGCTACACCTAGTTCGTCCACTGCTCCTAGTTCGACGGCTGCTCCTAGTTCGTCCGCTCTTTTTTAGCTTTTGCTACCGGTACTAAAAGAGCTCATTTTTATGACACCTTTTTTATATAATGAATCATTGTTGCCAAAGCGTGTGCTATTACCCGTATTTTTTGGGCAATTTGACATCAAATACTTAGGCAAGTAAACCAGTTATTTACACGAATGGATGATACGATGGTATTCAACTACTTTTCATGCAGAGTACTCGTAGTACTACGCTCCCTCTCGCTATTGCCCGTCGGTATTCGGAAAAGAATCCAACGACCTATGAAGTGAGATACGTTTAGCATACTCGTTCGCTGCTCCTAGATCGTTCGCTACTTCTAGTTCGGCCGCTGCTCCGAGTTCGACGGCTGCTCCTAGTTCGTCTGCTCTTTTTTACTTTTGCTACCGCTACTAAAAGGGCTCTTTTTTATGACAGCTTTTTTATATAATGAATCAGTGTTGCCCATGCGTGTGCTATTACCCGTATTTTTTTGGCAATTTGACATCAAATACTTAGGCAAATAAACCAGTTATTTACACGAATGGGTGATACGATGGTATTCAACTACTTTGCATGCAGAGTACTCGTAGTACTACGCTCCCTCTCGCTATTGCCCGTCGGTCTTCGGAAAAGAATCCAACGAACTATGAAGCGAGATACGTTTGGCACACTCGTCCGCTGCTCCTAGGTCGTTCGCTACTCCTAGTTCGTCCGCTGCTCCTAGTTCGAAGGCTGCACCTAGTTCGTCCGCTCTTTTTAGTTTTTGCTACCGCTACTAAAAGAGCTCTTTTTTATGACAGCTTTTTTATATAATGAATCAGTGTTGCCAAAGCGTGTGCTATTACCCGTATTTTTTGGGCAAATTGACATCAAATACTTAGGCCAATAAACCAATTATTTACACGAATGGGTGATACGATGGTATTCAACTATTTTGCATGCAGAGTACTCGTAGTACTACGCTCCCTCTCGCTATTGCCCGACGGTCTTCGGAAAAGAATCCAACGAAATATGAAGCGAGATACGTTTGGCATACTCGTCCGCTGCTCCTAGGTCGTTCGCTACTCCTAGTTCGTCCGCTGCTCCTAGTTCGACGGCTGCTCCTAGTTCGTCCATTCTTTTTAGTGTTTGTTCCCGCTGCTAAAAGAGCTCCTTTTTATGACACCTTTTTTATATAATGAATCAGTGTTGCCAAAGCGTGTGCTATTACCCGTATTTTATGGGCAATTTGACCTCAAATACTTAGGCACATTAACCAGTTATTTTTACGAATGGGTGATACGATGGTATTCAACTACTTTGCATGCAGAGTACTCGTAGTACTACGCTCCCTCTCGCTATTGCCCGTCGGTCTTCGGAAAAGAATCCAACGAACTATGAAGCGAGATACGTTTGGCACACTCGTCCGCTGCTCCTAGTTCGTTCGCTACTCCTAGTTTGTCCGCTGCTCCTAGTCTGACGGCTGCTCCTAGTTCGTCCCCTCTTTTTAGCTTTTGCTACCGATACTAAAAGAGCTCTTTTTTATGACAGCTTTTTTATATAATGAATCAGTGTTGCCAAAGCGAGTGCTATTGCCCGTATTTTTTGGGCAATTTAACATTAAATACTTAGGCATATAAACCAGTTATTTACACGAATGGGTGATACGATGGTATTCAACTACTTTGCATGCAGAGTACTCGTAGTTCTACGCTCACTCTCGCTATTGCCCCTCAGTCTTCGAAAAAGAATCCAGTGAACTATGAAGCGAGATATGTTTGGCATACTCGTCCGCTGCTCCCAGTTAGTTCGCTACTCCTAATTCGACCGCTGCTTCTAGTTCGACGGCTGCTCCTAGTTCGTCCGCTCTTTTTAGCTTTTGGTACCGCTACTAAAAGAGCTCTTTTTTATGACACCTTTTTTATATAATGAATCAGTGTTGCCAAAGCGTGTGGTATTACCCGTATTTTTTGGGTAATTTGACATCAAATACTTAGGCAAATAAACCAGTTATTTACATGAATGGGTGATACGATGGTATTCAACTACTTTTCATGCAGAGTACTCGTAGTACTACGCTCCCTCTCGTTATTGCCCGCCGGTCTTCGGAAAAGAATCCAACGAACTATGAAGCGAGATACGTTTATCATCCTCGTCCGCTGCTCCTAGTTCGTTCGCTACTCCTAGTTCGTCCGCTGCTCCTAGTCTGACGGCTGCTCCTAGTTCGTCCGCTCTTTTTAGCTTTTGCTACCGCTACTAAAAGAGCTCTTTTTTATGACAGCTTTTTTATATAATGAATCAGTGTTGCCAAAGCGTGTGCTATTACCCGTATTTCTTGTGCACTTTGACATCAAATACTTAGGCAAATAAACCAGTTATTTGCACGAATCGGTGATACGATGGTATTTAACTACTTTGCATGCAGAGTACTCGTAGTACTACGCTCCCTCTCGCTATTGCCCGTCGGTCTTCGGAAAAGAATCCAACGAACTATGAAGCGAGATACGTTTGGCATACTCGTCTGCTGCTCCTAGTTCGTTCGCTACTCCTAGTTCGTCCGCTGCTCCTAGTTCGACGGCTGCTGCTAGTTCGTCCGCTCTTTTTAGCTTTTGCTACCGCTACTAAAAGAACTCTTTTTTATGACAGCTTTTTTATATAATGAATCGGTGTTGACAATGCGTGTGCTATTACCCGTATTTTTTGGGCAATTTGACATCAAATACTTAGGCAAATAAACCAGTTATTTACACGAATGGGTGATACGATGGTATTCAACTACTTTGCATGCAGAGTACTCGTAGTACTACGCTCCCTCTCTCTATTGCCTGTCGGTCTTCGGAAAAGAATCCAACGAACTATGAAGCGAGATACGTTTGGCATACTCGTCCGCTGCTCCTAGTTCGTTCGCTACTCCTAGTTCGTCCGCTGCTCCTAGTTCGACGGCTGCTCCTAGTTCGTCCGCTCTTTTTAGCTTTTGCTACCGCTACTAAAAGAGCTCTTTTTTATGACAGCTTTTTTATATAATGAATCAGTGTTGCCAAAGCGTGTGCTATTACCCGTATTTCTTGGGCACTTTGACATCAAATACTTAGGCAAATAAACCAGTTATTTACACGAATGGGTGATACGATGGTATTCAACTACTTAGCATGTGGAGTACTCGTAGCACTACGCTCCATCTCGCTATTGCCCGTCGGTCTTCGGAAAGAATCCAACGAACTATGAAGCGAGATACGTTTCGCATACTCGTCCGCTGCTCCTAGTTCGTTCGCTACACCTAGTTCGTCCACTGCTCCTAGTTCGACGGCTGCTCCTAGTTCGTCCGCTCTTTTTAGCTTTTGCTACCGGTACTAAAAGAGCTCATTTTTATGACACCTTTTTTATATAATGAATCATTGTTGCCAAAACGTGTGCTATTACCCGTATTTTTTGGGCAATTTGACATCAAATACTTAGGCAAATAAACCAGTTATTTACACGAATGGATGATACGATGGTATTCAACTACTTTTCATGCAGAGTACTCGTAGTACTACGCTCCCTCTCGCTATTGCCCGTCGGTATTCGGAAAAGAATCCAACGACCTATGAAGTGAGATACGTTTAGCATACTCGTTCGCTGCTCCTAGATCGTTCGCTACTTCTAGTTCGGCCGCTGCTCCGAGTTCGACGGCTGCTCCTAGTTCGTCCGCTCTTTTTTACTTTTGCTACCGCTACTAAAAGGGCTCTTTTTTATGACAGCTTTTTTATATAATGAATCAGTGTTGCCCATGCGTGTGCTATTACCCGTATTTTTTGGGCAATTTGACATCAAATACTTAGGCAAATAAACCAGTTATTTACACGAATGGGTGATACGATGGTATTCAACTACTTTGCATGCAGAGTACTCGTAGTACTACGCTCCCTCTCGCTATTGCCCGTCGGTCTTCGGAAAAGAATCCAACGAACTATGAAGCGAGATACGTTTGGCACACTCGTCCGCAGCT